>CM056049.1:662447680-662925180 GCA_029574335.1 Rana kukunoris
AAGGATGCTTATTATGAAAAAAAAATGTTTCCTTTACAACCCCTTTAAAGGATATGTACAATATTTATCGGCGTATACCGCGCACTTTTTTTCCCTTAAAATAAGGGGGAAATCGTATGTGCGCGATATACGCCGATACCCGCTTCCCGCGCTCAGTTTGAACTGAGCCGCCGACATATACCGACTGCAGTACACTCGGGTACATTCGGCCAGGCTCGGCTTCGCTCGTGCTCACGCATAAACGTCACAGAGCGTGAGCAAGAGCGAAGCAGAGCCTGGTCGAATGCACTCGGTATATGTCGGTGGAGGCGTTCAAACTGAGCGCGGGAAGCGGGGAGGAGAAGCCGAGAGGACACCACTGAAGCTGAAGACAGACCATTCCTTATCTCCACCCCCTACCCACCTCTGAGCACCATCCCTTGGTTCCACCCCCTACCAACCTTAACAAAAAAAAAAAACAGCTAACAAAACTAGTGATATTTATCATCCCTTGTGATACCTTGGGTAGCGATATATCCTATTTATGGAGAAATCTGGGGTTTATTAGACCCCTGATCCCTCCTCTCCCCTCCAAGGCCAGGTAAATGCAGAACCAATACTGGAAGTGATGACATCTTCATTAGCTAAGGCCACAGTTTTCACAGCGGAGAGGGAGAAACTGATGTTCCTCCTTCTTCATTGTGCGCTGCCAATCTGACCAGATGGAATGGGAGAGCCTGAGAAAATAGGGGAGGGCTGTGGCTGAACGCAGCAGGGATATTGCTGCCATTGTGCATTAGCAAAGATGCTGAAAAGGAGATCCGGCCTATGCTCGGGAGGAGGGAAGAAGAGACCCTCAGACCCTGGTAAGTGCCTTGCTGCCCAGCCACTCAACAGCGCCCCTTCATATGGCGCCCATGGCACTTTCCATGGCTGCCATACCCTAGACGTATCAGTGCCCCTCATTTCCACATATCAGTGCTGCATATCTATGCCACCTATCAGTGCCCATCAGTGCTGCATATCAGTGCCAATCATTGCCGCCTATTAGTGCTGCATATCAGTGCCCATCATTACCACTTATCAGTGCCCATTAGTGCTGCATATCAGTGCTGTCTGTCAGTGCCATCTATCCGTACCCATCAGTGCTGCATATCAGTGTGGCCTGTCAGTGCCCATCAGTGCTGAATATTAGTGCATTCTCATCACAGCCCATCAGTGCCGCCTCATCAGTGCAACCTATCAGTGCCTGTCAGTGCAGCCTCATCAGGAGAAAAATTACTTGTTTACAAAATGTTATAACAGAAACTAAGAAAAACATTTTTCTTTATTGCAACAGTCATTCAACGTATGAGAGCGATAAAAGCTGAAAATTGGCCTGGGCAGGAAGGGGTGAAAGTGCCCAGTATTGAAGTGGTTAAACTCTCAGATACAGCTGTGAAGAAATGCCCAGTGGGACAGTTTTAATGAGCAAGAACAGGAGAAAATGTACAAATGCGACATAAAACAAAAACTAGCACACATGGTGTAAATTCCTCCTTGTATGCACTTGTTGGCTCCAGGGTTTGCAAGGCTTTGGTTTCACTATAATTCAGGAAAAACTTTCCAACAGGATCCGTGCATATTCTGGTACTTTTGTGTTTATATTCAGGTGCAATAAACAAGTGGATTGTTTAGTTACAACTCTTTTTAGTATCCTAGATAGGCACTAATATTTTACCTTAGGAAAGCCTTTAAAAGTTTGAAAAACGTTATTATTTTTTCTGTTCAACAATATTAAATCGTTACCAGTCACAAAAAAAAGTTAGTTGAGGAAATCTTTGCATTGTCTGCCATCTGGTGGATATATTGCATATTGCAGCAGTCTAGAACATTTAAATTCATATACACTGGGCTGTTTTCCCTCGGGTGGCGTATGTTATAAAATTCCAGCCCAATTGTTTTTTATTTGTTTGTTTGTTTTTATTTTTTTAATAAAGTGGTGAAGAGTTAAAACCTCTGTCAGAATTTTACTTCTGTGTGTGAAGATTTTTTGTAAATTGTCCTTTTCCTGTCACTATAATAAAACAGGGAAAGCGAAACACAAATATAGAACATCAGAAATAATAACTCCTACCTACTACATTGAAGACATGTTATTGTCATATCTGTGTCCACATTGGAGAGATTTCCAGTAACTTCCTGTGAGTGCTCCTTGTGCAGGAACCGCCTGTAGTTAAAGTGGATGTAAACCCCAAAAAAATTTTATTTATTTTTTTGATGTCACAATGTAGAGTATAATATATTTCCTATCATCTGTGCTCAGTCTTGCCACACAGAGTTGATCTAGCTCTGATCAATCCTCTTTTATTGTTCAGTGAAAAATAACAGAATTCCAGATAAAAACCTGTCTAATTAAAAAGTCTGTTTCTCTCTTCTTGCTTTGAGTGACAGGTTATTTACACATCTAGCTTGGACATGTTTATCATATGTTATGTTATGTTTATCATAATATGAGGTGATCCATAGTTCATTGTATATTTCCAGGAAGTGTTATGTGGGGGGAGGGATGGATTTCTCACTTTTTATACTTTGGACCTCACCTCATTGTATGATTAACATAACATAACATATGATAAACATGTCCAAGCTAGATATGTAAATAATCTGTCACTCAAAGCAAGAAGAGAGAAACAGACTTTTTATTTAGACAGGTTTTTATCTGGAAGTCTGTTAATTTTCACTGAACAATAAAAGAGAATTGATCAGAGCTGGATTAACTCTGTGTGGCAAGACTGGGCACAGGTGATAGGAAATCTTATGCCGCGTACACACGATCATTTTTTGCGATGAAAAAAAACAACGTTTTTTAAAACGTCATTTAAATTGATCGTGTGGGCAAAATGTTGTTTTTTGTCTTCAAAAAGCGACCAAAAAAAAATTCCAACATGCTTGAATTTTTTGTGTAGTTTTTCAAAACGTCGTTTTTTGTGTCATAAAAAGTGATGGTGTGTGGGCAAAACTATGTTGAAAACGACGTTTTTAAACCCGCGCATGCTCAGAAGCAAGTTATGAGACAGAACTTCAATCGAACAGAGTGCCGTCGAACGTGGTGTACGTAACCACGCTTTGCTAGAGCTTTGTAGAAAAACGATGGTGTGTACGCAACGTCGTTTTGGAAAATGAAGTTTGAAAAAACGTCGTTTTTTTCATGATTGAAAACGTCGTTTTTTTTCATCACAAAAAATGATCGTGTGTACGCGGCATTATACATTGTGACATCAAAAAATATATTTTTTGGGGGTTTACATCCACTTTAAGCGGATGAAAATAAAGCTGCAGCTCAGGGGTGGCTAAATGAGTGGCCTGGGTGTGATTTTTCTAGGGTAGCTTATGCCAGAAGCCTGGGGGGGGGGTTGTTCTCACGTGCAATAGCCCTTGCTGCCCCTCTGAAAAGCAATCTTCAGTAGATCAGCTTTCAGTGGGAGATGATAGGTGGAGAGGAGGCGATATATTGCAACCTCACTGCCTGTTTTACCCTAAAAGGTCCGAACAATCGCACCTTAACCATGTGCATTGCACGCAGGTGCAGGGAAGGTACAGCTCAGCCACTTGCACGCAATGAGTTGTGTCCAGTGGCAGTACTGCCCACCAAATGACATGCACTTTAATTTTTGGCTTCAGCTGGTGCACAACCGCAAGCGGCAGCATTCTCCACTTTAGGTGGGCCGTCAAGGGTTGGTAAAACTGCTGCCTGCTTTTATTACCCTGGCCACAGCTGTGAATAAGCCCTTAGTGTAATTTTTACTGCATTTGAGCACCACAAACCAGCAACACTATTTTATTTATTTCAGATATTCAAAGCAAAAATCCAGCATCCATCCATGTCTTTATGCTTTATTTTGCTGAGAAATCACTTTGAAAAACAACCCCCTAGAATTTTCTGTCCATGGCCATCTAGAGGAAGGACAAATGATTCATGTAGCATTTACTTCCTGAAATCCACCTGCCCTTATCTCAAGCATGTAGGCAGGAGAGTGTGCTTAGCTGAGAAAACCCCTCCTCCTTTCCCTCCTAATGTGCCTAGGCAAGAAATCAGAAATCAACTGATTATATATAAATGTAAAACAAGTAAATATGATACACTTTCCTATTTATTTACTAATGCTAGCAGTATGAGGATTTAAAATAATCAATGTTGATTGGGAGAGTGAAGTTCCCCTTTAAGGGCTCATTCATACAAGGTGCTCTGAATTGCAGTGATCATCAAAGATCGACAAGGAAATGCTTGGAAAATCTCAGAAATACTCAGTTCCCAAGCCTTTTCGAGGTTTTCCGGGTTCAGCCGAGGTGTCCTTGAGCCTTTCTGAGTGATTCCGAGGCTCTCTGGTGCCCCCTCCCATCTCTGGCCACATGCGATATTGCATGCTATTAAAGTCAATGCGTAACAAATTATTTTCGGTTCCATTGACTTCAATTGGGAAATTCGCTTTGATATGCGAGTACTTTGCATTGTGAGCATTCTCCTGGAACGCTCGTAATCCAAAGTTCCACTGTAATGTTTTTAAATAAGTAAACAGTGCCATGGGTTGTAACACCACATTATGCTGCCTTTCACATGCCATACCAGCTTTCCTGCGTCATATCAAGCATAAGGACTTGTTTACACCTGCATTGCTCTCTGAAGAGCAACCCATGTTCAGGTTGCTCTTCAGAGAGAATTTGACAGGCAGTGAGGAGGCATTGTATTGCCTCCTCACAGCCTGTCTTAATCCCCTTTATATCAGACAACCATGTGCATTGGGGTGAGGGGTGCTTGCAGCGTGGCCCCATTCACGTTAGTGGGTCGTGCTTGGTGGGCAATACTGCCGACGAGCACGGCGGGGGGTAAAATTACGACTGTGAAGCCTCTGCAGCAAAAGGGGGAGCGCCCCCAATCGTAGGTGTAAATGACCTCTAATGTGTGTGGACTGCTGTGTACGAGTTAAAATCACAATTGTGTTTTAAATCCTCACAGAAGTTCTAATCTTTCTTCATTCTATATAAAACTAAAACATGGAGCTTGAGATTGGCTTTAAGAATATGCACTCTACCACACACGGCCTTTAATTGCAGAAATATGATTATGTCATGTTCCGTATCCTGTAACAAATATGTCAGATATGGTATATGGCTCCCACTGCTGGCAGACTGAGGAATTGCTTATATAAGAATTCATTTTAGTGAATATTGCATTGGTTGCAGGCAGGATGGTTGGGGTTCTCCACACACTGCAAAGCTGTTACCGGCCTGTAGGGAAAAGACAAAATACAACATTAGATGTCACAGAATGGGATACATATCATTAACTGTAAATGCGTTGTCTGCAAACAAATTGGTCTGATGTTAAATCAGTTAATTTTTTTTAAAAACAATGTATAATTATCAATGGCCATAGAATGGTTACTCTTATTTAGGTCATGTGTTATTATATTTGCTATTGTTATTATAGGTTGCCATTGCTGAAATTATCTGCTGGGCGGCCTCGTGTAGTGTGTTCCGGCTTGTTAATGTCTTTTTATATAGCTAGATAGAGCAGGCAGGCAGGCTAGTATGTTTAGCTTAAAGGGTCACTAAAGGAAAAAAAAAATTTGCTGAAATGACTGTTTACAGGGTATAGAGACATACAAGTTAACTGATTCCTTTTCAAAATGATTAAAAATAGATAAAAATCAATCATATAATGTGCCTGCAGGTTAGTTTAACTTTTGAACCGGCTTCATGTTTCTGTGAAGTAGAAATAGACACACAGAACAAAAAAACAAATCCAGGGCAGTGTTTTGTTTTTAAAATGAATCTGATTGGTTCTGGGAAGTTTTAGACACACAGTAATGACAGCTTAAACCATCGTGAGAAATCTCCCAGTACTGGGGTCATAAGGAAACAGACAAGCAGGAAGTGTGGAGAACAGAGCAGAACTACAGCAACTTCAAAGCAAAAACAAACAATAAGGACATGAAACCAGTACTGCAGTAAGGTAAAGGAAGCTATTTAGCTAAAAAAAAAAATTCCTTTAGTGATCCTTTAATTTACAGTGTGTAGAGGATATATATACATCCCTAGGAGTTGTACATATATTTATACACTGTATAGCTTAGATAGATCAGTTCTTCCTAATCTACTGACAAGCAGGTGATTGTGCTATTTAACCACTTGCCCACCGGGCTTGTTTTTCAGATTCGGTGTTTACGAGACTAAAACATTTTTTTTTGCTAGAAAATTACTTAAACCCCCCAAACATTATATATTTTTTTTTCTAACACCCTAGAGAATAAAATGGCAGTCATTGCAATACTTTTTGTCACACCGTATTTGCGCAGCGGTCTTACAAGCGCACTTTTTTTTGAAAAAAAACACTTTTTTTAGAATAAAAAAATAAGACAACAATAAATTTGGCCCAATTTTTTTATATATTGTGATATATAATGTTACACCGAGTAAAATGATACCCAACATGTCACACTTGAAAATTGCGCCCGCTCGTGGCATGGCGTCAAACTTTTATCCTTAAAAATCTCGATAGGCAACGTTTAAAAAATTCTACAGGTTGCATTTTTTGAGATACAGAGGAGGTCTAGGGCTAGAATTATTGCTCTCGCTCTAACGATCGCGGCGATACCTCACTTGTCTGGTTTGAACACCGTTTTCATATGCGGGCGCTACTCGCGTATGCGTTCGCTTCTGTGCGCGAGCTCGTCGGGACGGGGCGTTTTACATTTTTTTTTTTTGTTTTCTTATTTATTTTTAATTAGTTTATAATTTTATACATCGAAATAAATAAAAATAAAAAAATTATCACTTTTATTCCTATTACAAGGAATGTAAACATCCCTTGTAATAGAAAAAAGCATGACAGGTCCTCTTAAATATGAGATCTGGGGTCAAAAAGACCTCAGATCTCATATTTAGGCTTAAATGCAAAAAATAAAAATAAAAATAAAAAAAATGTCATTTTTCACATTTCAGAAAAAAAAAATGTTTCTTTAAGACGCTGGGCGGGACTGACGTTTTGACGTCACTTCCGCCCAGCAGAGCTGTGGGGGACGGGTGGGGGCGATTTTTCCCTCACTCGTATCCCAACACAGCCAGCAAGAGGACCCGATCGCCTCCGCCGTTACCGGCGGCTCCGGTAAGCGGCGGAGAGCGCGGGAGAGCGGCGGGAGGGGGGGGCCCTCTCCCGCCACCGATAACGGCGATCTTGCGGCGAATCCGCCGCTGGGACCGCCATTATCGTGTACAGCACTGCCCACGGAAAAGATGGATATCTCGGTTGTGGCAGCAGCTGCTGCCGTTACCGAGATATCCATCTTTAAAATCATGACGTCTTTTTACTATGACACCGTGGGCAAGTGGTTAAAGATGTTATCACAGGTATAGACACCCAGCAGATACAATACCTGCACGTGCTTGGTGTCTATAGTTTGCCTGTGAAAACGTCTTTGAGAACCCGGGTCTTGCCCGAGGGAACATGTATCAATGGACAAAAGTTTTAAAAACGGTCGTTTTTCATTGATACATGTTCCCTCAGGCAAGACCCGGGTTCTTAACTACTTGCCGACCACCCACCGTCATATTACTGCGGGACAGTGGTACTGTTCCGCGAGAGCACGTAGCTCTACGTCCTCTCTTTAGCGGGCGCTAGGGGGCGCAATCGCTCGTTACAGAGCGGGGAACGGGAGGTACTGTATGTGTGTAAACACAAAGCTCTCGTTCCGGTCAGCGGGGGAAACGCTGATTTTCTGTTCATACAATGTATGAACAGAAGATCAGTGATTTTCCCCTAGTGAGTCTACCCCCCCATACAGTTAGAACACACCCAGGAACACACTTAACCCCTTCCCCGCCCCCTAGTGTTAACCCCTTCACTGCCAATGGCATTTTTATAGTAATACAATGCATTTTTATAGCATTGATCGCTATAAAAATGCCAATGGTCCCAAAAATGTGTCAAAAGTGTCCGAAGTGCCCTATTTGCCCTATTTTGTAAACGCTATAACTTTTGCGCAAACCAATCAATAAACGCTAATTGCGATTTTTTTTTTTTTTTTTTTACGAAAAATATGTAGAAGAATACATATCGGCCTAAACTGAGGAAAACTATTTTTTTTTATATCTTTTTTGGGGATATTTATTAGAGCAAAATGTAAAAAATATTGCATTTTTTTCAAAATAGTCGCTCTATTTTTGTTTATAGCGCAAAAAATAAAAACCGCAGAGATCAAATACCACCAGAAGAAAGCTCTATTTGTGGGGAAAAAAGGACGCCAATTTTGTACGGGAGCCACGTCGCACGACCGCGCAATTGTCAGTTAAAGCGACGCAGTGCCCAATCACAAAAAGTGCTCTGGTCTTTGGACAGCAATATGGTCCGGGGCTAAAGCGCAATGGAAGGATGAGGTAAGTGGTCCGGGGCTAAAGTGGTTAAGTGGGAAGTTTCAGGAAAAAAACTTTCCACAGCCAACCTGCTTATTACCTTCTGTTTTCAGGGTAAAGTGAGTGTTATACGCCAATAAATAAAGTATAAATGGTTGTGGAATGATGCATCTAAGTTTCTATTATTTCTTATGGGAAAATTTGCTTTGATGCTTTCATATACAAGTGCTTTGGATTAGAAGTATGCTTCTGGAACAAACTATGCTCGCAATCCGAGGTTTTACTGTACTTACCTATAGTTGTCGATGCAGGAATACGTCAGGTTGTGCTCTTCAATGTAATGTTGAAGCTCTTGCAGGGACTCACTGTTGCAGGAATTTCTGAAATATAAAATAGCTTTTTAGCATAATTTACATTTATACATCCAGGCAAAGAGAGGGCACCATAGATATAGAGAAGATATTTTACCAATGTATTTTTATATCTGTGATGGAAAATGGTTGGTATGCAAGGGAATATATACCCAGAACATAATCATTAATGACATACAGGAGAGGTTTTGTTTCATGCAGATGTGTACGGGCCCATCTCATGCGCTGCATTAACATATGCTAATGTGTGTTGTGTTAAAGAGGTTGTAAAGGTACAATTTTTTTTTTCCTAAATAGCTTCCTTTACCTTAGTGCAGTCC
Organism: Rana kukunoris; assembly: GCA_029574335.1. Lineage (NCBI taxonomy): Eukaryota > Metazoa > Chordata > Amphibia > Anura > Ranidae > Rana > Rana kukunoris. Next base: position 662,456,742 of record CM056049.1, read on the forward strand.
TCCTTCACTTGCCTCATCCTTCCATTTCACTTTTAAATGTCCTTATTTCTTCTGAGAAATCCTCACTTCCTGTTCTTCTGTCTGTAACTCCACACAGTAATGCAAGGCTTTCTTCCTGGTGTGGAGTGTTGTGCTCGCCCCCTCCTTTGGACTACAGGAGATTCAGGATGCTCTCTATGTTGCAGATAAAGAAAGGAGCTGTGTGTTGGTGGGCGTCCCGACTCTCCTGTAGTCCAAGGGAGGGGCGAGCACGACACTCCACACCAGGGAGAAAGCCTCACATTACTGTGTGGAGTTACAGACAGAAAAACAGGAAGTAAGGATTTCTCAGAATAAATAAGGACATTTAAAAGCAAAATGGAAAAATGAGGTAAGTGAAGGAGGACTGCGCTAAAGTAAAGAAAGCTATTTAGGGGAAAAAAATGACCTTTACAACCCCTTTAACAATGAATGACACACAACATGTTAATGGGTGTATGGTGCATTGCCATGAAATTGGGGCATTTGTTAATGCAGTGCCCAACAAGGAAAGATGCTTTTGGGCCCCAATTTGAAAGACATTTCCTGACACAGTTGATTTTTTGACTGAAATTAATTAAAGTGATTGTAAAGCTCAGACATGAAATATGAAAAAAAAACGATATCCCTCTATAGTGTGTGCTTGTCTCTGTCAAGAGCACTAAGTGTCATTTCTGTCTGCTGCTTTGTTCCTTTGCTATGAGCATGAATCATTTCTGACAAGTTTTCCTGACACCAAGAGAAAAAAAAGTGACAGGTGAGGGACCTCGAGCTGATTGACAGTATCAGCTCTGTGTCCCGTCCCCCCAATCAGCTCTCTCATACACATATCTGTGTATATGTAAGAATTTACAACAACTTTAAGGACAGTTGCAATCTGCCTTTTTTAGGTAAAGCAGACCTTCAACCTCATGTATCATTTTCCATGACTCCCCCCCCCCCCCCTTACACTATTGGATATGATTATTTATTTTTTTGGTAGGGGGTGTATAAAGTACCTATTCAGTGGGTGGACAAGGCAGAATTTATTTTTTTTGACTGGGTTATTTTTGTTAATTGATAGCTGTAATGGATGCCAGAGGGCAAACTGAGCTGTGCCTACATATTCGACTGCAAACTTATGTAGATGGCCAGCTTTAGCACACATCCAGGCTTTATATATACACACTATATTGTCAAAAGTACTTTACATGCACATAAACTTTAATGACACCCCAGTCTTAGTCGATAGATAGATAGATAGATAGATAGATAGATAGATAGATAGATAGATAGATAGATAGATAGATAGATAGATAGATAGATAGATAGATAGATAGATAGATAGATAGATAGATAGATAGATAGATAGATAGATAGATAGATAGATAGATAGATAGATAGATATCATTTATTTTTTATTTTTTATTAATTCTTTTGTTCTTGGATTTACATATCTTTTAGAAAAACAATGTGAAAATGTTTTTATTGTGAGTACATTTGCCTTACTTGTCTTGTCCTTCGATATCATCAATTACCCAAAGCTTCACGTTAGATACTGTATTTGGATTCATACTTGGTATCTCCACTGTCCTTAAAATACTGGGAGAAAAAAAAGAGAACAAACATCTAGGTAAGCATTTAAAAGGTGAAAAACATCTCTATTACAAAACTATAAAAATACGTAATTTCTCCTGATTTGCAGAGCAATGTGCCTGTTCTGGGTTTACTTTCTGCCTATTTGGTGCCATTCCTGATAGAATTCACTTCACTATTTTTGTTCTGGCCTAATAGCAGTGTTTTTCAACCAGGGTCCAGTGCCATCCTGGTGTGCTGTTTTGGCTTGCCAGGGGTGCCGCGCAGCATCTGATATTTTCATAGTCAGGTGTTTTCATAGTGCAGGTTAGTCAGCCATAATCGCCATAAAAAAACGCATTTCGCTAATCCAGGGCAGGTGGCTCTGATGTGAAAGGGGAGATAAGGACTCTGACATGAGGGGGGTTAAGATTCTGATATAAAGGGTAGGAAGGCTAAGGACTCTGATGTGAAAAGGGGGTGACGACACACTCCGATGTGAAAGTGGGGGGCTGAGGACTCTGATGTGAGGGGGAGTGAGGACTATGTTCTGAATGGTGGAAGTCTAAGGACCTAAAGTGGAAGCGGTGGGATGAGGACCATAGGCATGCTCACAGGTTGTGAGCATGCCTATGTGGGGCAGATTCCCCTGCTACCTGGGTCCCTATGTAATTCACTGGCCGTGTACGTAACTGAAGCATAGGAAATTGTGTTATATACACACACACACAGTTGTGTGTGTGTGAGCTTTGGGGTGCACACCCTAATGCTATAGGCTTCACACATATATGGTGAGGACATTAATATGAAGGGGGGGCTGAGGACTCTGATGTGAAAAGGGGGAACACAGGCTCCGATGTGAGGGGGGGAGGCTGAGGACTCTGATGTGGAAAGAGGGAATTGGGTATGTAAATGTGGTATTAAGAATGAGTATTTTCCATACACTGGGAGAAAAAATAACTCCACACCTTTCTCTTCTGGCGATGGCACCATCTGTAGAACCATTCAGCATGACATTTACTATTCCACAAGATGCTTTAGCAAACTAGAAAGGAAACAAGAAAAATATGAATTAGTCAGAACGATCAAGGATAATAGACTTAGAATATCACTGCATTTGCTGTAGGTTATACAGTAAAAAACAAATCAAAATAATTCTCCCAACATAAATAGAACTTATCTTGATCAGGTTAGAACTTTCGGTACAAATGTCTTTATATTCACTGCATCTACTATAGGGCCAAGTTTACACCTGCAGCAGATCTTTCCGCCCCTCCTAAAGGAGATTATTGATGGATCGTTTTTCAGAGATTTTTGACAGGTGGGGAGGTGATGTGTATCCTCCTCAGCACCTGTTTTAACACTGTAAAGCTTGCAACATTGTGTCGCAACTGTGGTTGCAGGGTGGTTGCGATCTGGCCCCATTCACTGCCTGCTAAATTTAACAGGGGGTGTAACTTTTTCTGCGGTAAAAAGCATCAGGGCCACAGTATGTGTACATCCCTGTCCAGCTGCAGCTGAGCTTTATAAAATATTAGATGCATGTACATTTAGAGCAGTGGTCTCCAAACTGCAACCCTTTTCTTGTTTTTATCCAGCTCAGGCATTGTTCCTCCCACTGACACAAGACATGCTTCCTTACACTGACATCAACGATTAAATGCCGTGTCTTTCACTGGCACTAATGACAGGGCACTATTCCTCCCACTGACAACAAGGATGTGGTACCGTGCCTTCCACTGGCACCAATGACAGGGCACTATTCCTCCCACTGACACCAATGATAAGGTGCTGTGCCTTCCACTGGCACCAATGACAGGGCACTATTCCTCCCACTGACACCAATGATAAGGTGCTGTGTCTTCCACTGGCAGTGGCGTATCTAGGGTATGGCAGCCATGACAAGTGCCACGGGCGCCATATGAAGAGGGCGCTGTTGAGTGGCTGGGCAGCAAGGCACTTCCCAGGGTCTGAGGGTCTCTTCTTCCCTCCTCCTGAGCATAGGCAGGATCTCCTTTTCAGCACCTTTGCTAATGGACAATGGCAGCGCTATCCCTGCTGCGTTCAGCCACAGCCCTCCCCTGTTCTCCCAGGCTCTCCCATTTCATCTGGTCAGATTGGCAGCACGCAAAGAAGAAGGAGGAACATCAGTTTTTCCCTCTCCTCTGTGAAAACGGATTCCTTAAGTGATGAAGATTTCATCACTTCCAGTATTGGTTCTGCATTTACCTGGCCTTGGAGGGCAGAGGAGCGATCAGGGGTCTAATAAACCCCAGATTTCTCCATAAAGAGGATATGCCACTACCCAAGGTATCACAAGGGATGATAAATAGCACTAGTTTTGTTAGCTGTTTTTTTTTGTTACGGTTATCTGAAAGATGGGTTTCAAATGTTTCGTCAGGGGCGCAGTTTCAGTACTTACCATAGGCGCCATTTTCACTAGATACGCCTCTGTCCACTGGCACCAATGACAGGGCACTATTCCTCCCACTGACACCAATGATAAGATGCCGTGCCTTCCTCTGGCACCAATGACAGGGCACTATTCCTCCCACTGACACCAATGATAAGGTGCCGTGCCTTCCACTGGCACCAAAGATAGGGCGCCATTCCTGCCCCCCAATACCTACAATACCATTAATGGAGCACCATTCCTCCTACTGACCACAGGAGCTATGCCAGTTGTTTTTACGCCCACTGACTACCAAGCCTGAGCCAATGTTTACTTCCACTGATGCTTAATCATTTTCTACTCCCACTGGTTACAGTCTGACAACCTCCCCCCACCTATAAGGACTTTATGTACTTTATTTTAGGAACAAAATTATCCTTTAAAACCACTTCAAAATATAATGTATAGATGCAGTCAGACTACAATAAAAGGGTACCTGGCCACACACATGATTAGCAGACTTGTAGCTAAAATAGTTTCAGCTCGGTTCTCCACCCATAGAAGAACCTCTCCTAATGCATTTCCCATATGGAGCTTAATCCCTTCCCATCTACAGGGCCGGATTAACAGAGGGGCTGATGGAGCTGCAGCTCCAGGCCGCTTTCTCAAGATAGGCCCATTTGCCCCAAAAAAAAATAAAAAACTTTTTTTTTTTTTTTTTTTTTAGATCGACTTCGGGGGTTGTAGCTCGATGACCAGAGGTCACAGAAACCCCACATTTGGGGGGTAGTCAGTTGAAGACCTACCCCACAACCGGTCAAAATATGGGATGGCTATCATTTATGGTTCCGGAGATACGGGCCTGCTTGCACAGCCTGTCAGAAGCTACATACAGAGCAGCCATTATAAACACAAGCTGACACACTGCAGCAGACTGAGAAAAAAAAAAATCATCATTTGTTTTTTGCTAGAAAATTACTCTATGGAGGTCTTTGCAACTTTTTATGTTGCACGGTAAAGAGCTGCACGATTCTGGCTAAAACGACAACTGCAATTTTTTTGCTTAGAAGACAGATCACGACATACGGCATAACATCATCTTTTACATTAAAATAAAAAAAAATAAAAAAATGGGCCAACTTTACTGTTTTGTTTTTATGGTTTTTATTATTCATTGAAGTAGGCAAATGCAGTGTGACATAAAATATTGCAGCAATTGCCATTTTTGTCTCTGCTAAAATATATATAATGTTTGGCGGTTCCAAGTAATTTTCTAGCAAAAAAAATTGCTTTTTAACTTAAACAAGTGTTGGACTTTAAGTGGTTACATTTCTTGCATTTACACACAGAAGTTTGATCTAAAAAGGAAGTTGATTACAATGTTTCATGTTGTTTACAAACTTGGCAGACTGACGGATATTTTCTTTACACACAGAAGTTTATCCCTTTGATATAAGAAGAAAGCATTAGTTACAATGTTTCCTGATAAGAACTTGGCAGACTGTCCAGATATTTTCTTTTGACAGCTGAAAGTCTCTCCACTTGTTATGTGAAAGAATCAGCAAACTCTGCATTGGAGATGTCAGGGGGGTTGAATCAAGATCACAATTTTAACGATTAATTGTGCAGCTCTAGCACGGTACTGTATTTGCGCAGCAATTTTTCAAACATGTTTTTTTTGGAAATAAACTGTTTCATACATTAAAAAAACACTAAAGTTAGCACGATTTTTTTTTTGGTATCCTAAGCGATGCTTTAAACATTTTTTAGGTTACATGTTTAGAGTTACAGAGGAAGTCTAGTGCTAGAATTATTGCTCTCGCTCTAACGATCGCGACATATGTAACCTGTGTGTATCTGGCTCTGATACTAGCCAGTGCCTACCCAGCCACTGACTGGTATCTCTCCCTAGCCTGTCCCCACACACCCTCTCACCTGCTTACCTGTAGATGGGGGAATCACTCCTGTAGTGTTATTGTGTTCTGCCAGTGAGTACAATGATCAGTGTTGCTATCTATAGCTGGCAGCACTGATTGTTTTTGGAAAAACAGGCTGGTTGTACTCAAGTCGATTAATAGATTGACTTGTGTAAAACCAGCTAGCCCATACATAGATCGACTATGGCTGGTCTCTGCATAATTGGTGTAATTTCAATTCATGTATGACCCGCTTAACCACTACGCAGTCCCTAAACATCCTTCCACTCCTATACATTGTGCCCACTGTCATACCCTCCACACTCCTCTCCTGTACATAGTACCCACTGTCATACCCTCCACACTCCTCTCCTATATATAGTGCCCACTGTCATACTCTCCACACTCCTCTCCTGTACATAGTGCCCACTGTCATACCCTCCACACTCCTCTCCTGTACATAGTGCCCACTGTCATACCCTCCACACTCCTCTCCTGTACATAGTGACCACTGTCATACTCTCCACACTCCTCTCCTGTACATAGTGCCCACTGTCATACTCTCCACACTCCTCTCCTGTACATAGTGCCCACTATCATACCCTCCACACTCCTCTCCTGTACATAGTGCCTGCTGTCATAGACTCCTCTTCTGTACATACTGCCCACTGTCGCACCCTCCACACTCCTCTCCTATACATAGTGCCCACTATCATACCATCCCCATTCCTCTCTTGTACATACTGCCCACTGTCATACCCTCCACACTTCTCTCCTGTACATACTGCTCCATTATACCCTCCACACTTCTCACTGGTACATACTACCCTCTGTCATACCCCCACACTCCTCCTGTACATACTGCCCACTGTCATACTCTTCACACTCCTCTCCTGTACAAACTGCCCACTGTCATACCCTTCACACTCCTCTCCTGTACATAGTACCTGCTGTCATACACTTCTCTCCTGTACATACTGCCCACTGTCATACCCTCCACATTCCTCTCCTGTACATACTGCCCACTGTTATACCCTCCACACTCCTCTCCTATACATAGTGCCCACTATCATACCGTCCACACTGCTCTCCTGTACATACTGCCCACTGTCATACCCTCCACACTCCTCTCCTATACATAGTGCCCACTATCATACCATCCACACTCCTCTCCTATACATGGTGCCCACTGTCATACCCTCCACACTCCTCTCCTGTACATGGTGCCTGCTGTCATACACTTCTCTCCTGTACATACTGCCCACTGTCGTACCCTCCATGCTTCTCTCCTGTACATGATGCCCACTGTCATACCCTCCACACTTCTCTCCTGTACATTGTGCCTTTTGCGTACCCTTTGCACTCTTCTCCTGTACATAGTGCCCAATGTTAGACCCTCTACATTCCTCTCCCTCACCTGCACATACTTCCCACTTATATACCATCCGTACTCCTCCCCTATGTCGCTTACCCACAAAAACAGTTCTTTAAAATGATACTGAATACCCTCAATGTTACCAGCTCTAGAATGGACACACTTTTGTTAGTTCAACTAAAGGAAATCTCAGTTCTCATATTTGTTCTGTTCCATTATTAGAACTTATTTAATTTTGTGATTACTACTGTGATGTACAGAGGAACATAGGGGATCTCAGCTACTCTAAATATAGCACTTGTGAAAAAGTGTCCCTGAAAACAATTTTTTAAATGTTGGCAACTATGCACTTATGCACTGCCCAAGGGCCACTGGGTCAGTAGGGGGCCCCATGAGAGGTTTCTGGGATCCTGTGATATTAAAGCGGTAGTAAACTTTCCTGACATTACTACTTTTAGTAGGTTATGCCACAATGTACAAGTATGCACAGCATATTAGCACATTAGGGTACACTTACATTTTCAGACTGGGCCCTCCAGACTGCGCTGTGATTCTCACGCATTTATTTATTTATTATTTATAAAAGGCCCCACCAAAATCCTCAGCACCAGGCCCATGATGTTCTTAATCTGGCCCTGCCCATCTAAGGGTAAGTTCCATATGGGTAGATTGTAAGCTCTAGCGAGCAGGGCCCTCTCATTGTTCTTGTACCAAATTGTAATGTAATTGTAATATCTGCCTTCTTTTTGTTAGGCGCTGTGCAAACTGTTGGCGCTATCGAAACCCTGTATAATAATAATAAGGGAAAAACAAATGTTAATGCCTAAGCACAATTTTGCCACTTTGACATGTGTTAGTAAAACTGTACATATTGTTGCAACTACTACTTTGTGTATCCAAGTAGATCACACCTTGAGCACCTTGACAAATTGAGCTTACATTTGGTGGTAAATGGTAATAAATATCTCCTAAAAAAAAAAAATATATTATCAAAGGAAAACTGGGCCAAAATAGTGAATTTTTTTATTTATTTTTTAACTGTAGCTGTATATCTCTTTCCATTACCATCATTTACCACCAAAGAACAACCCAAAATTCTGCTCCTGACAATTGGACAATACCACATATGTGTATGTTGGTTGTTGTTTGTAACTGTAGTATGGCCCCCAATGGTGCACATTTTGCTTTTTTTTTTTTTTTTTTATAATCCTGCCTAACACTGACACTAATTTAAAAAACATTAAAAAAAATTCTACCCAAAATATTCTGAATGCGACTTTTGACAACAACATTGATGTTTGAACCTGTACTTGACCCTAAGGCCCCTTTCAGACGTCCGCCTCTGTTCGTCCGTAAACGGACTTGTAATGCATCCCTATGGGATCGCGTCCGTTAGCGGATGATGCATCCGCTAACGTCCGCAAAGATCCACGTCCGTCTGGATCCGTTTTTTTGGACGGAAGAAAACCCTATTTCTCTTCCGTCTGAAGGATCAGATCGGATGAATACGGACACACGGTCCGTATTCATCCGATTCCCCATAGGGGAGAGCGGAGGAGAGACAGGGCGGTCCCTGCACAGTGTGCGGGGACCGCCCTGTCCGCCGACAGCTGAGCGGGGATCCCCGCTGAGCCGACGGACACACACGGAGCGGACCCTAACACTAACCCTGGCAAACCTGGATTTTCTTTTTTGCACACCTTTTTTTATTTACAGCTCCATCTCCTGCAAGGAGAGAAAGATACAATGTATCTTCCTCTCCATTCAGAAGAGGACGTAAACACAAGGAGGCGCTCACAGTGACTGATCACTGTGATAGTGAATCAGAGGCTATCACAGTGATCAGGTGGCCCAGAAACATGAGTCCTGGGTCTCAATAGTTAGTAGGAGACTCAGGGCTCTCAATAACTCCCAAAACAGAGAATGATATGCATATATGAGGCCCAACGGAAAAAGACCCACTTCCATGAGACCATATATATATATGTACTGTACAGTTGGCAGGAAGAGGTTAGTCATGATTAAGCCCCACATGGGTGAAATACATCAGAGGGGTTCTTCTACGGGTAAAGAACTGTGGGGCTTAATCATAGGCCTCTATGTTCAAGCCCCACATGGGCAAATGCATTAGGGGGGTTCTTTTATGAATGGAGAATAACGATGAAGCCAATTATTATACTTTTAGCTTTTTGTCCGCTGATCCTGTGTGCAGCCGGGCGCCATTTTCTTGTAGTCCTAATATGAGTCTAAGGAGCCTTTTATCATATATTTCCCTCAGAAGCATTAGAGCGATACTGTTTTTTTAGTTTAGTCTACATTAGTATAGATTCAGACATTACACGTACAGTAGCAGAGGCCATCTTCCAGAAAGAGGATTGAGAATTGTTGGTACATTCATTCCATGCAGGACAGACTTTATAGTTCATCCCTGAAATAAATCATATAAATACATATAAATACATACAAGGTGTATACACTAATTTATGTCTCCATATCAAGTGCTGAAGCAGGCAGAGACAGCGTTTTTTGTTTTTTTTACACCATTCTATCACTCATGATCTTTTGTTTGGTGATCTCTGCTATGTGGTACAAATATTCCTACAGGTCTAAAATGGAAAGATATTCATCTACTCTGCTAGAGACTCTGGGCCAGATTCTCAAAAAATGGCGTATCTGGCGGCGTAGCATAGCGTATCGTATCGCTTTTACAGTGCCGTATTTTTAAAGCACTTGCTCCGTAATTTTCGGCGGCGTAGCGTAAATGCGACGTCGTAAGGCCGCGTAATTCAAATACTGAAGGAGGGGGCGTGCTGTATTTAAATTAAGCGCGCCTCCGCGTCAAACGAAGTGCGCATGCGCCGGCCGGGAAAAAAGACCAGTGCGCATGCTCCAGCTCACGTCGGAAAGCGTCGTTGAAACTGAAGTCAAAACGACGTCAAAACGACGTGATCGTCACTTACGCAATTCCCTATTCGCGAACGACTTAGTAAAACAACGGAACCGACGGAAAAAGATGACGCTGACCCGACGCCATACTTAACATGGCAACGACGGCACTTCGGAAACATACCCCTCATACAGCAGGGGTAACCTTACGCGTACGCAACCTACGTAAACTACGTCGCCGCGTCGCAAAAACGTTCGGAAATCGGCGTATTAGGCTCATTTGCATAGGCAAATGAGAAAACGTAAAGGCCACCTAGCGGCCGGCGTTGTCATTACATCTAAGATCCGACGGTGTAATTGCTTTACACCTGTCAGATCTTTAGTGTATCTATGCGTAAGTGATTCTAAGAATCACTCGCATAGATACCCATTGAAAAAAACTGCGACACAACGGGGTATCTGAGATACACCGTCGTATCTCAGCTGAGAATCTGGCCCTCTGTGATGAAGACAATGCCTAAAGATGGCCATACATGGTTCATTTTATTTATTTATTTTCATTTAACCAGCAGGTTGAAGGAAAGAAAATTAATCAATTTCTTCATCCACAAATTAGAGGTAAATGGGGGAATTGCTTCTCTGGAGCTATTGTATTCTGAATATGTTTTTTGAAGAGTTGCATTTGGTGGGGCACGGTATTTGACATTATAATGTTTTCACACATGCACGCTGGTTTCTGATGCCGATAGCGTCCATTTCATATATCGCAAGTATTATTTTAATGTTTGCTAATTTTGCACACAAACATTTTTTGAAAGCATGTACACTAAGATTAAATAGCATTTTATAAACAGTATCACACTATGTGCAGTGTGCTTTCTTTTTAATTATATGGTCCATGCGGAAAGAGGTGTAGCAATTAAAGCAGGGCTACCTTTAAGGCAGGGCAAAAGGGGAATCTGCCCTGAGGCCCATCATGTTGTGGGGCCCAAAGCAGCTGCCTCATACTTGCCAACTATCCTAGTTCAAATTTCCTTGTCCCTTGAAGTTTTAGTAATATGCTGTGTCCTGGTATCTCAGTGTGAAGTTCTGTTACTAATGCTGCTCAGCTCCGCTTATTGACTCAACCGCAGACCCTGTGTTTACATGTAAATAACCTGAATTAATATGTAAATAGCAGTGGCGTTAATATGTAAATAGCCGCAGGTCAGCTGCATTGATATGTAAATAAAGGCATTCATATGTATATCATGCCCCCACCATCACTTCTGCCGAATGCTGCCCACTGGAGAGGAAAAAAGGCATGCTTGAAAGTCCTGCCTACAACTGTGGTCAATATGCCTGACATCAGCCTGTTCTGCAAAGGTAAGCACATTGGAAGTGGAACTCTATTTCAAAATAACATGGTGCCACAGCACCGTAAATTGTGGTGCATGTGAATACGCATATCTCAGCAGATGCGTGAGGGTGTCATCAGGAATTTTGGGGCCCCTTACAAAGCTTCAGGCATGGGCCCCCTGGAGCAGAGAACTGAGTTGCATGAAATTGAGAAGCGGGGGGGGGGGGGGGGGCTGCTGCCGTGAATTGAGAAGCGGGGGGCCCTTTACAAAAAAAAGAAATAAAGAAAAATATATATAAAAAAGGGAGACCTCTGTGCCCTTTAATAAAAACACAAAAAGGGAGAATATATATATATATATATATTTTTTTTTTTTTTTTTTTTTTAAAGGGTGGTTGCCAACTGGGGCCCCGGGGACCTTATTTATTTTTTTTATAAAAGGAAATTACAAAAAAAGGGGGCTTTCCATTCGGGACCTCTGGGCCCTTTAATAAAAAGAAACCTCTGGGCCCTTTAAAAAAAAGAAAGAAATAAAAAAATATATATATAAAAAAGAAATAAACATTTATATATAAAAAAAAAAAAAACAAGGTGGTTGCCTTCCAGGGCCCTGGGGACCTCTGGGCCCTTTAATAAAAAATAAAAATATAAAAAATATATATAAACAAAAATAAAAAATACAATTATAAAAAAAGGGGGTTTGACACATGGGGCCCTGGGGACCTCTGAGCCCTTTAATAAAAATGCATCTATATATTAAAAAAAAAAGAAATAAAATAATATAAAAAAGTAAAAAAATTATAAAAAAGGACCTCTGGGCCCTTTAATAATAATAATAATAATATATATATATATATATATATATATATATATATATATATATATATATATATATATATAAATATATATATATATATATATATATATATATATATATATATATATATATATATAAATATTTTTTTTTATAAAAAAGGGGGGTTGTCACCTGGGGCCCTGGGGATCTCCAGGTCCCTGTGGACCTTTGGACCTCTAAAAAAATAAAAGAAAAAAAATTGGCCCTTTAATAAAAAATAAAAGAAAAATATATTAAAAAAATATATTTTTTATTAAAAAAAAAGGGTTTGCCATCTGGGACCCTGGTGGCCTCCGGGCCCCTGGGGACCTCCGGACCTCTAAAAAAAATAAAAGAAGAAAAATTGGCCCTTTAATAAAAAATAAAAGAAAAATATATTAAAAAAATATTTTTTTTTTTATAAAAAAATATTATTTTTTTATAAAAAAATATATTTTTTTTTTATAAAAAAAAGGGCTTGCCATCTGGGGCCCTTGGTGGCCTCCGGGCCCCTGGGGACCTTCGGATCCCTACAAAATAAAAAAATAAAAAACCTTTTTTTTTTTTTTTTTTTTAGGGTGGTTCCCATCCGGGCCCCTGGGGACCCCCGGGCCCCTTACAGGTGTAATGCCTGTACCCCCCTGATGGCGGCCCTGGGTGTCATTAAAAATGAATGGCATTGCTGTGTATCTGCATATTTCTGTGGTGTCAGGAAGGTGACTTTTCATGAGTTCCCAAAACACGCAAATGTGACAGCAGACTAAGTCTGTCTCAGTTACATTGGTGGTCAGTGTAAATCTTTTCATTACATTGGGGCTTGGTGTACAATCCTTTCAATCCTTTCAATCACACTAGTGGCCAGTGTGAAGGTCCCCCTTATGTTGGAGGTCAGTTTAAACCCCTTCTTACATTAGTGGTTCATGTGAATTCTTCTATTACATTAGTGGTCAGTGTAAATGCCCATTGCGTTAGTGGTCAGTGTAAATTCCCATTACATTGATGGCCAGTGTAGAAACTCCTCTTTATATTGGTAATTGGTAAAAAAAATCCAAAATTGAATTTTTTCCCCAGGGTCCAATCAATAGTAAAGATGGCCCTGATTACCTATGGTGCAGGAATGGATTAAGCAGATGGGGGTTACTTTGAGGTTGGAGAAGGTGGTGTATCAGAGAAGAGGGACCAGCGGCAAATATGAGAAGCTGTGGGCCCAGTGGCTTGATGTCCCCGATAGATCTTGTGTACGACAGGTTATTCTAGATCTGCGTCCGACTGGTTTACGAATACTTGTACATGCCCCGGGGGGGGGGGGGGAGGGGATGGTTGCAGGGAAATTTCCAATAATGTGTGGTTTTGGATTTAGTGACATGTTCTGTTGTATGTGTACTCTCCCATGTGATTTTATATGTGACTATGCTTTGGAGTTTGTAAGCTGCTTTTTTTTTACATTTGCTTAAAAAAAACCTTTGTTTGAGAAAAAAAAAAAAAGATGGCCCTGATTGGGTACAATACAGTAAGTGCAGTTAAAAAAAATGTCTTGGGTTTAGATAGTCTTTAATTTGTATTCCCCCTTTTCTTTATTGATTCTCCTCCCTGACCCCATGTGGTCCTATTACCAAAGTGCCAATGTTGTCACAGGGACAGAGTGAAGATTCCCTTAAAGCGGAATTTCACCCTAAATATAAGATCTCCCATGTGATTCAGCATACTGGCGTCAGCGCCAGTATGCTGTTTTTTTTTTTTTTTTTATCCCACACTTACTGTATTATCCAGTAATTTCATTTTTTTCCCCCGCGGTGGACGGCGCCAGTACAGCGCGTCACATCTTCCGAAAATACCCAATATGGACTCGGGTAATCTCGGCGAAAATGCGGCGCCTGCGCACAGACCTAGGAGCTGACTGCGCAGACGCCGTATTTCTCCGAGTCCTACGGCTATGGCGCGTCACGCCCTCCGAAATAGGACTCGGAGAAATACGGCGCCTGCGCAGTCAGCTCCTAGGTCTGTGCGTAGGCGCCGCATTTTCTCCGAGATTACCCGAGTCCATATTGGGTATTTTCGGAAGATGTGACGCGCTGTACTGGCGCTGTCCACCGCGGGGGAAAAAAATGAAATTACTGGATAATACAGTAAGTGTGGGATAAAAAAAAAAAAAAACAGCATACTGGCGCTGACGCCAGTATGCTGAATCACATGGGAGATCTTATATTTAGGGTGAAATTCCGCTTTAACTTCCAGCAGCTTTTTTTACCCTGCCTCTAAACACCCCTGCATGTTAGTCTGTGTGTCCATGTACACAAATGCCACGTACACACGACTGGGTTTTCCGACGGGAAAACTGCAAGGAGAGTTTTTGCCCGGCCATGTGTATACTCCATTGCAGGGAAAATTGCCGTAATCGGTTGAAAAAAAAAAGAGACCCCGCTCTCTTTTTTCCCGTCGCGATTCCTGGCGGATTTTTTCCTAGCGGAAAACAGATGTTTTTGGCAGTTTTCCTGTGGGAAAAAGACCAGTGGAGCATACACACAGTCGGAATTCCCGAGGAAAAGCTCTCATTTGAGTTTTCCCATGGGAAAACTAAACGTGTGTACCGGGAAAAAAGTAGAGAGCAGGTTCTCGATTTTCCCCTCAGGATTTCCAACGGACCCTTTGCTGTCGGGAATCCGAGTGTCTGTACAGGGCAATAGGCTTTTATAGGGGTTTAGAGGCAGGATAAACTCCACAGCCAGAAGCAGTGGCGTTTTGGCATAAAAAAGCTTAATGCCTGTAGATGCATCTAAATGTACAATAACCTTTATCACTTGACCGTTAATTCATTTCAATGGCCAGTATAACTTATTATTCTGCCCAATGAAAGGAATTAACGCCCAATCGCTTGAGGCCTGTAAACACGCCTAAATACGTTACACACTTTTACATTAGTCAGGCATTTTTTTCCGGCAAAATGTCCTAAATGTAAAAGGCCTTACTTTATGTAGATGGATGAATATATGTGTTTTAATCGCCAAAGGTTTACCTGGACTAGCAGTCTTCCCACACCACATAAGGCCATTGAATAGGAAGCCTAGGAAAGTGTCCTCCAGGGTCATAAAACTTTCGGTGGCTTTTGTATAACGATGAACCAGATCATTTGTTCTACTCCACAGAAGACTCTTAAATAAAAACATAAGACATTCAGTTACTGGAGAAAGACTGAGCACTATCATTCTACATGCACAAGATACTTAAATGTACAGTGCTATGTGATTACACTATAATTTCTAATGATAATGCTGAACAGTATAAATGAATTTTATGTCTTTCCGCTCTATTTGGTGTTAATGTACTGTATACTAGTCTGTTACCAATAAAAAAAAAAAAAGTTATAAAATAATTCCAAGTATGGCAATTTTTACATACTGTAGAAACATTTGTTCCAGCTTGGAAATCCAATGGAGACACTAGTTCTGGTGACCTGGGGGTCTCCAAGGAATTCCCTAAATTTGCAGGGATTTCCTCTCACTTCCTGTTTGGCTATGGAATAGGAAATAAGGGAAACCTCAACAGTGGGACACAGATGGCGAAAAAAAGAATATGACTGGTTATAACACTTATGGCCGCCCATACACACGAGCCGAAAAGCAGACAAGAAATACCACATTTGACGCAATCGTACGATAATCGGTTTGTTAGTACAGAGTTTGAGAGTTGATCACGACAGTTCATCCGATATTATTCAATTGCACAAGCACAAAAAATGATCTCGTACTATATCAGATCATACAATTTTCGTTTTGTCAGTACAGTTGTTGTCCGAAATTACAATACAAATACATTACAACCCATGACATCACTTCCGTTTTTTTATTTCTGTCGTACGAGAATTTTCGTGACTTTAGTAACCTATTCAATTTCTACTTGCGAGTGCGACTAGTAGGCAAAAAAAGTCAGATTTTCGTACAGGGCATTAATCTATCCAAAACCCCCCCAAAATGTTATAAAATATAGTTCTACTTTATTGATGGTCATGCACAACTGGGATTCCGTGTGATTCCTGCTGCAAAATTCAAGCCGTGAGTGGCCCTTTCTACAAACTTTGATCTGAAAATCAAATGTGCTGGGCAGAAAATTATTGCAGTGATTGCAGCTAATCACAGTCACTGTTCAGGTATTTTGACAGCAGTGGGAAAAGTGGCTGCACAGCACAATAACTGTCAATGAGATTCCTTCATTTGATTCATCCTTTGATGATCAGGAGGAATCTTAATGCGTTTGCCTAGCCTTGGGCTGAGTTCATACAGGTGCTGGAAGCAGAGGATTGTCCAACGCTTGTATTTTTCAGGCTCTGTTCAGTCTGCACTGGAAATATTTTTTTGCATAACACAGTCCATGTCTCAGCCCTGATTCATATTGCTGCTACTTTGAAATCGCGCTACTTCACTTGAAGTAGCGCGATTTTAAAGTAGCAAGGTCTGCGCGATTTCAGTTGCTGCTTGATAGACATCTGTGTGGCTTCATACACTGATGTCTATTGAAGTCGCACCTGAAATCGGCAAAAGTAGTGCAGGAACTTTTTTTGCAAATCGGCGCGGCACCGCAAAATCGGTGTCACACCGATTGGAACAGTGTCACTGCCGCCAATAGGCTGTGATCTCTCAAAACGCATGACAAATGGCTCCAATGTAAACCTAGGCTCATGCAAAATTTGATTCACTGACTGATTGAAGGAGAAGGTTCAGTATAATGCCGCGTACACACGATCACTTTTTGTGATTAAAGAAAAATGACGTTTTATGTGACGAAACAAAACGTCGTTTTTCAAACTTCATTTTCCAAAATGACGTTGCATACACACCATTGTTTTTCCAAAATGCTCTAGCAAAGCGTGGTGACGTACACCACGTTCAACGGCACTCTGTTCCATTGAAGCCCCGTCTCATAACTTGCTTCTGAGCATGCGCAGGTTTAAAAACATCGTTTTCAACATCGTTTTGCCCACACACCATCACTTTTTATGACACAAAAAACAACGTTTTGAAAAACGACACAAAAAATTCAAGCATGTTCGAATTTTTTTTTGGTCGTTTGTTTGAAGACATAAAACGACGTTTTGCCCACACACGATGATTTTAAATGACATTTTTGAAAACGTCGTTTTTTTTCATCACAAAAAGTGATCGTGTGTACGCGGCATAAGCTTTCAGACCCCACAGTCATAGTGCAACATGTGTAATTAGTCTTTCCAATCTTGTGTGGGTTTATGCATACCTCCCAACATTTTGAGATGGGAATGAGGGACACCTACTAGAAAATGTATGTTGGTATAGGAGGCGCCCTCCTGCCACACCCCCTTAAAGGAGAATAAACCAAAAAAAGTTAATTCAATCCACAATTATTTTTTTTACCACTACTATTCTTTTATATTGCCATTTAAAATTTACAAATGCAGCAACTTAGAATTTGGATGAAAGGTTTAGCACTAGGAAACACTTTTTGAAAGATGAATAGTGCATTTTTATATACAACTATATAGATTAGACCAAAAGAAGGACAGAAGGACATTGCTCCAAATCAGGGACAGTCCCTCGAAATCAGGGAAAGTTAGGAGCTATGGTTTATGAGATGATTAAATATGTAAATTATTACCTTATCACATGGGATTGTTTGTCCTGTCACTTGGGCTAGTTTTTGGTAGTCTTCCTCTGTGATTTTGCACGGATCTTTCCTAAATACTGCATCTGTTAGTTCTTGCCATATTCTATTGCAGTCCTTCACCCTTTGGGAAAAAATATAAACAGATGACTTTTTGCTTTTGTATACAGACTACACATGATAATTTTGCCAATGTCTACTATGCCATTGTGAGACTATTGTGCGGTAGATTTACTAAAACTGGAGAGCTCTGAAGTTGGTGTAGCTGTACATGGAAGGTCGCGTACACACGACCGGTTTCCTCAACAGAATACATCAAGAAACTTGGTGGGAGAGCTTTTTTGCCGAGGAAACCGGCCGTGTGTATGTTTTTTATCGAGAAAACTGTCGAGGAACTTGACAAGGAAAAAAAAGAGCAAGTTCTCTTTTTTCTCGACGGGAGTCTCAAGCCTCGTACACACGACCGAGAAACCCGACAGAATCCATCAAGAAACTTGGTGGCAGCGCTTTTTTGCTGAGGAAAAACGGTCGTGTGTATGCTTTTCATCGAGAAAACTGTCGAGGAACTCGACGAGAAAAAAAGAGAGCAAGTTCTCTTTTTTTTTCTCCTCGGGAGTCTCAATTTCCTCGTTGTGTTTCTCGTCGAAAACCAGCCGACGAGAAACACGACTAGGAAATTAAGACTCCCGACGAGAAAAAAGAGAACTTGCTCTCTTTTTTTCTCATCGAGTTCCTCGACAGTTTTCTCGATGAAAAGCATACACACGACCGTTTTTCCTCAGCAAAAAAGCGCTGCCACCAAGTTTCTTGATTGGTGAGTATGCTTAGAAACCCGCGCATCTTCGGTAAAAGTAGCGTTTGTAATGGAAATAGCACATTTGTCACGCTGTAACAGACTGAAAAGTGCAAATGTCTCTTATCAAACTTTTTCCTAACACGCAGTAACATGAGATTAGCAAAAGCAGGGTTGTGCCAGTGGAATCGAACTTCCCCTGCCACCTATGTGTTGTACGTCACCGCGATTGAGAACAAAGAGATTTTGTCTTGACAGTGTGTACGCAAAGACAGCTTGTCAAGTTTCTCGACAAGCCTAACAAGGAACTCGTCGAGGAAAACGATGTGTCTCGTCCGAGTTTCTCGGTCGTGTGTACGAGGCCTCAATTTCCTCGTCGTGTTCCTCGTCGGGCTGTTTTTTGACGAGTAAAATGTTGGTGTGTATGCTTAGAAACCCGCGCAACCTTCGGTAAAAGTAGTGTTTGTAATGGAAATAGCACATTTCTCACGCTGTAACAGACTGAAAAGTGAAAATGTCTCTCACCAAACTTTTACTTAACATGCAGTAACATGAGATTAGCAAAAGCAGCCCCAAGGGTTGTGCCAGTGAAATTCAACTTCCCCTGCCATCTACGTGTTGTACGTCACCGCATTTGAGAACAAGGAGATTTTGTCTTGACAGTGTGTAAGCAAAGACAGCTTGTCAAGTTTCTCAACAAGCCTGACAAGGAACTCGTCGAGGAAAACGATGGGCCAGATTCAGGTAGATGGGCGCATCTTTATGGTGGAGTAACTTTTCTCATTAACGTTACTCCGCTGAAACTTTAGGAGCAAGTACTGTTATTCACACAGCACTTGCTATTAAAGTTGCGGCGGCGTAGCGAAAATGAGCCGGCGGAATTCAAATTGGGCAGGTAGGGGGCGTGTATTATTTAAACTAGGCGCGATCCCGCGGCGAACGTACTGCGCATGTGTCGACTGTCAGTGCGCATGCTCCAAATTCTGTCAGTGAACGTTTTCATTCACGGACGTTTCACGGACGTTTTACGCAAACGACTTAAAAATATTTTTTTTCGACGCGATGACGATGGCCATACTTAACATAGGATACTCCACTAGGGGGCTGGTTTTTCTTTACGCTGCGTATCTCTTACGGAAACTTCGGAAAGTCACTGCGTCGGGCCCGAATACGATCGTGAATTGCCGATTCTCGCTGATTAACATATTCTTGGCGTTAATCAGCGGGAACGCCCCGAACGCCATTTTTAAATTTGCAGTTCCGATACGACGGCGAAATACAATTACGCCGCTCGTATAGGAACTCCAACCCGGTGTTTCTTGTTTTCTGCTTACTGAAAACAGAAACGCCGGCTCAAAGTGAGAGTTAGGCTGGAGTATCACTGATACTCCAGAGTAATTCTACCTGAATCTGGCCCGATGTGTCTTTTCCAACGAGTTTCTCGGTCGTGTGTATGAGGCCAAAGGCAATCAGCTTCTAACTTCACTTAGTTCAAGATAAAACGTGGAAGCTGTTCCTATGCAGAGCTGCACCAGATTCTGCACTCCCCAGTTTTAGTAAATAACCCCCACTGTGCTTATTACCACTAATGTGATGTGCAAGTGTTATTTCAGCTTTAATTTTTTTTAAATAAACCAAGTAGTTTACACTAGCCCCCTTTTTTTTGTGATTTTTTTTTGAGGATTGGAGAGCTGAAAACAACATCTGCACGCAACCAACAGGCTGCACTAAAAATCACTTATTGACCTCCTTTTCATTAATTAAGGTGAGGAGACATCTTCAATGAGTGGTGTTGGTCCAGGGTGTTTTGCACATGTTTGTATACAATGAAGAATTGCTGAAGTTCACAGATTATTTGCCAGATTAAAATTTGCTTAAAGCGGAGTTCCACCCAAAAATGGAATTTCCGCTTATCCCACTCCACACCCCCTTACATGCCACATTTGGCATGTCATTTTTTTGGGGGGGAGTGGGTGTTTCAGGAGGAGTGGGACTTCCTGTCCCACTTCCTGCTTCCGCTGAGGGGCTGGTTAGGCGATTAAGCTTAATCGCCTACACCAGCCCCTCCCTGTAGGCGATCGCATGGGACACATGACAGGTCCCATGCGATCGCCTGTCCAATCAGCGGTGAGCCGCGCCGCGTGTGCATGCGCAGTGCGGCTCGCGCATGCGCAGTGGGTGCCCAGCCGTGAAGCCGAAGGCTGTCACGGCTGGGTGCCCATAGTCGGAATGGAGACGCCGGCCGGGGAGGGGGGGAGAGGAGCGGAGCCCCGGTCGGCGCGTCACTGGAACGCAGGAGCAGGTAAGTGAGTGTTTATTAAAAGTCAGCACCTACACTTTTTGTAGCTGCTAACTTTTTTATAAACACCATTTTTGTCTGGAACACCCCTTTAAAGATAGACCATAGCTTCTTTGTCACAGACCATAGCTCCTTCATTACAGGATTTGACTGACAGCAGCAGGAACCAATGGCTCCCACTGCCTCAGCAAAGACTGAGGCCTCGTACACACGACCGAGAATCTCGTCGTAAAAGAAACATCGTCTTCCACGGGGTTCTTGTCAGGCTTGTCGAGAATCTTGTCAAGCTTTCTTTGCATACACACTGTGAAGACAAAATCTTGTTGTTCTCAAACGCGGTGACGTACAACACATACTACGACACTATAAAGTAGAAGTTCGATTCCACTGGTGCCACCCTTGGGGCTGCGTTTGCTAATCTCATGTTACTGCGTTTTAAGTAAAAGTTTGGTAAGAGACGATTCGCGCTTTTCAGTCTGTTACAGTGTGACGAATGTGCTATCTCCATTACGAACGCTACTTTTACCGAAGGTGTGCTCCCGTCTCATACTTTATTCTGAGCATGCGCGGGTTTCTAAGCACACACACAAATGTGTTTCTCATCGCAAACCAGCCCGACGAGAAACATGACAAGGAAATTAAGACTCCCGACAAGAAAAAAGAGAACACGTTCTCTTTTTTTCTCGTCGAGATCCACGACCGTTTTCTCGACGAAAAACATACACACGACTGTTTTCCAAGGCAAAAAAGCTCTGCCAGCATTTTTATTGATGGATTTTGTCGAGGAAAACGGTCGTGTGTACGAGGCCTTATGCCACGTACACACGATCATTTTTCGGCATGAAAAAAACGTTGTTTTTCAAAAACGTCATTTAAAATGATACATCCACTTTAACACGCAGTAACATGAGATTAGCAAACGCAGCCCAAGGGTTGTGCCATTGAATTCGAACTTCCCCTTTATTTGGGTTTACATCCACTTTAAGAAAAAGTTTGGTAAGGGGACGATCTGCTCTTTTCAGTCTGTTACAGCGTGACGAATGTGCTATCTCTATTACGAACGCTACTTTTACCGAAGGTGCCCTCCCGTCCATTCTTGATGGATTTTGTTGAGGAAAACAGTTGTGTGTACGAGGCCTTATGCATGAAAAAACTTTGTTTTTCAAAAACGTCATTTAAAATGATCGTGTGTAGGCTTCACATAATTTTTCAGGTTCTGAAAAACGAAAAAAAAAAAATTGAACATGCTGCATTTTTTTAACGTTGTTTTAAACTATGTAGTTTTTCGTGTTGTAAAAAATGATCGTGTGTGGGCTAAAACGACGTAAAAAAACCCTGCTCATGCTCAGAAGCAAGTTATGAGACGGGAGCGTTCGTTCTGGTAAAACTACCATCCGTAATGGAGTAAGCACATTCATCACGCTGTAACAAACAGAAAAGCGCGAATCGTCTTTTACTAACATGGAATCAGCTAAAGCAGCCCAAAGGCGAATGTAACTTCCCCTTTATAGTGCCGTCGTACGTGTTGTACGTCAACGCGCTTTGCTAGATAATTTTTTAAAAACAACGGTGTGTGGGCAACGTCGTTTTTAATGATGAAGTTGGAAAAACGTTGTTTTTTGGACATGCTGAAAAACAATGTTTTTTAGTGCCGTCGTACGTGTTGTACGTCACCGCGTTTGAGAACGAGATTTTGTCTTGACTGTGTGTATGCAAGGAAAGCTTGACAAGACTCTCGACAAGCCTGATAAGAAACTCGTCGAGGAAAACGTTTCTTTTACAACGAGATTCTTGGTCGTGTACAAGGTTAAAGCCCCCATTCACTCCTGAGCTTCAATGCACAACATAAGATTTCAGTGTTATTCTATCATGCTCATTAACATCTGAGCAATGCGCTGTCACTCAATGCTTAGAAGAAAAAAACAGGAACTTTTTTTTAAAAGCATGATCGTCTATATTTGGCCTCAGTAGGATCCATTGGGAATTTTTTAAATGTGGCAAAAAAAAACACACACACCCATGGTGTACTAAAATCTGGTGCAGCTTCCCATATAAATCAATCAGCTTTCAGTTGTATTACCAAACCTTAAGCTGAACAAACTGAAGTTGATTGGTTAGGCTACTTTCACACTGGGGCAGGGGGGATTAGCATTTTCGGCTGCTAGCCGGGCGTTTTTAACCCCCAGCTAGCGGCCGAGAAAAGGGTTAAAAGAACCCAGAAGGCACAGCTGCCTAAGCGCTTTGCAGGTACTTCAGCAGCTGTGCCCACTGATTTCAATGACAGAGGCGGTTTAGGAGCGGTGTATACACCGCTCCCGCACCGCCCCAAAGATGCTGCTTGCAGGACTTTTTTTCCCGTCCTGCAAACGCACCACCCCAGTGTGAAAGCACTTGGGCTTTCACACTGGGGCTGTAGAAGAGACAGTTTACAGGTGTTTTCAGGTGCTATTTTTAGCGCAAAGACCACCTGTAAAACGCTTCTGTGTGAAAGTAGCCTAACTAATGTACATCTGCACCAGATTCTGGGTGCAACAGTTTTAGTAAATCTCCCCCATAATGCTCATCTTTTTTCCATGATTTTGTGCCTCAAAATTACTCCTCCTCCTAGTAACTAGCTTTCCATTGGCTGAAAAAAAAAAACACTGAAGCCTGAAAACGCCCAAAAAAATGTGCTCAAGTGTAAATCCATTGCAAAGAACAATGGATAATTCACCTTGTTGCCTTTCACCTAAGAAATAATATCTATTTCAGTTTTTGGTGCTCTGGCCCTCTAACAATAAATCATACACATTAGTATTAATAATAATATTACTATTACAATAATGTATATGGAAATCACTTGAACTTACCCAGTGGCTGGATACAAGGACATGTAGTGGTAGCACCGTCCTACAACAATGTTTCTTAGATTCAAAGTGGTTCCTGGCCCAGTGTAGCTTTTGTTTGGTACTTTGGTAATACGTTGTGCCTCAGCATCACCAAAACAGGATGCAATAATTACAACTGCTAGAGCAAGTACACTCTTTCTCCATAGGAGCCTGCTCATTCTCTCTTGTGTATTCATACTAAGGCTCTAATTAGGATTGCAGCTTTCGAATGTGCTACCCACGCCTGTATGAACAGTCAGACAAGTCAGTGAGTGGCTGCTGCTTAATTTATATTCTGTTTGGTCCTCCCTCCCACTCCTGTTTACAGCCTATACAGACAGGTCTTTTGTGAAAATTTGAAAGGGCATACTCTCTCAGCATAATAAGAAGTTTCTAAAAGGAGAAAAAAAAATTGAAATAACTAACAAATGTTATTTTCCCTAGGCTCACTACTTAAACATTTCACAGCGATTACTCACAGATTACAGCAATTTTCATTTTTTTATAATTACAGTTGACACTAAAGGGTCAGTTAACTCTGTCACGCTATGCAGAAGTCAGAGGCCAAAGGTTCTCCTCGAATACAGAGTTGAAAGGTTATTGGCAGGTGTTAGTGTCCTCTAATTCCTATGGTGTGAGGACGGAGATACAGATACAGAGCCAGCAGAATACAGAATGAAAGTACATTTGTTTGGAGCAGCGTTGTCTCCAGATTGCACCAATTATGGTATGAAGTACCTGGCCAATAAAAATGAAAGGGCTTGCCCATCAGCAGCAAATTTTCTTAAGAAAAACTTCTATGTAGAAGATGGTCTTATAAGTTTAGAGTCCTCAGAATCTGAAATCAAACTAGTGAAAGAAAGCCAAGAGTTATGCGCAAGAGGAAACCTGCGCCTTCACAAATTCATCTCAAACAACAGAGAGGTACTGAAATCCATCAGTGACTTTAAACATGCATCAACAATGAAGAATATAGATCTCAATTATGATCATCTTCCGGTTCACAATGTACTTGGATTGGGATAGAATGTAGAGAATGACGAGTTCTTGTTTGAAACATCCTTGAAAGAAAAAGTTGCAACTAGACGTACCATTCTTTCCACAGTGGCTTCTATATATGATCCATTAGGATTCTTGGCACCAGTAATGCTCAAAGCAAGGGAAATACTACAAGAATTATGTAGACGGAAGTTGGGATGGGATGAACCCATACGTGAAGATTTGAGGCCAAGGTGGGAGGCTTGGATAAAAGACTGATAAAATTTGAGAGAAGTTCGGATACCTAGATGTTTTGTACCACATGATTTCGGAGAGTACAAGAAAATAGAACTTCATCACTTTTCAGACGTCAGTAGTTATGGTTATGGACAGTGCTCCTACATCAGAGTGATAGGAGAAGGAAAAATACACTGTGCCCTGGTTATGGGAAAGACCAGAGTCACACCTACCGGTATTCAGACAATACCAAGACTTGAACTGACAGCAGCTGTTGTTTCAGCATCGGTAAGCAAGTTTCTGAGAGAAGTATAAGGCCTCGTACACACGAGGGGATATGTCCGCTGAAAACGGTCCGATGGACCGTTTCAGCAGACATCTCCGCTCGTGTGTATGGGCTAGCGGACAGATTTCTCCACCCGACAGATTTCAAAGCATGCTTTGAAATCCATCCGGTGGAATCTGTCCGCCCGACATGTCTGCTGGTTAGTACACTTACCAGCAGACATGTCGTCCCCCACCGCCGCCGCGCCACCGCCGAATGGATTCGGCGCATGCGCGGAAGTGTTTAACTTCCTGGTGTGGTGACGTGGCGGCGTCAACGTCACCGCCGCGTCACCGCGCCGTCCGGCGGCGGGGAATTTGATCCAATGGTGTGTACACGCCATCGGATCAAACTCCCGATCGAACATATCCGATGGAAATGGTCCGCGGACCGTTTTCATCGGATGTGTCCGATCGTGTGTACGAGGCCTTAGAGTTTAAAATAGATGAAGAATATTTTTGGACAGACTTGCAAGTTGTCCTAGGATACATAAACAACGAAGCTCGAAGATTCCATGTCTTTGTCGCCAACAGAGTTCAGAAAATTTGGGAAATAACAAATCTGGAACATTAGCATCACATTGATACAAAGCATAACTCGGCAGATCATGCTTCAAGAGGTCTGAATGTAACAGAATTTAAAAATTCTAATTGGTTCACCGGTCCAGAGTTCCTTTGGGAAAAGGAAATCATACCCAGTCAAGGTTACATAAAATTGTCTATGGGGGATCCAGAAGTAAAAATTGTACAAACATTAAGCACTGCTGCCAAATGTCAAGATGACATACTTGAAAGACTAGCCAGATGTTCAAAATGGAATACAGTCATAAACGTAGTAGCTTGAATTCAACGTTTGGCAAAGGGAATCAAAAAGAAGGAATTATTGAATGTAGAGGAAAGAATGAAAGCAGAAGAAACAGTCATAAGACTCATTCAACAGAGATTCTACAGTGAAGAGTTGAAGAGACTTAGTCAAGAACCCAAAAGGCTTCCCAACAACCATCCATTGTACACGATTAATCTGCTTCTACAGGATGGTATACTGAAGGTGGGAGGGAGACTGGAAAATGCATCGTTACCCAGCAGAGTGAAGCCTCCAGCAATTCTACCCAAAAATTCTACCTCCATAAGATTGATTATCGATCACTACCGCAACAAATCCTTGCATCAAGAAAGAAGCTTTAACCAGAACTGTTTGAGAGAAGGTGGTTACTGGATAGTAAAAGGAAGCAAAGTTATAGCAAAGTATATAAGTAAATGCGTAACCTGTAGAAAGGCACGTAGACCTACCGAAGAACAAAGAATGGCAAATTTGCCTTAGATCGTGTAAACCCATCACCACCATTTCTTTATTGTGGAATGGATTGTTTTGGCCCATTCATCACCAAGCAAAACTGCAAGGAGTACAAGAGATATGGACTAATATTTAGATATCTAAGCTTCAGAGCAATTCATCTGCAAATGTTAGATATGTCAACTGACGCATTCATTAATGCCTTGAGATGTTTCATAGCCATTAGAGGTACTGTCAGAGAGCTTAGATCTGACCAAGGATCTAATTTTGTTGGAGCAAGGAATGAATTGAAGAAAGCTCTAAAAGAGATCGATAAAGAAAAGGTAACTGAGTATTTGTTAAAAAATCAATGTGATTTTCACAGGAATGCTCCACATGCAAGCCACACAGGAGGAGTTTGGGAAAGACAAATCAGAACTGTAAGAAATGTGTTAAGTTCAGTGTTGATAAAGAATTCCGGAAAAAAAGATGATGCTTCACTTAGGACCCTATTCTATGAAGTAATGTCTATTGTTAACAGTGGTCCACTTACAGTTGACAACATCAATGATCCAACAAGTTTGCAACCTTTAACCCCCAACTATCTACTTCACCTTAAAGGGGTCGTAAAGAGTAATTTTTCTTCCATCGTGAAGAGCACAGTAATGCCGGAACCAACAACCAGCTTGTGGGAAGAGATAGCGGAGGAGTTTTGGGATAAGATTAACATTCCAAACTGTATTGGAGCATTAGACGGGAAACATATCAGGCTCATAAAGCCACCAAACTCTGGTTCACGCTATTTCAACTACAAGAAATATTTCTCCATTGTGCTGCTGGGACTGAGTAATGCAAACATGCGCTTCATAGCGGTGGACGTTGGAGCATACGGGAGCTCTGGAGATTCACAAATTTTTAGAAATTCCATGATGGGACAGCGTCTGCACTATGGGGATTTTAATTTACCACAGCCAAGGCCTCTGCCTGGTACTGCTGGACCGGATCTCCCCCTAGTAGTGCTAGGAGATGAGGCATTTGCCCTATCCACTCACTTCCTCAGGCCCTATACTAGGCACGGTCTTACTGCCAAGAAGCGCATCTTCAATTACCGCCTGAGCTGTGCACGCAGAATGGTGGAGTGCGCCTTCGGTATTTGTACAGCTAAATGGCGTGTACTGTTGACTGCAATGCACTTGGAAGTGGATCACGCGGTCAATGTGGTTTTGGCATGCTGTGTTCTCCATAACTTTCTAAGATGAAAGAAGATTGCACACAATGAACCCCCGTTACCTGTTTGTGAAAAGCACAGAGGGAGTGTTACTACCAGTCGCCCAAGCAATCATGCTCTACAAGTCCGTGAACATTTTTCTGATTTTTACCTTTCCGATGATGGACAGCTACCGTGGCAGTACGATCATGTTTAGTCTCCTATTTTTTTTTTTTTTTTACCCATTACATCAACCTTTTATAATATCACTGTTCACATGTTTTTTTTCTGTAATAAAAGTAGTTGACAACTTTGTCCAATTAAATCGCATTTATTTTTTCTTTGCTATGGAAAAATTAACAAAGTGTATAAAATATTGTAAATCCTTGCAAAACATTGATGCTTACATCTATACAAAACTATACAAAACTTTTTTTTGATAATATTCCTTAGGAACATTCATTTTTTTTCAAGTAAAACATGACACAGGACATTCCAAAAAATATATAAAGTGACCCATTAGAACATTCCTTAAATTTACCCTAAACACAACCTGAGGCGCCGTACACACGGCCGAGGTTCTCGCTGAAAATCAGCGAGAACCTCGCTGGAATGCACATTCCAGCGAGGACCTCGGCCGTGTGTACGGTCTCAGCGAGCTTCCCGTCGGGAAGCCCGTCGAGCCGAAATAGAGAGCACGCTCTCTATTTCCTCGACGGCCCGCCTGGAAGAATGGCTGGTTGCCATTCCCGACGGGCGGGTCGCCGAATTTGACGGCCGGGAGAGAACCTCGACGGGCGGAACGATGTGTTCTGCCCGTCGAGGTTCTCTGCCGTGTGTACGGCGCCTGAGCTATAGAGTATTCCTGATGTGGTATTCTAAAATCTTTTTTTTACTACATAGATGTGGACATTAGGTGCATGAACATGAACTGAAAGTGGAGTTCTACCCTGGGTGAAAAGTTCTTATATAAACAAATTCACCAAAAACATTTTGGTAGGCGGTGGGTCTTCTACCTTTGACCTCCTACGACACAAAAGCAGCCGGCACATTCACGAAGAGTGATGCTGCTCGCACACTGCCAGTTTGCGGTTGGTGGCATCGAAAGCTAGCAGGATAGAGGGATTGGCCTCTGGGGGGCAGATTAGAGCAAAGGGGTTAATTTACTAAGGCAAAATAACTTTGCACTACAAGTGCACTTGGAAGTGCAGTCGCTGTAGATCTGATTAGTAGATCTGAAATGGATGGTAGCTCTTTCAATCATATGCAAGCAAATATGTTGTTTACTATTTTACTTGCATGTCCCCCTCATATCTACAGCGACTGCACTTCCAAGTGCACTTGTAATACAAAATGGATTTGCCTTTAGTAAATAATCCCCAAAGTGTCTTTAAAAGTCAGCAGCTACAGTGTTTGTAGCTGTTGACTTTTTTTTTAAACATAGCGGGTGTAAACCCTTGTTAAATAGTTTTTTATAAGATCAATGCTAAACAACAAAAATGACTTGTTCAAAGGAGGGGTGCAGGTAGCAACATCAGCAACCATTTTGAATTTAAGTGCTTCAAGGAAAATCAATGACCTGCATCGCCTGGTCAAGGAAAAGCTGGCCAACATGAGTAGGCACGCCAGGGGCACAGGAGGTGGACCAGCCCGCAAGATCACCCTCACTCCTGAAGAGCAAGTTGTTGCCCAGTCCCTGGAGAGGGAGCAGGTGGAGGGAGTTCCAGGCTATGAATCCTTGGATCCGGCCTTGAGGACAGGTAAGTGTGTTTTATCTCCTATCCGAGGTGTAGCATGTTGGGGGGGGGGGGGGTAAGGGAACATGTGACAAGTTTGTGGGTCCACCAACATGTAAATGTTTTGTGTCATTCACAGATGCCCAGGAGGGAGCTATCCCCTCGTCGGCTGATGGCCAACCCACGACCTCTAGGGAGGACTCTGCCCACACCTCTCCTCTGGAGGAAGTGGAGGAGGAGCACTTCGCTCTTGAGGAAGGGGTCTACTTTCTGGAGGAGATCCATATGCCAGGACCCTCACAAACAACCTCCCCTATCAGGGATATCCCCTCAAGGGCCTCTTCCCCCATCAGGGATATCCCCTCATCCTCCCCCTCCATCAGGGCAAGTCCCTCAAGGGTCTCCCCATACACACAGCCTCAAGCCTCTCCTGCCCCAAGGAAGGCTACTAGAAAGACCAGGGGTGATCCAGCTTCCTTGGAGGAGAATTTAGCGAGGGACCAGGCACAGCAGTCCCGCCATCTGGGCTCTATAGCGGCTAACATGCGCCGTATGGCAGAGAGTCTGGCCTTCTTGGCCCCGACCCAGGCTGCCTGCACACTGGCAGTCCAGCAGGCCCTGACCCAGCAGGGTGCTCAGAGTACTAACATGACTGACAGCCTGCAGGATGTCAGTGCAAACTGCTCGGCAATTGTCACCTGCCTGGGGGAGCTCCAGGCCACCACATCAGGCCTTGTGGCAGAGGTCCGGAGCCTGGCAGTGGCCATACAGGCCAATACAGCTGCCATAGAGATGGTGGGGAGCCAGACTAATGCGGTCCTCACCCGCATTGCACTGGCAATGGAGGGCAGGCAGGCAGCCAGGGGGACACATTGGGGGATGATCCTCCTCCCGATACCCCCCCCCCCACCCGAGGCTCCTCCCAGGCAACTGAGTCCCAGGAGCCTTGGCACCAGGCGCAGCCCAAGAGAGGGCAAATAAGTGTCATTTTATTTAATTTATTATGCTCAATGTTTGAGCTTGTTTATTTATTTTAGTATGCTCAAGGTATGAGCTTGTTTATTTAATTTATTATGCTCAATGTTTGAGCTTGTTTATTTATTTTTGTATGCTCAAGGTATGAGCTTGTTTATTTATTTTTGTATGCTAATTTTTGGGGGATTTTTGATAAATATTATGCACACTGTGAGCAGTGCAGCCTACAGTGTGAATGGTGTGTGAATGGTGAATGGTGTGTGAATGTGGGGGGGGGCGGCAC
This sequence comes from Rana kukunoris, assembly GCA_029574335.1. Lineage (NCBI taxonomy): Eukaryota > Metazoa > Chordata > Amphibia > Anura > Ranidae > Rana > Rana kukunoris. Next base: position 662,487,657 of record CM056049.1, read on the forward strand.
TCCTGCCAGTAAGGGGTGTCACCCTCGGTCGTTGGGGATAAGTTCTCCCCACGACCGTATGAATGATGATTGAATGGACAGCGACATCATTGGGGCCTTGACGCGGCGTTGCTGCTCCCTAGTCCTGCATGTTGGACTTGGGCTAATCCAATGTGATGTGGATGTGGTGTGTGTGATCAAGGACCACAGTGGTGTGCATGCGTGCATTGTCTGTGTGCCATGATGAATGTGTGTGGTTAACGATCAAAGATTCGTATCACGAGGACCCTCCTGACTGCTCTTCCTTCAGCAGACAAGGTCGCCTCTGGCAGGGGGGGGGCAGTGTGGTTGGGGGGGTCAGGTCATCACGTAGGTCAATCTGCAGGCCTTTTCTCATGGCAAAGTTGTGCAGAATGCAACATGCACCAATGATCTGACACACAAAGTTTGGGGAATACAACAGGGCCCCCCCGGACTTATCCAGGCATCGGAAACGGGACTTCAGGATGCCAAATGTTTGCTCCACCACTGCACGGGTTTTGATGTGTGCTTCATTGTATTTTCTCTCTTCTCTGGTGTCGGGAGTCACATGAAAGGGAAAAGACAGGTGGATGTTAGCCATGCATGTGCACCTCGTGATGTCTGCATCATGGGGTCGGACAGTCATGCCTGACTCCCATATCCCTCACCAAGCAACCAGCTGTCCCTGTACACGTTCTGTTCAAATTGTGCTGGGATGGTGCTGTGACGGTATATGTAGCCAGTGCCGCTGATAGAAATCATGGGGCCCTGTACAGCATACCTGACGGGGCCCCCTTCAGTTCCACCCCTGATTCCTTCCTTCAGCCACACCCCTGGCCCCGCCCTTGGCCCCTCCCCAGACCCCGCCTTGAAACAAAGAGCAAACAAAGTCCTGTCTGGAGATTTCCGCGGGCATTCTTGCCCACTCAGAACCCTTCCATTTTGCTAAAAAGGTACTTCTCCCTTATAAAGGGCTTTTGCAAGAATGGAACATTTTCTCTCCTGCTAACCCTGTATTTTACTTGGGGGGCTCTTGTTCTTGAAAGTAGTATGTACATGAGAGGGGTGCGGAGTGTATGGAGGGGGTGGTATGTACATAAGAGGGGTGTGGAGTGTATGGAGGGGGTGGTATGTACATGAGAGGGGTGCAGAGCGTATGGAGGGGGTGGTATGTACATGAGAGGGGTGCAGAGTGTATGGAGGGGGTGGTATGTACATGAGAGGGGTGCAGAGTGTATAGAGGGGTTGGTATGTACATGAGAGGGGTGCGGAGTGTATGGGGGTGGGTGGTATGTACATGAGAGGGGTGCAGAGTGTATGGAGGGGTTGGTATGTACATGAGAGGGGTGCGGAGTGTATGGAGGGGGTGGTATGTACATGAGAGGGGTGCGGAGTGCATGGAGGGGGTGGTATGTACATGAGAGGGGTGCAGAGTGTATGGAGGGGGTGGTATGTACATGAGAGGGGTGCGGAGTGTATGGGGGTGGGTAGTATGTACATGAGAGGGGTGCGGAGTGTATGGAGGGGGTGGTATGTACATGAGAGGGGTGCGGAGTGTATGGAGGGGGTGGTATGTACAAGAGGGGTGCAGAGTGTATGGAGGGGGTGGTATGTACGAGAGGGGTGCAGAGTGTATCAAATACACCATTGGTCACTGATGAATTGGTGACCAGTGGCAGTTAATTTAACCCCTCTGTGCTGCATTAGTGACACCAGTGTCAGTGTTTATGAACCCTTTCATGCTGCACCACATAGGGGAAATAAACACTGACACTGGTGTCACTAATGCAGCACAGAGGGGTTAAATTAACTGCCACTGGTCACCAATGCATCAGTGGCAGTACATTAACCCCCTCCATGCTGCATATTGAAAATACCATTGTAAAATAACCCCCCCCCCCCAAAGTGTTAATCACTTCAGAGCAGGCAGTTAACAACATAGCAAAGCCACTGTGACAAGTTTAACACAGCCTTATGTAAGGTTTTTAGCCGCCCTCTGCAAACTTACTTGCACTGTTGCATGGGGCTTCACTGGCTCCTCGTAGGTCTTGTCTTTGCAGCAGCCTCTCCTCAGCTCTCTCTCATCCCGCCTCCCGGCATGTAAATGACATCACGCCGGGCGGGACTAGGAAGCTGTCGGGCGGAGAACAGTGGGGGGAGTAGAATCACTTTTTGCGGCGCCAGCCAGGGATGGACAAGCAAGCTGGCCGGGACTAGATTCAGCAGAGCCGGAGCGAGCGCGGAAGAGAGAGGGAAGAGATACTCTTCCGCGCCCGAAACAGAGGAAATAGTCCCGTCCTGCTGGCTCTGCCGTCCACTGAAAAAAAAAGTAGAAAGCAGGGGGGGGGGGGGACGTGGACGGATGACTAGCGGTCAGGGGGGCTGTGGAGTTTTTTTTTTAATAACATTAATTAGTTCTGACTGTCGAGGCTGCCCGGGCCCCCTTGCTAGCCGGGCCCGGTACAACAGGGCCAGTTGTACTGGCCTATCAGCGGCCCTGTATGTAGCTATTATGGCAGGACCCGGGGTGTTTGGCACAGACGTGCCATATGAGGCATTGGGCATCGGCTATCACCTGTACATTGATGGAATGCCAATGCTTACAAATGCGGTATAGGTGCTCTGTGGCACGGGGGGGCTGTAGTGCCACATGTGTGCAATCAATGGCCCCGATGGTGCGTGGGAATCCTGCAATCCTGTAGAAATCCAGCTTTGCCTTCTGCCGCAGATGCTCAGTGGTGGGTCTGATGATGTGGTGGGACATGCGTCTGAGGATTGCGGGGACAACCTGGTGCACACATCTGCTCATGGTGGATTGTGACAGCCCAGCCACAACTCCACTTGTACGCTGAAAAGATCAACTGGCAAGGAAATGCAGTGTTGCCAGTACCTTGACCAGTGGCTGCACTGCTTGTACGCTGTGTTTCTGGCTGGTGATGTCATCCTGCAGGGCTGTGGTAATTTCTAGGATGGCATCAGGGCTGAATCTGAAGATGCGATACACCTCCGAATCACCCATGCCAAAGAGGCTAATGCGCGTTCGGAAAATCCTCTCCCGTGCCCTCCTACATGCCCGTAGACGCAGTAGTGCTATGACCACGGCTGCCCCTGGCATGTTGGCACACAGATGTGTGTTGTCCTGCAAGTGTGGTTGCTCAAATCGTCCGTTACGGTGCTGCTGTAGCTGCTCTCCAGCTGACCTGTGCATGTCTGCTGCAAAGTTACCCCTGCTTTATGAGGGGTAACTTTAGGCCAGACGTACAGTTTAAGCGCACCGCGCGGAGCCTGCACCGCACAAACGTACGTTTCTGAATCGCCGTATCTACCTCATTTGCATATTTGCATACTAATCTAGGTGTGCGCGCATATGCGCCACGCGTAACGATACGCCGGCGCTGACAAGTTACGTAGGTCGGGCGAAGCGAATTTTCTGGCGTATGTGGTTTTCTGGGTACGGCGCACAGATAGAACGGCGCATCTTGACACTTACGCGGCGCATCTATAGATACGCTGGCGTAAATGCTTTCTGAATCTGGCCCATAGTTTTTACCTCCAGATGAATGCTGCAGCAAAGTTCAACTACAGGGGCCCCTGAGGATGATGGCAATGCGGCATCCGTCTTTATGTTGAACTGAAAACAAGATCAGTAGTGATGATCTGTTGTCCAACCAGCCTGGAACGCAGCCCTTCCCCAGCAAAGACTGTGGAAGTCACCTTCGTGAGTGTGCATTTGTCTCCAATACTGCCACCAAATAGTCTATTTAAACTGAGATTCTGCACTGGCTGATTGCTGTTTGGTCCACAGCATTCTGTGAGTGTGTTCCTGATTCCGGTGTTTAATTTCTGATATTGATCTGGCTTGCTCCTGACTATCCCTGTCTGCTACCTGCCCTGACCCCATGCTTGTCCTTAGATTCTGCCTCTGCCTGCTGCTCCTGTTTTATTCATCCACCATTGCTGATTTTGCTTGTGACCTGACTAGAATCAGGAAGGCTGGCAACTCGGATGCTCTTGAATAAAAGTTAAGGGACCTGTCTCTGGAGCATACAAAAGATCAGGCTCAAGAGGAGTCCAGGACCAGGTTCAGGGGCAGACAATGGGTCCAGTTTTGTATATGTTCTGGGGCCTTGTCCAGGGACTAGCAATTGATCCAGCTCAGGGAAAAGTAAAGGTCCCTGGCTCAGGATGAGACCAGGGGCCTGTCTCAAGATGAGTTCAAGGACCCAGCTCAGTGGGAGTTAGGCAACCCAGCTCAGACAGAGTACAAACGGCCCAGTTCAGTACATGTTCAGGGATCTGGCTTCTGGGGCATGCAAGGGCTCAGTTGCAGTTGATGAAACTAATTCTGTGGCAGTCCAGGGGCCTGGCTTGGTGGCAGTCCTGAGGCCCAGTCTCATGGTAGTCCTGGGCTCTTACTCAGTGGCAGACTTGGGGCTTATCTCAGTGGCAGTCAAATGGCCTGGCTGGATAGCAGTCCATTAGCTTTCGTGCTAATGACTGGTGACTTGATGTCTAATGGTTTAATTCAGGGCTGTCTTAATGAGAGGGCACAAATGGGCATTGTCCAGGGGCCCCAGCTGCATGGGGGGCCCCTGCACTTTCCCCAAACCAGCTGGTCCTTGAGCCCACACTGCCCCGAAATTGGGGACCCCATAATGGCACTGAGAGTGATTGCACAGGGGAGGCAGTCTGCCTCCTACTTACTTGATGTGTGTTTAACTGCACTATCATCATTGTAGGGGCCCCAGAGTATTACTTTGCCTAGGGGCCCATGATGCTATTTAGACAGCCCTGGTGTAATGAAGAAGTAGCTGGAGAGGTGAAGGAAGACAAATTTATAACCACAGAACCAGCTAGCAACGTATGCAGGCAATAAATTCTGAACACCAAATTAGCATGTGTTGTCCGGATCATAGGTTATCATGCGGAAGCTATTGTCTCATCATGATAGCCAGGCAACTAACATTTTAAGAAAGGTTTCCAGTTGCACCCCCTGTAGTTCTTCCAGCACAGGTTAAAAAATTCAAATGCTGAAACGCACAGTAACAGTTTTATTACTGGGAGCTTTATTAATGGCTGAAGAAGAAGAATTTTTAATGACTAAAAATATTGACATGATTGAAAATTAAGGTGATAAAAGAGAGAGTCATCATCCACGATGAGGTGGTACACATGCTCCTATTTGTTGTACAATCCGGGTGATCAGGGAAGTCCACACACTGCAAAATCCTGACTGGTCTGCAGGCAAGAAAGAGAGCAGCGTTACTATAACAGGAGCATAGTGTGATACCAAGATACTAAACAGTATTTAACCCCCACCCCTGCATAAACCTGGGAATCTCTCAAATCTGTGTGTATATATACAGTATAAAGGCTAGCTGAGACTATCAATGAAGTCTGGGTACCAGGTAAGATGTGGCCATATCGGGGTGATGGCATCAGACAGCACCCACACGTTTCTGCTGTTGGCCGGGGAAGTTTGAATAGATTAACTGGATCAGAGCTACCTAACTCTCTGATCGCTCTCTAAATTTAACAAAGCACCGGTACTTGGAAGTAACCAGGCGCTACAGTAGCAACTGTAAGTACAGAAAAGACAGTAAACTACATGCCCATAGCACGACGCTGAGAGGGAGGGGAGACGTTTTGTCAATTTCTAAGCAACTTTTGGGCCACAAACACCATTGAGAGATGAACACCACAAGAAAATAAATGGGTTAAACAGGTGGCAACCCCCCCCCCCCCCCCCGGGAGGACAGTCGGGATATCAAAGCCTTGCACTTAACCCATCTAGGAAGCAGGCGGGCTGAAAGCGTGTCCGGAAGCTTTCTTCCTTCTTCTGTGGTGTGGATCACGGTAGCTTCAGCCATGCATCCCCCTCCCCCGTCGGTGTTCAATAGGATTGCCTGACCTTTGAGCCAATCGGGGACTGGGTATTAGACCAGCACTTCCTGATTGGCAGAGAGGCAATTCAGTGTTAGAAAAGCGAAAAAAAGTTTGCTTTTCTAACACACCTGGGTGGGCTCCGACCACAATGCTCTGCGCCACAAGTCCATCCTATTTTGAAGACTATTAGATCCTAAGGATCTAATCAGGGGCTTCAAAAGTAAACCCCCGCTGCTGTAATTCATGCACCTAGCGTCCTGAATGGGCCGGACGCACGAACAGGGGGTGGCTGCGGTGGCCGTGGATAGATTCATGCTATGCATGAATCTATCTATTAATCATATAGGGGGTGGCTTGGATAGAGTGAACGGCGCTTTAATAGATTGGGCCACCCCTGAAGAGTACTAATATATAAATAAAGTGCAGCGCTAAACAAATAAAGTGTAATTCATGTGAATAACACCATGCACGTGATATGTGCAAATGTAAACAAATATAAAAATAAATAAAAATAAAGTGCAATCAATTGTATATGAACAATATGAAAAATCTAAAATGAAGACTGTGAATGAAGTCTAAAACTGATATGCAATATTACATCACATGTGAATGAAGAGCAATGATGTGCAAACAGAAATTCGAACAAAACGGGTCGTTTGCGCCAGATTCAAGTGACGCGAAACGGCCCATAATTCACTGCGGCATTGCGCGCTGATGATTGGCCAAACATGCACTATGACCCTGCATGCTTGGCCAATCACAGCGCGCAAAAAACAGAGAGCCATAATTGGCCAAAGCCAGGGTGGCTTTGGCCAATTATGGCTCAGGGCTTTAGCACACGCCCCATACTATATAAGGCCACCTGCTGGGCGGCCTTGTGTAGTGTGTTCCAGCGCTGAACAGAGATCAGTCAGAGAGACAGAGAGATAGTCTTTTTATATAGCTAGATAGAGCAGGCAGGCAGGCTAGTCAGTTTAGCTTAATTTACAGTGTGTAGAGGATATATATACATCCCTAGGAGTTGTACATATATTTATACACTGTATAGCTTAGCTAGATCAGTTCTTCCTAATTTACTGGCAGGCAGGTGATTGTGCTATTTAAAGACGTTATCACAGGTATAGACACCCAGCAGGTATAATATTTAAAGGAATTTTTTATTTTTTTTGGAAAAAAAGTTTTAAAAACAGTCGTTTTTGCAGGAGTCCTGCTCTTGAAAAAACGACAGTTTTTAAAACTTTTTTCCATTGATACATGTTCCCTGGGGCAAGACCCGGGTTCTCAAAGACGTTTTCCAACAATAACTTGAATATTGGGCTTTAAAATGAGCACTTTTGAATTCGAACGTTCGAGTCCCATAGACTTTAATGGGGTTCTAAATGTTCGCGCGAACGGTCAGTCTGTTCGAACGTTCTGGTGCGAACCGAACGCGGGGGTGTTCGGATCATCGCTACTGGCCACCCATTGCTTGCTCCTGTACATCCTTCAGCTGCCACAGATCACGACTGATAGTGGAGTGGGAGAAGGGTGTGATGCGTGGGATCTGGTTGGTAGGAGCACCTCAGGCTTTTTAAGCTCTTGTAAAGCTTTCTATTGTGTTCCATACACACACGCATGCACACATAAAATATTTTATTTCTTACCTTACACAATGCCATGTGTTATATCTTCTGTGTGTACTACACAGTATTTCACATAATAAATTCTATGCTGTGTATTGCTATTGTTACTTGCCTGTAATTGTCTACACACTTGTATGGAAAATGTCTTGACATTAAAATAGACTCCAGTATCGCTGTGCTGTTCTTTCCACATGAGTCTCTGAAACACACAGTGTAAATACAAAAAACACAGTCAATTCCAGCACTAATAGGTCTTCCAAGGTGTGGCATAACAGATATCAGATAAAATGGTGGTGTGGAAGGTATATATGGTATACCAAAGCTAGGTGGATGCTGCCCTCCTCAGATGGGGTAATCTGAAAGGAACTACAAGAAAAACAGAAATGGACAGAGATAATTTAACAATAAGAATTTTTTGTGTAAAAGTGGGTACTCACAAAATGCAACTGACAAAAGACCATTTTTTGTCAGTTGCATTTTGTGAGTACCACAACCTCCTAAACCACTCCCTGGTAATTTCTTGCCTCAACTACAGCAACTCCCTCCTCATGGGATTACCCTTACATATGCTATCCCCCTTCAGTCCATCATGAATGCTGCTGCCAGACTCATCCACCTTACCAACCGTTCAGTGTCCGCTACTCCTCTCTACCAATCCCTCCACTGGCTTCCACTTACCCAATGAATTAAATTCAAAATACTAACAACTTACAAAGCCATCATCAACTTAGCCCCTTGCTAACATCATTAACATAACTTATATTTTCTCCATCAGCTCATCCCCTACAGCTATTACCTTTTGCATCACTTGACCCTCCATCTTAGATTGTAAGCTCTAACGAGTAGGGCCCTCTGATTCCTCTTGCATTGAATTGTATTGTAACTGTACTGTCTTTTCAGGAGGAATTCAAGACAAAGGTGCATCTTTCAGGGTACTAACCGAAGTACGTAATAGGACCGCCGGCCCTGGATGCTTACCATAGAGATAACCGGTGGACCAGATGGTCGCCGGAGTCTCTATGATCGCTCAGATCATGCATTATAAAAATGGTGCCGCCTCAGCTGGGAAGCCGAGATCGTTTTTGTTTATTATTATTATTTCAGGCTTCCCAGCCTAGAAGTGAGAGGAGGGTCTTATTGACCCCATATCGCACTGTAAAGAGGACCTGTCATGTCATATTCATATTACAAGGGATGTTTAAATTCCTTATAATAGGAATAAAAGTAATCAAATTTTTTTTTTTAAAGTGTCGAATTAAAAAGTTCAAAGTAGAATAAACAATAACATATATATTTTTTTTTTTAAAGTGCCCATGTCCCTGTGTGCTTACGTATGCGTATAAGCACACAGGGACATATAGGCCTAGATTCACGTAGATCGGCGCATCTTTGTTCCGGCGTAGCGTATCTTCTTTACACTACGCCGGCGCAACGTTGAGCAGCAAGCATGCTATTCACAAAGAATATGCACTCAACGTTGCGCCGGCGTAGCGCATAGTTGTCGGTGGAAGCCAGTGTAATTCAAAGTAGGTGAAAGTGGGCGTGTAACATTTAAATGAAGCGTGACCCCATGCAAATGATGGGCTGAGCTTCAAAAAACGAACTGCGCATGCGTCGACTCTTGGACGCATCCCAGTGCGCATGCTCAAAGTCACATCGAAATAGCTGCCTAGGATACGTCAATACACTGCCTACGACTATTCACATAGTACTACGTAAATGACGTAACATACGACGGCTGTTCCCTGGTCCATACCTTTGAATGGGTTGTGCCACCTATATGGTGGAATAACTTTACGCCGGACGTAACTCTTATGCAAACCGCGTATCTTTTCCGCCTGGCGCATCTATGTTCGTGAATCGGCGTATCTTGCTCATTTGCATATTTAACATGGGTACGCCGAATGCGTCCAGCGTAACTATGCGCCCATGATACGCCGCTGTAGGCAAGTTACATCGGGCGGCTGAAGCCTTGTTTTACGACGTATCTAGCTTCGTGAATCGGCGTAAAAATACGACGGCGCACATTTGTACTTACGACAGCGTATCTATAAATACGCCGGCGTAAAACTTGCGTGAATCCGGCCCAGCGTGTTTGGGGGTTCTATGTAATTTTCTAGCAAAAAAATATGATTTTTACATGTAGGAGCAAAGTGCCAGAATTGGCCCAGATGGGAAGTGGTTAACAGACCCAAATGCTCCTTATAAGGTAGCAAATCTTTATTTATTGAATTCTGATCCACTTTAGATTATCCATTCTACACTGGACATGAAGCCTTAATAACTGCAAACAGTCGTCATTTTGAAATGTTTGCCTCCTCTGAGCATCACAGTCACTCACACTTTGATATGGCCTGGTTCACACCTATTCATGGTTTCCTATGGGTCAAGTTCACATTTGTGCAATCTATGGAAAGGGCCTGGGCTTTTTTTCTAGTTTTTAGTTCCATAGACTTCAAAGGGTCAAAAATGTGCATTGAAAAACGCAAAATGCACCTGGAATATGAAAACTGCAACCTGCATAGGTGTGAACCAGTCACAATGGGTCACTTGACTGGTTCTGAGGAATGCAGTCTCGCAGTTATAAAGAGACATAAAGGTCATTACTTTTTAGTTTATAGGTCGTGGGAAAATTCAAGTTGTTTGTTATTTTTTTTGTAGTGTGGACACATAATTATACCTTGCGAGTGACACATACATAAAGGTCAATACTACGCAGCATACTTGGTAAAATTTACTACTTACACATCAACTCCGCCAATGTCATCCATCACCCAGATGTTCATTTTGGTTACCTTGTCGTCTTGAAAATTGGGAATTTCATATTCTGATAAAAAGCTAAAAAAAAAAAAGACTTTTACATAAACTATCATGACATCGGCTGTGTGTAATAAATACATCTCATATGCCGTAGACTTGGCCAATGAAGCTGATTGACCGCCTGTTCTTTCGAGCCACACATGCGTTGTGTGTACTTTCTTATATCACAGCTGCTGAGCTCCTCATAGGCAACAGGGGAGAGTACACACTGAGCATGTGCAGCCCAAAAAACAGTGTAGCACTCCGTCCCATGGAACTAGGGGGCACTGAGCCCAACAGCTTCTCTTCCCACAATGAATTGGAACAGAGCCATCACAGGCTTAAAGGGATTTTTAAAAGCCTATTTTAAAAGCATTTTTGGATTACATTCTATAAACAGAAAGGGAGCCCTGGCTGGTAGGTAGGATTAGCACACCATACTGCCATACCCATATGGGAAAGCCCACCCTTTTACTTACACACACACAGATGTGTTGAGTAGGGTAATAGTAGATCTAAAGAAGAGTATAAAATCAGATTGTATAGTGTATGGTCAATGTACACTTTAATAAATTATTCGATTTAGGGTCTTCCCAAATAGAAATGTGAAAATTCATCCTGGCAGTGGTGCGGGTCCCGCACTCAGGGCCAGGACAAGGGGTAGGCAGGAGGGGAAGCTTCCCTGAGCACTGTGGTATCATGTGAGGTGGAGGGGGGGGCACAAGGAGATAGGGGGAAGGGATTTGTGTTGGAAGGGGGAATTTGAGGGGCAGCAAGGTGAAAGTATAGTTCTAGAATGGAAAATGTGTGTGGGGGGGGGGGGAAAGAGTGGTAATTTAGAGGATATGTGTTGGGAGGGGGGATGAAGGGAATATTTGTGCATGAAGGGGGGGGTTGGGGGGGGGGGGGTTAAACAGAATGACTGATAAAGTTACTTATTTATACCTGGGCACAGGGAAAGCACCTCCTGGTGTAGATCCATTCAGCAGGATCTGGATTTCCCCAGAGCTTCCTCTGGCATACTACAAATTGCAACAAAACATTCACATATTACATCAGCAGCGTGGACATCAAAACAAATGTTTCTAGTAATTCTTCATGCATTTGTAAGCTGAGTGTCAGGACGTGGATCACTTGCTGATGGCACTGTGCTTCCTAGAGCGGGAGGTTGTAGTTCCCATGTCCACCAGCAGGTGTCTCCCAGCAGCCAGCAGATTCCAGTAATCAGTCTCCACCTCATGTTGGCTGCTGGGAGGGTATTTAGTCCCTTCTCTACTATTACACTTGGTTCAGGGCTAGTTAATACCACATTATTCCAGTGTGTGTTTTTTTCTACATCCAAAATGCATAGAATGTAGGCTACAGGGTTTTCAATGGCATACTTCACACCTGTATTTCCAGTTCCAGTTCCAGAAAAAAAAAAGTGAACATGCTGCATTTTTATTGCACAGAACCGTACTGGTATTTTGCTTGCTTGCCATTTATCCTGCTCCTGATCTTGCTCCTGCCATTCATCCTGTACCCTACTGCCACTTATCTGCTCCCCTTGTTCCTGATCACAGTCCTGGTTCCCCCTTTCTATCTGTTCCTTTCATCTGCAGTTTACCCTGTTAATCCGTGTTACTCCTTTTCATCCCAAGCTAAGCTGTCAGCTGCAGCTTCGTTTTAGGTAGGTGGGTGCAGAGGACACGTCCAACAACAGAGGCCCCATAGTAAGTATATGGGTGACGTCACTTCCCATTTATTTCACTGCCATTGTCGGACGTTTCCTCTGCAGAGCTTCCACCTCTGGAGATCGGGTCGGATTGCCTGCAGAAAAGTTATGTATACAAATTTTTCTTTTCAGGGCTAGATAGGTTAGTGTTAGAAAGTTGTTGGCTATAGATGCAGGGATTTTAGTTTTCAGCATGGACTTCCACTTTAGCTTATAACGTCCGGTCACTGCTGCCCTGAAATTGTAGGCAGCATCATTAGTCCTCCATGAGTTCTCTGTTAAAGTTATGTTTATCCAAAACACTTTTTTTATTGTTGTTACTGCTACTACTACTACTTTTACTACTACTACTTTTACTAATACTACTATGGGGGATATAGGGGGATTTGTGCTGGGAGGGGGTATAAGGGGGTGACAATTTGTGCTGGGAGTGGGTGATTGAGGGGAAGGTTTTTGCTGCGAGGGGTGAGTTATGCTTGTAGGGGGGATTTGGCAGGGAAGTTGAATAAGAGATTTGTGCTGAGGGGGGCTTAAGGGATAAGAAAAAAGATAAGGAGGGGTTTGGGGAAAATGTATGCTTAAAGAATGGATATGGGGAAATTGTGCTGAGAGGGGGGTCTTTCCTGGGGTGGGGGTTATTTATGCTAAGAGGGGGGATTAGGGGTAAGAGAATTGATATAAGAAGCAGGGGTTTGGGAGATTTATGCTGGAAAAAGAGATATGAGGGGATTGTGTGCTGACAGGAGGGTTTGTGCTGAGAGGGGGGATTTTTGCTGGGAGGGGAAGATTGAGGGGAAGGTTTGTGCTGAGCGGGGGGGTTTGTGCTGGTGGAGAGGTATATGGGGCTGAGGATTTTTGTTGAGATGGGGAATATGTGGGGTTGTGCTGTGAGGGGTGGTTTAAGGCAGTAAGAAGATTTGTTATAGAAGTAGGTTTTGGAGGGGAGGAGGATTTAAACTTGAAGGGGAGATTGGGGGAGGGATTTGTGCTGGGAGAGGAAATTTAGATGAGGAGGGGGATAAAAGAGATTGTGCTAGAAGGAGAGATGGGGGGGGGGGGGGTATTAGTGTTGTGGAGATGATTTGGGGGGGGGAGAAGGGAATTTATACCAGAAGCTGTATTTGTGGGGTGGGGGTGTGAGATTGTGCTGGGAGGGTAATAGGACTCATGCTGGGGAGGATTGGGATAGAGAAGATCCCAATGCTAGAAGGTGGGAGAGGATTTGTGCCGGAAGGGGGGGGGTTGGGGGAAGATGATTTGTTTTTAGGAAAGATGAATATGCAGGTTAGTGCTGAATTTTGCGGAGGGGAGGTGCATATTTTTGCTGAAAGGGTGAACTGAGGTAGAGTCCTCGCCCCCCCTAAAGCACCCCTCCCTAAGTAAATATCTGTCCCAAACTCTACCCCACATTCTAGCACAAGTCCTCAACCTGCCAAGATGAGCCCCCCCCAAACCATGCCTTTAAGCCCCTCCCCTTGAACTATTTGGCCACACCCATTTCACCATAGCACGCTAAGTGCGCTGCAGGCTTCTACCTCCCTCAAGTGTCCCTCATTCTAAAGTTTGCAAGTTGGGAGGTAAGCACAACGTGGTATGTCTGAGCCCCCATCTGTATAGATGGCCACTGTGAGCTGTTCAGCCGACCAATGCATTGATCATGTAATAAATCAGTTTCTCTATAAATCAACTTACAGCTACAGAAGCGGTTCTCCAGAAGGACTCCTCGGCATTGTGCTCACACTCTGCTGTAGTGGGACAGGAGTTGTAGTCAATCCCTGAACACAGAGAGGAGAATCAGCATTAAGAAAGAACACATCACAACTCCATGTTCTGGCCCATCTGTCCAACACTATAATCTCTCTTCACCAATGATATCACCAGTCCCGATCCTGACCTCCCTGGGGCCCTAAGCAAAATGACATGTCACATTAAAGTTGAGAAGAGGGGGGCTGCTGAAAATGACATGTCACATTAAAGTTGAGAAATGGGGGGGGGGGGGCGCTGCCGACAGTGACATGTCACATTAAAGATTAAAGTTGAGAAGCGAGTGAGTTGAGAAGCAGGGTAATTGGCCGAAAAAGACTTCTCACCAAGCGGGGCCTCTAGTAATTTGGGGGGCCCTCCGCAGCTTTGCGGGGCCCTAATCGGCTTGCATAGTAAGCCTATAAGGCAGATCGGCCCTGGATTTCACCCCCCCCCCCTCTTAATTATATAATCTATCTCCAATGATATAATCACTCCTCCAATAATATATCTATGTGCGTTCATATTATCCTTCTCAACCAATGATATAATCTCTCTCCAATGTTGTAATCTCTCCACCAATGACATAATCTCCCTCCACCAATTATGTAATCTCTTTTCAATAATATATTCTCTCTCCATCAGTGACATAATCTCTCTCCACCAATGATATTATCCCCCTCCACCAATGCTAAAATTCTCTCCACCATTGGTATTATGAGCAGCCATTAAACTACCCACTACGTAAAAAGATGAATTTATTTTATAAAGTTTGTGTTATGAAACGATTAATTTGTCAGCACATACTAATTTGAAAGGATGATTGACTGCCTTTGATTCCCCTCATTACACATGATCTCAAGAATTTCAATAAACCAGATTTAGTATGCTTTTAATGTAGCAGGAGCGCTGCACCTTGTGGTGTCTACAGGGACCTTATGTCAAGGCACAATGTACAATCGGGGTTTTGGATCAAAGAGGGCACAGAGATTCATTTAAAGTGGATGGAAACCCCAAATTTTTTTTAATTTTTTTTGATGTCACAATGTAGAGTATAAGATTTCCTATCATCTGTGCCCAGTCTTGCCACACAGAGTTAATCCAGCGCTGAGTAATCCTCTTTTAAAGTCCAGTGCAAATTAACCGGACTTCAGATAAAAACCTGCCAAATTAGGTTAAGTCTGTTTCTCTGGTTTTGCTTTCAGTAACAGGTTATTTACATATCTAGCTTGGACATGTTTATCATAACAAGAGGTGATCCAAAGTTCATTGTATATTACTAGGATGTGTTATGATGTTATATCACCTCATGTTATGATAAACAAAACATAACATATGATAAACATGTCCTAGCTAGATATGTAAATAACCTCTCACTCAAAGCAAGAAGAGAGAAAACTGACTTTTTGATTTAGGCAGGGTTTTATCTGGAAGGCTGTTCGTTTTCACTGAACATAAAAGAGGATTACTCAGAGCTGGATTAACTCTGTGTGGCAAGACTGGGCACAAATGATAGGAAATATTATACTCTACATTGTGACATCAAAAAAAAAAAATTTTTTTTTTTGGGTTTACATCCACTTTAAGACTAATATGGGCCTGCCCCTTACATGAATCACTAGGTATCTGCACTTCTGCAAAATGGTTTAACATGGCGGGTTATTAAAGGCACAACACAAACCTACAGTTAAAATCTTAAGGTTTATTGTACTTCAACAAAATTACTCATTGAAAGCAGTCTCATATTGCATATAAATTAACATTTTCCATGAAAAATAGACCTCTTTTCTTGAAAGGATCCCAGTTAGAATACATATGGGTATAGTCCAACATTTCACATAATCAAACTAGCATGTAAAAATATTCTTCTCTGCATACTCAACGTGTTTTCTTTAATTAATTTACGTCATCAGGAGCTTAATAGAGGGATAGATAAATATTTTCTAGATATAAAATACATGGAATAACAACATATGCATAACAATCACAGTGCATATTCATATGTAGCTGCAGCAGTGAGATTCCGTAGTTACCCGTAACCCAAGTGTATACCAACAAGGGGAAGAGATGACCAAAGGCCACATTGGGAAGATAAAATCAAGGGGTGAGTCCCCTCCAGGGGATAGTGCGTGGAAAGACCCCACACAGATAGAGATAATTGCGGGTGAATCAAACTAACTAACCTTATAAAAGGTTTTGAAGAGGCAAAAGTACCTACCGCTCAAAAGTGTAATACAGCTTAATCCCGGGGTATCATGTATAGTTGACACACTCCACAGGTTTTGTGTGGAAGTTATTCCCACCACCATGAGTTCCCATAGGGGCCACTCGGTAGATATACCTCCTACTGTCTACTATACATGTTACCGTGTCATTAAGCTGTATTACCATTTTGAGCCGTAGGTACCATATATACTTAAGTATAAGCCGACCCGAGTATAAGCCGAGGTACGTAATTTTACCACAAAAAACTGGGAGAACGTATTGATTTGAGTATAAGCCGTGTGTGAGAATGCAGCAGCCACTGTAAGCGGAAAAGAGGGTCAACAATGCTCATTTGCAGCTTCACTGTGCCCATTGCAACCTCACTGTGCCAACCTCACTGTGCCCATTGCAACCTCACTGTGCCCATCCTCACAGTGCCCATTGCCAGTGTGCCCATCGTCACTGTGCCCGTCATCACTGTGCCCATTGTCACTGTGCCCGTCATCACTGTACCTGAAATTGAGAGGCTGCTTAAAACTTGCAGTCTCCTCCTGGTCCCTTCTGTGATAGGCGTTTCTCAGTTTCACCTATCACGGACGTTCTCTCATCCTCAGACTCAGTTTCCCAGCAGATACTGTGTTCAGTGTTCCACCAATCACGGACGTCCAAGGATGGAAAGGTGTCCGTAATTGGCGGAACACTGAACACAGTGTTTGCTGGGATGGGTGAGGATGAGAGAACGTTCGTGATAGGCATTTCTCAGCAGACACAGGTCCTGCCTATCACGGAAGGGACAGGAGGAGACCGCAAGTTTTAAATGATGGACGCCCGCAGCCTCTCAATATTTCCAGGTACACTGACTCGAGTATAAGCCGAGGGGGCATTTTCAGCCCAAAAAAAAGGGCTGAAAATTTTGGCTTATACTCGAGTATATACAGTACTTTTGCCTCTTCACTTGTAATCTCCTAGGCTCCTAGACTATAGTTAAATCATGGAGTGATCTTTGAAGTTCCCTCCATTCGTTTCATTTTTATTTTTAAAGGTCCCATAGAGATCTGATTGATGGGCCTTTGAAAACATACGAAAAGAAATAGGTATAGGAGAATTTTATGGGATTTTTTTAAGATGCAAAATGAGGTACAGTAATCTCAAGAGATAATGTAAAAAGTTTTATTTAAAGACAAATAAAAATTGTTTAAAAACAATTATGGAAAGTACGTAAGACACAGTTTTATGGATACAGCACTTTTGAATGGAATTCCCAACATGTTTCGGCCATATTCCGGGCTTCTTCAGGGAATGCTGTCCATTTGGGGTACAAGCCTTCCAGGTCTCTTGAAATATTGTATATGATGATCAAGCAACTATATGGGTTAAGATGTCTGCCAGCGTCAAGGAGACCAAAAGCTATAGGTGACCATAGGGAGCATTCAAGGGCCAGCTGGTGCCCTGCAGTAGCATATATATATATATATATGTCTTTGTGGATCCGCAGCCTGTGGTCTTATGATCAATGTGCATTTACTACTTATTTCTCTGAAGCATGCAGAGCATTGCACTCACGATGTGTTATGGGTGCAATGCACAGGAACTATCAATTTCTACCTCCATCCAGGGCTTTTTTTTTTTAAAACATATATGCTGCTATGAGGCTATGGGTCTGAAAGATATGCAGCTGTGTACTACAGGAGGTATTATGTGGCGAAAAGGAATGAGGATATTTTGACATTTTCACTTAGGGGTGTACTCACTTTTGTTGCCAGCAGCTTAGACATTAATGGCTGTGTGTTGAGTTATTTTGAGGGGACAGCAAACTTACACTTTTATACAAGCTGTACACTCACTACTTTACATTGTAGCAAAGTGTCATTTCTCCAGTGTTGTCACATGGAAAGATATAATAAAATATTTACAAAAATGTGAGGGGTGTAATCACTTTTGTGAGATATTATATATATTATCATAGTTTGTAGACTCTATGGCCCAGATTCACAGAGCGATTACGCCTGCGCAACTGGTGTTGCGCGTGCGTAAGTCTAAATGTGCGCGTGCGTTTAGATCTCTATTTTTTTTTTTCCAAAGATTTTTATTGGACATATAGTGGTTACACGTGACATTATGAAAGTAACAGTCTACAAAACATGTGAGTACAAGTAACATGTCACTGATAACATGCAGTTCGACAGCATTGCTGTGATGCAAAGGAGGATGGAGGGAACCTTTCCTCTACTGATCGGTGTACCTGCGTAAACTGCAAAAGAAAGAAAAAAAAAAAAAAGAAAGAACAATACAAAGTATAACATCATTGAAACAGTTTGGGGGGATGGGGGAGGAAGACAGTTGGGCAGGATATAACCTAAATCTGATGTGACGGGAGTTTTCGGATCTTTGGGGCTCTACCCAGCATCCGCCCACCCCTAAAGGGGGCACACTGTGGGCGGGAGGGTACTACAGCAGGAAGTGATGCATGGGGAGTCATGCTTGATCCAAGACAGTCGTGCATCAGGAGGAGTGTGGGAGGGGAGGGGACGTGACTGGGGGGGGGGTGCCTCGGCCAACGAGTTCAGGGGGGGTTCGGTCCAGGCGGTCCGGACAGGAGAGTAGGGGGTGTACAGAGGGGCGGGGGCTGCAGGGATTCCCTATAGTGGGTCCAGCAAGACCAGGTGTGTCTGAATTTGTCATGCATATCTTTAGATTGATGGATAATCCTTTCCATTTCTTCGATTTTGGAAACTCTAGCCTGCCATTCCCCTATCGTGGGGGGAGCCGTGTCCTTCCAGTGGATAGGGATGCATTGAGTGGCTGAATTGATAAGGTGTAGCATCAGGGATTTCCGGTACGATGAGAGGGGGATGTTGGTGTGATGGAGCAGGTATTGTGCCGGTGAGAATGTAGGTGTGTAGGTAGTGATGTGGGTAATAAGTGAGTGAACCTCTTTCCAGAACAATTGGATCATCGGGCAATCCCACCATATGTGGAGGAAGGATCCTTCCTCGGAGTTGCATCTCCGGCATGTGGAGGGGGTGTTTGGAAAAATTTTGTGTAGCTTGTCGGGGGTCCTATACCATCGTGAGTATATTTTAAACCTGTTCTCTTGTGCAGAAACATTAATGGAGCCCTTGTGAGTGTGTAGTAAGACCGATGCTCAGTCATCTGGTGTTAAGCCCTCCGAGAGGTCGGCCTCCCACACACGCTGGATTTCGGTTCTGGGCTTGACGGTGGAGATAAGCAGGGAATACATGGTCGATATCATATGTCTTTGCGGTCCTGCCCGAGAGCAGAGACGCTCGAAAGGAGTGAGATCTCTGTGCCAAGGCAGAGGGCGCGGAACACTGTAAAAGAAGTGACGGAGCTGAAAGTACAGGAATCGGGGGGATATGATGGGACGGGAATTTGGAGACCATCTCCTCATGGGTCAGTAGCATTTCGTTTTCAAAAAAGAGATGGGCCTTCAGCGGTGGATCGTCACTAGCCTCTGAGCTAGCACGAGCTGGGATGTCAGAGGGGAAGTCGGGGTTTCGGGTAAGGGGTGTCATTGGTCCCGGAGAATGCTTCGTGCCAGCAGAGGTATAGGTGGCCTTCAATGTCGAGAGGGTGGGGCCAATCAGCGGATGGGATTTACCCGCTCTGGGTACAGAACTGGGGGTAATCCAAGGTAAGTTCGCGATAGGCATGTCAACAAAAGCTTCCTCTACCTCGACCCAAGCCTTGTTACGTTTATGTGCGTGCCAGTCCAACACCCGGGTGAGGTGGCAAGCCATATGGTAATAGGCCAGGTCCGGCAAACCGATGCCCCCCTGTTGTTTTGGGAGGATGAGCCTGTCCCAGCCTATTCTCGCGGGTTGACCCGCCCATAAAAAGGATCTACAGACTGTTTTCAGGGAGGTAAAGAAGGAAGGGGGGAGTTTAATCGGTACCGCCTGTAGTAGATACAGTAGCCTAGGTAAAACGTTCATTTTCAGGATTGCCGCCCTGCCGAACCAGGAAAAATGGCCCTTATTCCAGCTGGACAAGTCCCCCTTGATAGTCTGCAGAGCCGGGAGGAAATTTTTGGTGTAGAGATCGGAGAGGTGGGTGGGGAGTTGAATACCTAGATATGTGATATCCTTGGGTTCCCACTTAAAAGGAAACTGACGTTTGCACAGGTCAACCTGAGCTTGGGGGAGGGAAACATTGAGCGCCATTGATTTGCCATAATTAATTTGCAGGTTGGAGAGTGTCTTAAAGATTTGCAAGTCTTCGAGTAAGTTGGGCAGTGTAACATGAGGGTTGGTCAGGAACAATAACACGTCATCGGCGTACGCCGCGATCTTGTGAATTTTATCCTTGACGGGTACCCCTTTTATATCTGGATTATCACGTAGCCTGCGAAGGAACGGTTCGAGGGATAGGACAAATAGCAAGGGGGAGAGGGGGCAGCCCTGCCTGGTACCGTTGTGGACGGAGAAGGCGTTTGACAGCAGGCCATTGACCCGTATCCTAGCTGTAGGTGCAGAATATAGAGTCATAACCATTTGGAGGAAACGGATAGGTATTCCCGTTTTGAGTAATGCTTCGGACATATAGTCCCAGGCCACCCTGTCAAACGCCTTCTCCGCGTCCAGGGAAAGAAAGAAACCTTTTGTATCGTGAGTCAAGAAGAGGATTATCAGAGTTGATTTTCTAAAGTGCCACATCCAAATGAGAAATCAAAAAGAATAAAGGCAAAGCCCCCTAGTCGGACTTTAAAGGCACTGTGGTGTGTCAAATGTAGTTAGAGAAAACATAGTATAACAATATAATTTATTGAAGAAGTATCAGATAAAAGTTGATTACATGATCTATAACAAATACAAAAAATACAAAATAATGAAATATAGTTCAACATATATTGCTGTGTGATGTGATGCCCTGTGTGGTCCCGACGTTTCAGGGAGACATAGTCCCTTTCTTCAGGGGTATTCCAGGATTCACAGCTCTAAAAATGTATGGGAAATGATCAGGATAATCCTAATAATGTTGATGATGTTGTTATATAGATTAATACTGAAGTACTTACAGTGAACTGTATGGTACTTCAAGTCAGTAGATCATGTATTTAAAAGCATGGGTTTCCGGATGATCCGAGTCTGCTGGCCTGGCCACTGACGACAGAGCAGAATTGTGAGCAGGGTGTGTTGTTGCCAGATATAAATATGCTGCTGGAATCAGAGGACATTGGAGCCTAAAGTTGTAATGATGTGTGTTAATATTTATGGACATAGTTGTAATAATAAAATGTGAAATAAATTGTGTTTTATAACATTGTGTTTTATAACATTTTCTTGGAGGGATATGGTATGGCTTACCTAGTTAATAGCGATGGAGAGGCTCGTATTAGGCTGGAAGTGTACAAAAGTAATAAGAAATAATGAGTAAATATGTACAATGTATGTAAGTAAAAATATCCATGTTATATTAATGTGGTTAAACCATATATAGTTAAATGTTATAGCAAAAATTGCTCAATAGATGGTGTTCAATGGGGATATTTAGATGTTATAGCAAAAAATGCTCAATAGGTGGCGTTTAAAGGTTGAGTATTAAGGAGTTGATTAAAAAGGACTTTTTTTTTTTTTTTTTTTTTTTTGTGTTCCTGTAAGTATGAAACTGAATGTATGTAGATAACCAAAACCAGCAGGGAAACTGATAATGTGGTAGCTGTGATTGATATGAAGAAAATAAAATAAAATAAAACGTTTTTTACCTTAGGAAGATGGATGCAGAGGAACCGTCATGTTGTCCAGCAAGTTGGGATGGCGCGGCGTCACGGATGGCGCGGCGTCACGGATTGAACCGACGTCGACCTCACTGTGCGCACGGAGCATGCGCACAGGAGGAGAAAGATGGCGGCCATGGCATGAGTAATTGCACTGGGCGTCGCAGTTTGGCTGATGGGCACTTTATATAGCAGCAGAGGAACTAGTCATTTGCTATCCAGCAACTTGCTGGACAACATGACGGTTCCTCTGCATCCATCTTCCCAAGGTAAAAAACGTTTCATTTTATTTTATTTTTATTTTATTTTCTTCATATCAATCACAGCTACCACATTATCAGTTTCCCTGCTGGTTTTGGTTATCTACATACATTCAGTTTCATACTTACAGGAACACAAAAAAAAAAAAAAAAAAGTCCTTTTTAATCAACTCCTTAATACTCAACCTTTAAACGCCACCTATTGAGCATTTTTTGCTATAACATCTAAATATCCCCATTGAACACCATCTATTGAGCAATTTTTGCTATAACATTTAACTATATATGGTTTAACCACATTAATATAACATGGATATTTTTACTTACATACATTGTACATATTTACTCATTATTTCTTATTACTTTTGTACACTTCCAGCCTAATACGAGCCTCTCCATCGCTATTAACTAGGTAAGCCATACCATATCCCTCCAAGAAAATGTTATAAAACACAATGTTATAAAACACAATTTATTTCACATTTTATTATTACAACTATGTCCATAAATATTAACACACATCATTACAACTTTAGGCTCCAATGTCCTCTGATTCCAGCAGCATATTTATATCTGGCAACAACACACCCTGCTCACAATTCTGCTCTGTCGTCAGTGGCCAGGCCAGCAGACTCGGATCATCCGGAAACCCATGCTTTTAAATACATGATCTACTGACTTGAAGTACCATACAGTTCACTGTAAGTACTTCAGTATTAATCTATATAACAACATCATCAACATTATTAGGATTATCCTGATCATTTCCCATACATTTTTAGAGCTGTGAATCCTGGAATACCCCTGAAGAAAGGGACTATGTCTCCCTGAAACGTCGGGACCACACAGGGCATCACATCACACAGCAATATATGTTGAACTATATTTCATTATTTTGTATTTTTTGTATTTGTTATAGATCATGTAATCAACTTTTATCTGATACTTCTTCAATAAATTATATTGTTATACTATGTTTTCTCTAACTACATTTGACACACCACAGTGCCTTTAAAGTCCGACTAGGGGGCTTTGCCTTTATTCTTTTTGATTTTGTATCGTGAGTGGTCATCCAGTGGTGGATGTTGAGTGCCTTAATCGTGTTGTCCCGGGCCTCACGGCCAGGGACAAAGCCGACCTGGTCAGTCGAAATGAGATCGGGGAGGAAAGGGAGCAATCTATTAGCGAGGATTTTTGCATACAGTTTCACATCTACATTAAGTAAGGATATTGGGCGGTAGTTGGAGACTAGCGTAGCGTCCTTACCCGGTTTGGGGATTAAGGTAATGTGTGCTTCTAGGAGGTCTTTATCGGTATGTGGGGGAAGGGGGATGCTATTGAAAGCTTTCACAAATCTTGGAAGCAAAAGAGCCGCAAACGTTTTGTAATAGCCGGAGGTGAGTCCGTCGGGTCCCGGGCTCTTCCCCGGTTTCAGTTGTTTTAAAGCTAACTGGGCTTCTGCTGTCGTCACTGGTGCGTCTAACTGCGACATATCTGGCGTCGGGCTCGGGGGTAGTCCGTAAGTGGCGAGAAAGTCTTCTATGAGTTGTGGGCGTCTCAGGTTGGCCATGGAGGTGTGTGGGGTCGGGAGGTCATAGAGTGAAGAGAGGTTTTGCACGAATTGTTGGGCTATGTGATCTGACCTACGCACTGAAGCGCCCGTCGGGGAGGTGATAGTTCGGATCGTGAGTGCCGATTTTTTTCTTTTGCAGCGCGGAGGCTAACAATTTGCCCGACTTGTTCCCGAACTCGTAGTATAATTTGTGCGTGAAGGCGAACTTACGTTGTAACCGGGAGTGAAGTTCGCCTAATAATGCCCTTCTGGCTGCCAGGAGCGCCTCGTGGGTATCGGCTGCTAAGTTACGTTTGTGGGCCCGTTCCAACGTTTTCACACGTTCCGAGAGCTCATCGATGCAGGCTTTCCTGAGCCTATGCCGCTTCGCCATCAGGGTTATAATTTCACCTCGGACAACGCATTTGTGTGCCGCCCACACTGTGGCCGGCACCACCTCCCCTGATTCGTTTTCTTCAAAGAACTGGGTGAGTTTGGTCAAGATAGCTTGAGTGTCTGCAGGATCTAGGAGGAGGGAATCGTCCATCCTCCAGATCCCTGATCTGGGACGATGACCCGGCCACTTCAGAGTCATCGTAACCGGGTGGTGATCCGAGAGGACCATCGGTTCAATGGTGGCTGTGGCGAGTAAGTGTAGGTCATTCTGAGAGAGAAAAAGGAGATCGATACGTGAGTATTTAGTGTGCATGGGGGAGAAGAACGTGAAGTCCTTCTCGTTCGGGTGTAGTGTGCGCCAAGAGTCGTGCAGGGTGAGTGTGTTCAGTTGGGATTTTATAGCCTTAAGAGCACGGTATGTTAGGCAGGTGGACCCGTTGGACGTGTCCAGAAGGGGAGCCAGCGGTACATTGAAGTCCCCGCCCAAAACCAGCATGCCCTTCTGGAAGGCCGTTAGGAGGTGAAGTGTGTCTCGGAAGAACGTGACTTGGTGAGAGTTGGGGGCGTATACGTTTGCAACTGTAATGGGAGTGCCATGAAGCGTGCCCTTTAAAAAAATGTATCTACCCAAAGTGTCCTGTTGAACATCCTCAATCTGTATGGGACAATGTTTAGAGAGCAGAATTGAGACCCCCTTGGATTTGGATTCAGCATTGGTGGCGTGATACACCACCGGGAAATAGTGGTTACCTAACTTAGGGACCGCATCAGTTCTAAAGTGGGTCTCTTGTATTAGGACAATATGTGGCTATTTTTTTTGTAGGGTGTATAGTAATCGTGAAAGCTTTTCTGGGGTGTTGAGCCCCTGTATATTCAGTGAGTACACTTTGAGGGTCAATTGGGGTGGGGTTTGATCTGAGGTCGGTGGGGTTTGGCCGAGGGCCTCCATCTCGGGGGTAGCGAGAGGAGAGGAGAAGAAGGGGTGGGAAGTGCGGAGGGGGGAGAGGGAGGGGGGGACAGGAGGACGAGAATGGTAGGGTACGTGCAGTGGCACAGGGTGGAAGACAACCGAATAGGCTAGCGGAGGCTAGTCCACCTACCTATGAGGGAGGGGGGATTCGGTAAAGTACAGCACGAACAGGGGGGACAGGTCCAAGCACAGGGTCTGAACACCGCTGTTCGCGCTATTATGGGGGTTGGAACGATCCCAACCGGAGACGGTATAAACAATACAGGAGGCCGAAAGGTTCTGAGTGTAACGAAGAGTTAAACTAAAATAAACCAAACTAACTCACTATCGGCCACCCCAGAGCAGTGCCTTCTAAGCAAAGGGACAGATAACAAGGGAGAAAGGTGCTTTTGAGCGTCCCGTGCGCCACTCCCTGGGCCATGTGCGTGGAAGGCGCAATACGGCAGGCTCCAGGGGCGCCGCTCTCGAGGTCCAGCAGTCCAGCCTGCCTTGTCACCGGGCCCTACAACCAACTATAGGCTAGCCGCTGAACCCCGGATCGCACCCCGCCGGCACCAGGCGAAGCCCCGGGGACACCCAAGTGGGCAGGGGTAATTGGGGAGCCGGGTTGTCATCGCCCAAAGGTTTAGGCCGTGAGTGGCAGAGGGGGTCACCCAGGCCAGCTGCTAGCGACGACCCAGGGCCCCGGAGCTTAGCTCAGAGCGGGGAAGCCGTATGATGGCATCAACAGGCTCGGGGGATCCTGCACCTTCCCAGTCACCTACCTCAGTACTAAAGAACATTTTAACAAACAATCAAGGTCCATACAATCTGAGGATGGATGCAGCTAGTCCACACTACCGTAGGGTGCACAGTCTATGTCCTCTGCGGCGGGTGGACTGTGGGGAGTTGGTACTAGTGTGCTTGCAGCGTCACTGGTGGTTGGAGATGTAGCGAGATCCGTGAGCCACCGCTGGGCCGCAGTGCAGCAGTGATGTCTATGCTGACAGCACTGTCGGTTGACATCCCCAGGTTGTGAGGAGGAACAGATCTATGGTCCCCTGGGTGGTGCAGCAGGTAGGAGGTGGGTCGCTTACCGGAGAGGCATTCCGCTGCCTTGACTTAGTCCATGGCGTAAAGGAGCGCGGGGTCCGGGCGGTTGGCAGGTCTACCATTCAGAGGAAATCCTCGCGAGCAATCCGATGGGAGGCAGCGCTGTCCTGTCTCGTGTCCGCATCGGTGTGAAGGAGCCGGTGATCGGAAGAGCGAGAGTGAGAGCTGCATCTCATTCAAGGGATATGGGAGCCGGAAGGAAGGATCGTCTCTACATCCGGGTCGCGGCGGACATCCTGTCGTTTCGAGGGTCACGCGTCAACTACCGGTGCCCGGCCGTGAGGGAGGCGTGGTCTCCTGATCAAATCTAGATCCGCCCCATCTAGGCGCATCCTGTAGGTAAGCCTCTGCCGCAGGGCAATGTGGGAGTTGTACTCTTAGGAGGTTTAGCGAGATGGTCTGGGGGCTGGCTCCGGTCAGTGGCGTAGGGCGGAGACATGGCGCTCCGACATGCACGGCTCAGAGACACTTCAGTATGAGCTTACCTCCACAGCCAGGGCAGCTCATGTAGCGAGGAGTGTTGACAGTCATTGTCTAAAGTCTTACGGTGTGAACACGTAGAACATGGCAACCATTAGAACAGCCATAACAGTCCTCTAAACGTTGTATTAAAATGCAGGTTATCTCAAGTAGAGGAAGACTACTCACGTCCAGTCCTGTCAGTAGTCTCTCCGGGCCCTCCTAGCACCGGGGGTAGGGGACATCTCGTGCGACGCTCCGGGGCCTTGCGGGCCTCCCTGGTGTCTGGATCCCGACGGGGATCTCCGGCGTCGGAAGCGGGAGGCTTGAGTTTCCATAGGTTCCTCCCTGGGTTTAGGCCATCGGTGGACAGATTGTCGGAAAACAGCGTACCAGTCCGGTACCGCCACTAGGGGAATCCCGAGAGACTCACAAAAGCCGGGTAGATCCTCCGGAACTTTTAGCATGGCAGTATGGCCCCGGTGAGATGCCGACAAGCAGAAGGGGAACTTCCATTGGTAACGTATCTCCTTAGCTCGTAGGACTTCCAACAGCGGCTTGAGGTCACGTCGGTTCTTCAGTGTGATCCCCGACAGGTCTTGATATATTTGGACCTGTCGGTCTTCATGGACGAGTCGTTTGCCTCTGGCCTTCTTCAGGACGGATTCCTTCAGCGCGTAATCGGGCAGGCAGCAGATGACATCGCGAGGGGGGTCCGAGTCCCTTCCCCTAGGGCGTAGAGCGCGGTGAATTCTGTCGAATGTTATGGCGGTCATGGGGGGCCTTTCTAACACCGAGTTGAACAGTGCGGTTACTGCTTCAGGAATGCGGTCTCCATCGACGGATTCCGGGAGGCCCCGCACCCTAAGGTTATGGTGTCGGCCCCGGTTATCCAAGTCTTCAAGGTGCCGATTCATATCCCGGAGTTGGAGGGTATGGTCGTCCACCTTTCTCGCGGATTTTTTGAGGATGCCATCGTGATCTGCTACCGAGCGCTTCGTTTGGGTGACCCGGTCATCCAGGGCATGTACCTCGATGCGGAGGCCTGCAATGGCGGCCGCCAATGCCTCTTTAATATCTGTCGCCACAGCTCGCAGATCGTCCAGAGTGAGGTGACGGTGTGCCGAGGTAAGTCCCTCTGTCCGATTAATTTCCTGCGCCTGTGAGAGAGGAACATGGGGGGCCGTCAGGACTATTTCTGAGTTGCCCGGAGGTAGGGGGTTTGTGAGGCCTGGTACGGGGCCTTGACGGGTTGGCGCCATGTTTCCCCTCTGGGAGCGGAACATATCCGGGATGTGTTGCTGAGCGGTCCCGGTATTTCCCCTCGGGGACCTCGATCTCAAGGCAGACGATGTTCTTGAAGCTGTGCCCATCCTGCACGAGCGGTACCAAGGGTGAGTTTCTCCAAGTACAGTGGTTCTTGCTCTGAGGTGGCCGGAGCTCCAGATTCAAGCGTCCATCTTCCAGCAAGGTCCGGCCACGCCCCCCGCGTGCGTTTAGATGCGCGCGATTCAGAAAACGATTTACGCCAGAAATCTACTTTTTTTTGTCCGGCGTAATTTCGTTAGACAGACGCATCCGTCCGCGCAAAAATGCGCTAGACACACCATTGATTTGCTAGTCAAATATGCTAATGAGGGAGTTGCGGGGATCCACAAAAAAAACGCAGTTGCTGCGCAGGCTACGCAATGTGCGCAACAGCAAAATGTCCTGTCTAAAGTTAGAGCACATAAAAGCTGGTCTAAATTTGGAAAAAACGTCTACATCTCACAGAAAGCAACACCGTTACTGAGGAGCAGACCACACACACGTGTTGCACTACAATTTGACTGCCAACATGCCAGGGGCATCGTCGCTCATAGCTGCACTAGTGAATTTAGATGACCAAAGAAGGAGGAGGGCACGGAGGAGGGCACGGGAGAGGGTATACCGCACACGCATAGACCTCTTTGGCATGAGTGATTCTGAGGTGTATCGCATCTTCAGATTCCCCCCTCATGCCATCCTGGAATTAACCACAACCCTGCAGGAGGACATCACCAGCCCAACACAACGCTCACAAGCAGTGCAGCCACTGGTCAAGGTACTGGCAACACTCCATTTCCTTGCCAGTGGCTCTTTTCAGCGTACAAGTGGAGTGGTGGCTGGGATGTCACAATCCTCCATGAGCAGATGTGTGCACCAGGTTGTCCCAGCAATCCTCACACGCATGGCCAACCTAATCATCAAACCCACCACTGAGGAGCTGCGACTGAAGGCAATGACAGATTTCTACAGAATTGCCAGATTCCCACGCACCATCGGGGCCATTGATTGCACACATGTGGCACTCCAGCCCCCCCATGAGACAGAGCACATATACCGCAATCGGAAGAATTGGCACTCCATCAACGTACAGGTGATAGTTGATGCCCAAGGACTCATATGGCACGTCCGTGCCAAACACCCCGGATCCACCCATGACAGCTACATCTACAATCAATGCCACATCTGAATGGAATTCTATCAGAACGTGTATGGGAACACCTGGCTGGTTGGTGAGTGACATGGGAGTCAGGCATGACTATCCCCTCCCGTGATGCACACCTCACAAGTGGCACATGCATGACTAACATTCTCCTGTCTTTTCCCTTCCAGGTGACTCTGCATATGCACTGGGCCCCCTTCTCATGACTCCTATCCGGAACCCCCAAACCCCAGGGGAGGAAAGATACAATCAAGCACACATCAAAACCCGAGCAGTGGTTGAGCGCACCTTTGGCCTCCTGAAGTCACGTTTCCGATGCCTGGATAAGTCTGGGGGTACACTGTTGTATTCCCCAAACTTCGTGTGCCATATCATCGTGGCATGTTGCATGCTGCACAATCTCGCAGTGAGGAAGGGCCTGCAGGTTGAGCTACGTGATGACCTGACCCCCTAACCGAGGCTACCCCGTCTTCTGAGGGAAGAGCAGTCAGGAGGCAGCCCATATTGGGCATCTTTGCACGTTAAACACGCACATTAATCATGGCACAATGAGAATGCATGCATGCACACCACTGTGGTCCCTAGCACACACACCCCACATCCTCATCAAATTGGATTGGCACCAGTCCACCATGCACGACTGGTGAGCAGTAACGCCACGTCAAGGCTCCAATTATGTCACTGTACATTCATACACCATTCACACAAACCTGTGAATCACTTCTCCCTGGTCCTGGGGAACCCTTCTCCACCAAAATTGAGGATGACACCCCTTTTCCAGCAGGAATGTCACCCCCACATTCAAACAGCATGCACAACCCAAAATTAAAAACAAATGTCAGCAAAAAAAAAAAAAAAAAAATGCAAAAAATGTCAGCAAAAAAAAAAAGAAGAAAAAATAAAGCAAGAAAACAAACGCTCAGAAATATATCAGTCAAACAAACAGTCTCTCAAACACTTATCAAAAAACACTTTCACAAATATACCAACAAGCACTTGATCACACAGAACACTAATCTGACAACTACAAGACACACTGCAACGAACAACAGGAACAAAAGCACTTGGTTAAATGGGAAGGGACACAAAGGGATGTATTTTTGCAATGCAAGTGCGTTTGTGTGTGTCTATTTATGCTGTCTGCGTAGTTCACAACGTTGCCCTAGTCCATTTCCAATTTCACTGATTGCGCCGCTCCCGAGTTGTGAGCATGCGCACAGCGGAGCTGACATGGTCTCCTTCACGCGCGCATGCGCGAGCCGGCCGGCCCTTCATTTGCATGGGGTCACGGCTCATTTCAATGTAACACGCCCACGTCCCTCCCAATTTGTATTACTCCTCCTTACGCCTCTGGAAAAAACCTTACGCTTGCGCAATTTCCTGCGCAAAAGCTACGCGAATCGGGGGATTATGCGGCTAGATGGCGCAAGTCTAACGTAATGGCGGTGCGCTACGCCGGACCGATAATGTGCCGATGTACGTGAATCTGGGCCTATAACTTTAACAAAAACTAAATAGTATACACTGATTTGGGTTATTTTTTTACCAAAAAAATGTAGTAGAATACATTATCCCTGAATTTATGAAGAAATATTATGTTTGCAAAATTTAACAGAAACAAATCTTTTTTCAAAATGTTCTGTCCTTTTCGCATTTATATATCGAAAAATAAAAAGTGCAGTGGTAATTAAATACCACCAAAAGAAAGTTATATCTGTCTCAAAAAATAAATGAAAATATTATAAAAATGTAAATGTCGCATGACTAATTAACTGCTTCCCAACCGCCCACCGTCATATTACATGTAGCTCTACGTCCTCTCCTTTTCGGCCACTAGGGGGATCGCCGCCATTACTAGTAAAAAAAAAATATTAATAAAAATGCCATAAAACTACCCCCTTTTTTGTAAACGCTATAAATTTTGCGCTAACCAATCAATAAACGCTAATTGCGATTTTTTTTTTTTACGAAAAATATGTAGAAGAATACGTATCGGCCTAAACTGAGGAAAAAAATGTTTTTTTTATATCTTTTTTTGGGTTATTTATTATAGCAAAATGTAAAAAATATTGCATTTTTTTCAAAATAGTCGCTCTATTTTTGTTTATAGCGCAAAAAATAAAAACCGCAGAGATGATCAAATACCACCAAAAGAAAGCTCTATTTGTGGGAAAAAAAGGACGCCAATTTAGTTTGGGAGCCACGTCGCACGACCGCACAATTGTCAGTTAAAGTGACGCAGTGCCGAATCACAAAAAGTGCTCTGGTCTTTGGACAGCAATATGGTCCGGGGCTAAAGTGGTTAATGAGTAATTGTCATTTAAAATGTGAAATCGCTGAAATTTGAAACATGGCCTGTTCAGGAATGGGGTAAAAGGGTTTACTCCTGAAGTGATTAACAACTAGGAAAAAATCTTTGCAAAAAGATGGTGTACCAGTAATTTATAAACATATGTACTACATTTTTTTTTATTTCAGACAGATGTCCTTGTTAGGCCTCGTACACACGATCGAATTTGTCCGCTGAAAACGGTCCAATGGACCGTTTCAGCAGACATCTCCGATCGTGTGTATGGGCTAGCGGACAGATTTGTCCATCGGACAAATTTCAAAGCATGCTTTGAAATTTGTCCGCTACAAACCTGTCCGTCGGATATGTCCGCTGGTTAGTACGGGAAACCAGCGGACATATCCTCCCGCACATGCGTCGTATCCTGTGAATGGATCCGACGCATGCGCGCGGAAGTGTTTACTTCCTGGTGCGGTGACGTGGCGGCGTCAACGTCACCGCCACGTCACAGCCACGTCAGCGCGCCGTCTGCTGGCGGGGATTTTGGTTTGCTCGTGTGTACACGCGAGCAAACCAAAATCCCAGCAGACAGATTTGTTCAAATCTGTCGGACGGACAGATTTGAACAAATCTGTCCGCTCGTGTGTATGGGGCCTTATAGATAGTGGAGGACTTATTTTAGATTGGTGCAATGCTAGATCTGGCCACCAGGTGGAGACAATTTACAAGAAAAGCTGCAAGGCAGAAGTAAATGCATCCCAACTTTGGAGACTGAGGGGGAATTTCTTGTACATTCACAATCCTAAACTGTTGAAATACATTGCTTACTTTTAAGTAAAAAGAAGAATAGTTAATGTAATAAAATTGGGAAGCTTTGTTATCTTAAGTTCTACACTCTTGGACTTCTGTGAATGAAAGGTTCCCACGCACCATCGGGGCCATTGATTGCACACATGTGGCACTCCAGCCCCCCCATGAGACAGAGCACATATACCGCAATCGGAAGAATTGGCACTCCATCAACGTACAGGTGATAGTTGATGCCCAAGGACTCATATGGCACGTCCGTGCCAAACACCCCGGATCCACCCATGACAGCTACATCTACAATCAATGCCACATCTGAATGGAATTCTATCAGAACGTGTATGGGAACACCTGGCTGGTTGGTGAGTGACATGGGAGTCAGGCATGACTATCCCCTCCCGTGATGCACACCTCACAAGTGGCACATGCATGACTAACATTCTCCTGTCTTTTCCCTTCCAGGTGACTCTGCATATGCACTGGGCCCCCTTCTCATGACTCCTATCCGGAACCCCCAAACCCCAGGGGAGGAAAGATACAATCAAGCACACATCAAAACCCGAGCAGTGGTTGAGCGCACCTTTGGCCTCCTGAAGTCACGTTTCCGATGCCTGGATAAGTCTGGGGGTACACTGTTGTATTCCCCAAACTTCGTGTGCCATATCATCGTGGCATGTTGCATGCTGCACAATCTCGCAGTGAGGAAGGGCCTGCAGGTTGAGCTACGTGATGACCTGACCCCCTAACCGAGGCTACCCCGTCTTCTGAGGGAAGAGCAGTCAGGAGGCAGCCCATATTGGGCATCTTTGCACGTTAAACACGCACATTAATCATGGCACAATGAGAATGCATGCATGCACACCACTGTGGTCCCTAGCACACACACCCCACATCCTCATCAAATTGGATTGGCACCAGTCCACCATGCACGACTGGTGAGCAGTAACGCCACGTCAAGGCTCCAATTATGTCACTGTACATTCATACACCATTCACACAAACCTGTGAATCACTTCTCCCTGGTCCTGGGGAACCCTTCTCCACCAAAATTGAGGATGACACCCCTTTTCCAGCAGGAATGTCACCCCCACATTCAAACAGCATGCACAACCCAAAATTAAAAACAAATGTCAGCAAAAAAAAAAAAAAAAAATGCAAAAAATGTCAGCAAAAAAAAAAAGAAGAAAAAATAAAGCAAGAAAACAAACGCTCAGAAATATATCAGTCAAACAAACAGTCTCTCAAACACTTATAAAAAACACTTTCACAAATATACCAACAAGCACTTGATCACACAGAACACTAATCTGACAACTACAAGACACACTGCAACGAACAACAGGAACAAAAGCACTTGGTTAAATGGGAAGGGACACAAAGGGATGTATTTTTGCAATGCAAGTGCGTTTGTGTGTGTCTATTTATGCTGTCTGCGTAGTTCACAACGTTGCCCTAGTCCATTTCCAATTTCACTGATTGCGCCGCTCCCGAGTTGTGAGCATGCGCACAGCGGAGCTGACATGGTCTCCTTCACGCGCGCATGCGCGAGCCGGCCGGCCCTTCATTTGCATGGGGTCACGGCTCATTTCAATGTAACACGCCCACGTCCCTCCCAATTTGTATTACTCCTCCTTACGCCTCTGGAAAAAAACCTTACGCTTGCGCAATTTCCTGCGCAAAAGCTACGCGAATCGGGGGATTATGCGGCTAGATGGCGCAAGTCTAACGTAATGGCGGTGCGCTACGCCGGACCGATAATGTGCCGATGTACGTGAATCTGGGCCTATAACTTTAACAAAAACTAAATAGTATACACTGATTTGGGTTATTTTTTTACCAAAAAAATGTAGTAGAATACATTATCCCTGAATTTATGAAGAAATATTATGTTTGCAAAATTTAACAGAAACAAATCTTTTTTCAAAATGTTCTGTCCTTTTCGCATTTATATATCGAAAAATAAAAAGTGCAGTGGTAATTAAATACCACCAAAAGAAAGTTATATCTGTCTCAAAAAATAAATGAAAATATTATAAAAATGTAAATGTCGCATGACTAATTAACTGCTTCCCAACCGCCCACCGTCATATTACATGTAGCTCTACGTCCTCTCCTTTTCGGCCACTAGGGGGATCGCCGCCATTACTAGTAAAAAAAAAAATATTAATAAAAATGCCATAAAACTACCCCCTTTTTTGTAAACGCTATAAATTTTGCGCTAACCAATCAATAAACGCTAATTGAGATTTTTTTTTTTTACGAAAAATATGTAGAAGAATACGTATCGGCCTAAACTGAGGAAAAAAATGTTTTTTTTTTATATCTTTTTTTGGGTTATTTATTATAGCAAAATGTAAAAAATATTGCATTTTTTTCAAAATAGTCGCTCTATTTTTGTTTATAGCGCAAAAAAAAAAACCGCAGAGATGATCAAATACCACCAAAAGAAAGCTCTATTTGTGGGAAAAAAAGGACGCCAATTTAGTTTGGGAGCCACGTCGCACGACCGCACAATTGTCAGTTAAAGTGACGCAGTGCCGAATCACAAAAAGTGCTCTGGTCTTTGGACAGCAATATGGTCCGGGGCTAAAGTGGTTAATGAGTAATTGTCATTTAAAATGTGAAATCGCTGAAATTTGAAACATGGCCTGTTCAGGAATGGGGTAAAAGGGTTTACTCCTGAAGTGATTAACAACTAGGAAAAAATCTTTGCAAAAAGATGGTGTACCAGTAATTTATAAACATATGTACTACATTTTTTTTTATTTCAGACAGATGTCCTTGTTAGGCCTCGTACACACGATCGAATTTGTCCGCTGAAAACGGTCCAATGGACCGTTTCAGCAGACATCTCCGATCGTGTGTATGGGCTAGCGGACAGATTTGTCCATCGGACAAATTTCAAAGCATGCTTTGAAATTTGTCCGCTACAAACCTGTCCGTCGGATATGTCCGCTGGTTAGTACGGGAAACCAGCGGACATATCCTCCCGCACATGCGTCGTATCCTGTGAATGGATCCGACGCATGCGCGCGGAAGTGTTTACTTCCTGGTGCGGTGACGTGGCGGCGTCAACGTCACCGCCACGTCACAGCCACGTCAGCGCGCCGTCTGCTGGCGGGGATTTTGGTTTGCTCGTGTGTACACGCGAGCAAACCAAAATCCCAGCAGACAGATTTGTTCAAATCTGTCGGACGGACAGATTTGAACAAATCTGTCCGCTCGTGTGTATGGGGCCTTATAGATAGTGGAGGACTTATTTTAGATTGGTGCAATGCTAGATCTGGCCACCAGGTGGAGACAATTTACAAGAAAAGCTGCAAGGCAGAAGTAAATGCATCCCAACTTTGGAGACTGAGGGGGAATTTCTTGTACATTCACAATCCTAAACTGTTGAAATACATTGCTTACTTTTAAGTAAAAAGAAGAATAGTTAATGTAATAAAATTGGGAAGCTTTGTTATCTTAAGTTCTACACTCTTGGACTTCTGTGAATGAAAGGTGAACAATGTAACCATTGAAATTGATCTTTAATTCAATTATTTATTTAGCAATTTATTATTTTTAGTATGTTTTAAAGAACCCTTCTTATATTCATCTGCGACAGTTTTATTCAGTCATTAGTGCTTTAACTTTGGGCTAGGCTCTGCAGTGCAGAGAAACCCAAATCGGCTGTATCCTCAGAGATGCTTATTAGCATTATGAAACAACTGATCAACAAGGATTTTAAAAATGGGGACCTTCTGTTGTACCTAGATGACAAGGAGGTTCACAGCACTTAATCATGTTAATTGATCATGCATGCTCACACTACATCTACTGACATCTGACAGGCTGGTAGTATACTTCTAGTTCTGTCAAAAGTGTTATGCCGCGTACACACGACCGGTTTTCACGACGAGAAAAATGACATTTTTTATATTGGTCGTGAAAACAGTCGCGTGTATGCTCCCTAGCAGTTTTCTTGCCTAAAAAAACTTGTCGTATTTCCCTTCAGTTTCTTTCTCGACGCGAAAAGCGGTCGTGTGTATGCTTTTCCGAGGGGAAAAAAACGTGCATCAAGTATGCAGCCCAAAAGGTGGCGCCATTTGAAAGGAACTTCCGCTTTATAGTCCTGTCGTACATCACCGCGCTTTAGTTGGACATTTTTTCCATGAATGTAAGTCAGGCTGGAGAGGAATCACGTTGGGAAAAACGTTGTTTTTTTCCTGACGAGAAAAATGGTTGTGTGTACAAGGCATTACACGTTTCTTTTTTATAGCATTAGCGCACCCTATTGGATGATGCACTGACCCCTAACCCTAATCCAGCTTTTAAGTTGCCCCTTAAAGAACTCTTCTGATATAAAACCTAACCAATTTCATGAAATTAACATTTATC
Organism: Rana kukunoris; assembly: GCA_029574335.1. NCBI lineage: Eukaryota > Metazoa > Chordata > Amphibia > Anura > Ranidae > Rana > Rana kukunoris. The sequence goes on from CM056049.1 coordinate 662,524,036, forward strand.
TCCCTTTAACATAAATACCTTAACCATAGCCTAAAATGTACATACCTTATCAGTTGGTTAGCCTGTGCTAATGCCTTGTACACACAGGCCGAATGTCGGGAGACAGCGGCCGGTTCAATAAAAACAAGCCAACATTTAGCCCATGTGTATGTCAGCCAGTCCGACAGAAGTCAGCTGTTTGGCCGACTTCTGTCAGACAAAAATGCTGGAAAACCATCAGCCAACCGGCTCCCGATCAGGGCTCTCAGCCAACAGCTGAGAACAATGATTGGTGTGTTCTGGCGGAGGGGTAGTCCCCCTGTCATAATACAACAGCTCAGCAGGGGAGATCAATGTACTAACATAAGATCGTTAGTACAGTGGCTCAGACAAGAGCTGTCAGTGTATGCCAGGTTAGTGTTAGTGCGTACCAAGCTTAAAGGGTCACTAAAGGAAAACATTTTTTTTGCTGAAATGAATGTTTACAGGGTATAGAGACATAAAAGTTAACCGATTCCTTTTCAAAATGATTAAAAATAGATAAAAATCAATCATATAATGTGCAAGCAGGCTTGTTTCACTTTTGAACTGGCTTCATGTTTCTGCAAAGTAGAAATAGAAACACAGAACAAAAACAAACAAATCCAGGGCAGTGTTTTGTTTTTAAAATGAATCTGATTGGTTCTGGGAAGTTTTAGACACACAGTAATGACAGCTTAAACCATCGAGAGAAAGCTCCCAGTATGGTGCTTATAAGGAAACAGACAAGCAGGAAGTGTGGAGAACAGAGCAGGTTAACAGCAACTTCAAAGCAAAAACAAACAATAAGGACATGAAACCAGTACTGCAGTAAGGTAAGGAAAGCTATTTAGCTAAAAAAAAATATTCCATTAGTGACCCTTTAACTCTACTATATATTTCTTGCACTTCCATTATATTGGCAGGGAGATTGAAAGCTTGAGGTATTAGAGACTGACTATATCCACTTGCCGACCTCCCCATAGCAGATTTACTGCTACAGGGTGGCCGCACTGTGCAGAATATATATGTGTATGTATATGTGATCCTGCACTTTTGGGTTTAGGGCACAAGTGTGCACCGCCACTGGCTTGCTCCCACTGTGTTTTTACACAGCAGAAGCTGATCAGTGGGTCCTGCAGACCTAATCTCCACTACCACCCTCTGATCACTTGTTACACTGACAGAATGCCAGTCTACCTATGTAAACAAGGCAGACTGCCGTTGTGTCAGTTCAGAAGACATGGATTCTGTGTCTTTGTAAAGCAGAAACACCAATCCATGTCTTCCAGTAGTAAAAGCACCCCCCCCCCCCAACTACACTAAAACATTAGCTAGGCACATATTTAACCTTCGTACGATAATTGGATTGTTAGTACCGGGCTTCCGTGAGCCGATCATGACAGTTCATGCGATATTATTTTATCGGACATGCGCGAAAATTTTCCTTGTATGATACCAGATCATACGATTTTTGTTTAGTCAGTACAGTTGCCGTCCGAAAATACAACACAAATGCATTATAACACATGACATCACTTCCGATTTTTTTTTTTTTTTTTGTCGTACGAGAATTTTCGTGACTTTAGTAACCTATTCAATTCCTACTTGCGACTAGTAACCGAAAGTCGGATGATCTGTCGATTTTCGGATCGTGTGTACGTGGCATTAGTATTACTGGTCCCCAAAAAAGTGTCAGTTAGGTGTTTTTTTTTTTTTTCCAACGCAATATAGCATTCCTGCTATAAGTCAGTTTGCCAACATTACTAGTAAAAAAATATATAAAATAAATAAAAATACCCCATAGTTTGTAGACGCTATAACTTTTGCACAAATCAGTGTATACGCTTATTGGGATTTTTTAACCAAAAATATGTAGTAGAATACATAGCGGCCTAAATTGATAAAGAAATTCGATTTTTTTATTGGATGTGTTTTGGAGCAGAAAGTAAAAATTGTTTTATTTTTATTTTTTCAGAATTGTCGGTCGTTCTTTGTTTATAGCGCAAAAAATAAGAAACACACAGGTGATCAAATATCACCAAAAGAAATCTCTATTTGTGGTAAAAAAAGGACGTGAATTTTGTTTGGGTACAGTGTCGTATCGCATAAAATGGTCCGGTCAGGAAGGGGGGTAAACCTTCTGGAGGTGAAGTGGATATATATAGTAAAATAAATATTAAATTCACACTACATATTATTTTACATCCCACAGCTCACCTGTCGCAGTGAGTGATCCACAGAAGTTGAGATCATCTGCCACCCATCCACTTAGCGTGTCACCAAGGCCCATGTACCGCTTGGTCTTGTCTGTGTATTTGTTCACCAAGCCTTTGTTGTTTTCCCAGAAAAGTGACTATAATGGACAAAAAAAATAACTTAGGATAATTATATTTTTGCATGCAAAATATGTAAAAAAGCACTATATCAGGGTACAGTACACCACCCCTGCCCAAACACCAACACATAGTCGGTACACTACTAGGGACCAGTACTATAGGTTTTCAGGTAATAGATGGCAGCAGTGCACGGAATTAACTTTTCATTTTTCAGCAAACTACTTAATCAATACGCAGTAGTTCCCAATGTTTTTGAAGACACAAATCTAAGATCTCATGAACTCAGTGTAAACCAATGTTGTATCCTGGCCTAGGCCTAGGCCAGCAAGGCCCAGGCCTAGGGCAGCACTTTGCAGGGGGGCAGCACGGGCAGTGTCCCCGTCGGCTTGCGCTACACTGTTAGGCAAATCAGTTTAGTGCCCCCATTAAGCGTCGCTTAAATTTTTTTACCATCCCTGTCCCATTGCAGAGATTTCCCTTCCCTTCCTGTCCCGTAGCCAAACAGGAAGTGAGAGGAAATCTCTGAAAATTAAGGCAATCCATTGCCCCCCACCTCCCAGGCCATCAGAACTAGTGTCCCCACTTGAAAAGGGTGGGTCTTAAACCGCAAGGGGTGTGGCCTTGACAGGAAGGGGTGGATCATATTTAAATTAGGCGGTGCACAAGTTTAGTCAGGCCTAGGGCAGCACAAAACCTAAATACATTCCTGGTGTAAATTTGATTGCCCTCCAACCACCAAAGCAAGCAAGTGCAAGTTCTCCTCTCTGTTCCAACTGTCATTCTAAGGCCGCGTACACACAATCAAACATATCTGCTGAAACTGGTCCGCAGACCAGTTCCAGCGGACATATCCGATCGTGGGTACGGCCTAGCAGACAGGTTTCCAGCATGCTTTAAAAACTTGTCTGCTGGAAAGCTGTCCGTCGGATATGTCCGCTGGTTAGTATGCCTAACCAGCGGACCGAAATCTCCCGCATGCGTCGAATGGATTCGACGCATGCATGGAAGTATTTTACTTCCTGGTTTGGTGACGTGGCGGCGTCAACGTCACCGCCACGCCACTGCGCTGTCTGTCCGTGGGGATTTTGGTTTGATCGTGTGTACAACCATCAAACCAAAACATCCCAGGAGACATGTCCGATGAAAACGGTCTGTCGGACCATTTGCATTAGATATGTCTCCTCGTGTGTACGCGGCCTAAGGGCTTGTTTACACTTTGTTAAAGCTCTCTAGATGCCAGTCAAAGCTCCTGTCACTAAATAAAATGGTTAGTTTACAGTCCTGTTTACACCTTGCTTTTGCTCGGTGCTTTGATGAGGTTTTGGTGGGACTACGATGAGGCTTTGGTGGGGCTTCAGTGAGACTTCAAGTGAGCTTTGCCATAGACTTCTATGGAGGCTTTGAAGAAGTTTTGAAGCACTGCCAAAGCTACATGGGGTATAATTTTTGAAGCGTAGCTGAAGCAAAGCAAAAGCAAGGTGTAAACAAGACTTTAACCACTTAAGACCCGGACCTTTAGGCAGCTAAAGGACCAGGCAAGTTTTTGCGATTCGGCACTGCGTCGCTTTAACTGACAATTGCGTGGTCGTGCGACGTGGCTCCCAAACAAAATTGGCATTCTTTTTTCCCCACAAATAGAGCTTTCTTTTGGTGGTATTAGATCACCTCTGCGTTTTTTATTTTTTGCACTATAAACAAAAATAGAGCGACAGTTTTGGAAAAAAAAATCAATATTTTTAACTTTTTGCTGTAATAAATATCCCCCAAAAATATATAATTTTTTTTTTTTTTCTCAGTGTAGGCCGATACGTATTCTTCTACCTATTTTTGGTAAAAAAAATTGCAATAAGCGTTTATCGGTTGGTTTGCGCAAAATTTATAGCGTTTACAACATAGGGGATAGTTTTATTGCATTTTTATGAAAAAAATATTGTTTTGCTACTAATGGCAGCGATCATCAATTTTTTTCGTGACTGCGACATTATGGCGGACACTTCAGACAATTTTTGGGACCATGGTCATTTTCACAGCAAAAAATGCTTTTAAAATGCATTGTTTACTGTGAAAATGACAATTGCCGTTTGGGAGTTAACCACTAGGGGGCGCTGAAGGGGTTATGTGTGACCTCATATGTTTTTCTAACGCTAGGGGGTGTGGCTGTAGGTGTGACGTCATTGATTGTGTGTTCCCTTATATAGGGAATCGCAATAGATGACGGCGCCACAGTGAAGAACGGGGAAGCTGTGTTTACACACAGCTCTCCCCGTTTATCAGTTCCGGGGACTGATCGCGGGACTCCTGCGGCGATCGGGTCCGCGAGTCACGTGCAAGCGCCGGCGGCGCGCGCAACCCCGCGGCTGGGCTTAAAGGGCAACGTACAGGTACGTTGATGAGCCCAGCCGTGCCATTCTGCCGACGCTAACCATTTTATATAGTTCTCATTTAGACTTACTTCGGCTTCAACACACATTAACGGCTAGTTTGCACTTGCTTCAAAACATGGCTTCAGACACGCTTTGTTAAAGCTCTCAGAGCGCCAGACAAAGTCCTTGCCACTAAATAAAATAGTTAGCTTACAGTCCTGTTTACACCTTGATTTTGCTTTGCTTCAGCTTCGCTTCAAAAATTATACTCCATGTAGCTTTAGTGATGCTTCAAAGCGTCTTCAAAGCCACCATAGAAGTTTATGGCAAAGCTCTCTTGAAGCCCCACCCGAAGCCCCACGAAGCCTCACTGAAGCCCCACCAAAGGTTTATCGAAGCCCCATCGAAGTTCCACCAAAGCCTCATTGAAGCACCAAGCAAAAGCAAGGTGTAAACATGACTGTAAGCTAACCATTTTATTTAGTTACAGGAGCTTTGACTGGTGTTCAGATAGCTTTTATAAATCGTGTCCAAAGCCATGTTTTGAAGCAAGTGTAAACTATAAAAACATAGGTATTACCCATATGGACTTCATATGAGGTGTGCACAATTGGCCAATGAAATTGACAAGTATAAATACATGGAAATCATTGCAACCATTTCCCCATACGTATGTATAACTGAAGTATCGTTCTATTTTCTCCAGTAAATTATCAATTCCACTGATTTTCTTAAATGTTGGAAATTTGCAACCAGCTCAAATTTTATTTTATGTACTTGATCATTTCCATATTGCTATCACAGTTACTAATAAATAAACCATAATGATGTGTACCTTATCTGTTGGGATATCATGGTGTGTCATGTTGATAAAGAGCTCATAATCAGATGAAATGACAGAACAGGGATCCTTGCTGGCAAAGGCACTCTTAAAAGCGGCCCATATAGCAGAGCAGTTTTTATCACTGTAACAACAAACATTAATTATAATTAATCTGTGATCTAAATATAAACTTTATTGTTTTGAATCACAGAGTTGATAAGATCGTAGAATATATTTACAGACATAAATTGTCTCAGTGATAGTGATGCTCCAAAACAATTGAAAGCATTCTTTACTGGAAGCCAAACCAGTGCTTGGGTTCCAGAGCCTAGGGCCTGATGGATGTTCAGGAGCCCATCCACAACCTTCATCCTACTGCAGTAAACCACGGGGATAGTTCAACTGATCAAAGTTGTGCAATTGTGGGCATTTGGTTTCTGATGGGGAGGGCCATGCCAGTACATAATTTAAAAATAATTAACTAATGCGCGAACCAAGTGAACCTCAAATTAATTTCCGTGTGGCAGCCAACCTTAAGAATGTGTCCCCACAAATGTATATATAAAAATAATGAATGTGGTGCTAACTCAGTAGGTATAAAAAAGTGTGTAATGCAAAAACATGAAATAAAATCAATAAACAACAAATCCATAAATAGTCCAAGATATCATTAAAGTGTACAAAAGTACATGTGCAAAGGTGAATAAGTATCCACACTCTTTAATATCATCTAGACATATGGAAGTAAACGGTGCAGTGATCAAGTGCAGGAAAGTTGATCCAATCCTAAATGTATAATCTCAGGATTTTCACATCAAAATGATGTCAGTTTTGTACATATCAAGGACAGATGTAAAAAAAACACAGATTTTTACATACTGTCCCTGGTTTTAATGAGCCTGGCAACCCTGATGGGGCCCCTAGTGGCATGGGGCCCTCGGGCAGTGCCCGAGTGCCTCAATGGTCAGTCCGCCCCTGGTGTCGCGTGACGTTTTACCTACAGTTGCGGCTGAGATCGGAAGTCCTTGTGCTTATCTTTGTAAGTTGCTGGTTTGAAATAAATCTTTTTTTAATGAATTACTACACTGTGGAGATTTATTTTTTCTTCTATGAGTTTTGTGTAGGGAGAGTAGAGGAGTTTAAAGGGGTTGTAAATGTAAAAAAAAAATCCCTAAATAGCTTCCTTTACCTTAGTGCAGTCCTCCTTCACTTACCTCATCCTTCCATTTTGCTTTTTAATGTCCTTATTTCTTCTGAGAAATCCTCACTTCCTGTTCTTCTGTCTGTAACTCCACACAGTAATGCAAGGCTTTCTCCCTGGTGTGGAGAAAGCCTCTTGAGGGGGAGGGAGCGAGCAGGAGTGTCAGGACACCCATTAACACACAGCTCCTTTCTCTATCTGCAAAGTAGAGAGCGTCCTGACCCTCCCACTTGCCCCCTCCCCCCATAAGAGGCTTTCTCCAAACCAGGGAGAAAGCCCCCCATTACTGTGTGGAGTTACAGACAGAAGAACAGGAAGTGAGGGTTTCTCAGAAGAAATGAGGACATTTAAAAGCAAAATGGAAGGATGAGGTAAGTCAGGGGTGCCCAACCAGTGGCCCGGGGGCCACATGTGGCCTGCGGAGCCCTCTGATGTGGCCCACGGCCTCCTGCTCTGGGATGGAATTGAATACTGTTATTAAAAGGTCAGTTTATTACCAAAATCACAATATATATATATGGGCATATCTGTTCTGCAGTGGTTACTGGGCTGCTTTCCAACTGATCCGTAGGTGCAGAGCAGTTTACCTGCGGGTTACCTGCACTGAGCCATAGAGTTCGGTTATTACCTGCGAGTTTAGTGAGCTTTCTGAAAGTGCACCAAACCTGCAGATATATATATATATATAAGATATAGAAATCTATTGCAAAGTGCAGGAAAGCCAAAAGGTACACTGCGTTGCACCCGCGGTTTGGGTAAACCGCAGGGCATCAGTGTGAAAGCAGCCTTGGGGCCCCTTTCACATGGTCAGTCCGACCAATTGGACCCTTCATTCACCTCTAAATAGTGGGAGCCATAAACCAACTTGTGTCCTACCTCCAATCCGATCTGCAAAAAAGTATAGTGGGCTGTGTCCTTGTCCGCTCTGCATATGCAGAGCAGACACGGACATGCTATCCACCCGCTCTGCTCATTGTGGCCCGTGACCGGTTACCAAGTCGCTTAAGTGGCCCTCGCTCTTCAAAAGGTTGGGCACCCCTGAGGTAAGTTAAAGGAGGACTGCACTAAGGTAAAGGAAGCTATTTAGGGAAAACATTTTTTACCTTTACAACCCCATTAAAGAGGACATATTTAATCCACCAACACTACTGCTTAATCCTGCCGTCCCTGAAACTCCAAGGGGAAGACTAAGTGATAGGAGAGGTTCCTTGGATTATTTACCAGAAGTGTCATTAGACCTATTGGGGTCTTTATCTAAAGAGAGAGGCTGTGGCACACCTATGGTGGATCACGGATGGTGGGAGAGAGTGTGATTACACATTTAGGATTGGAGGAACTTTCCTGCACTTAATTATTTCACCTTTTACGTGTCTAGATGATATTTAAGATTGTGGATCCTTATTTACCTTTGCACATGCACTTTTGTACACTTTAATGATATTTTGGACTATTTATGGATTTGATGTTTATTGATTTTGTTATTTCATGTTTTTTCACTACGTACCTTTTTATATATACTGAGTTAGCATCACAGTCATTATTTTTATACATGCCAGTACATAAAATGCAGATTGGGGGCTTCTCTATGCCTATTGCAAATCCTTATTAATATCAATGTTAAGGATGAGGAAAACCCAACCTAAGGCTCCATTCTGCCTGTCTCTGGATACTACATGCTGTACTTTGCCTGACTGGTGTATGCCTAGTGCTTGGGAGAAAACAAAAACCCACCCCTAAAACCTTAAACCCACCCATAGAAATCACGCAACACCTTCTGGATTAAATGGCCACCAAAGGCCCCTTTTATTTAAAATCCAAAAGGTAAAATTAAATAACTTTATAAAAATAACCAACTTTTAAATATAAAACTTATTTTTTAACCACTTAAGGACCCCCGCACGCACATATACGGCCACAGAATGGCTCGTACAGGCACAAGGGCGTAAATTTACGTCCCCGCCTTCGTGCGGTTCGGGGGTCCCATCGGGACCCCCTCCGCGGCGTGCGGGGGTCCCCCTGGCTCCGGGAGCGATCCGGGACGAGCGGGCGGATGTCGGCGTTTACCCGCCCCCCCGCGATCGCTCCCAGCCAATGCACGCGCTCCCCCTTTGTGTCACTTCCTCCTCCTGTGTAAACACAGGAAGGGGGAAGTGATGTAATCTCTCATCGCAGCGGTATTTCCAACTGCTGCGATGAGAGGAACACCTCACAGTAAGTGTGCACCAACATTACACTGACACACACTCACATAGGCATACTTAACCCCTTTCGATCTGCCCCCCCACCCCCCCTGTCACAGTGTCACTGAATGCAGTGATCTAATCACTGCATTTAGTGTCAGTGTGACAGGCAGTGTAAAATCAGTTAGTGTTAGGTTCAGGATAGCCCCCCCACCCCCCCTAATAAAGTTTTAACCCCCTGATCACTGCCCTAGTTAACCCTTTCACTCCCTATTGCCAGCGTCACTAAGCGATCATTTTTCTGATCGCTGTATTAGTGTCGCTGTTCCCGCTAGGTAGCTATTTTTTTTTTTTTTTATCGTGATTTTTTTTTTTTTACTAAAGACATGTGGCTAAATAAATTTTGGCCTAAATGTTTGACTAAAATTTAGTTTATTTGATTTTTTTTTAACAAAAAGTAAAAAATAGTGTTTTTTTTTCAAAAATGTCGCTCTATTTTTGTATATAGAGCAAAAAATAAAAATCGCAGAGGTGATCAAATACCACCAAAAGAAAGCTCTATTTGTGGGAAGAAAAGGACGCAAATTTTGTTTGGGAGCCACTTCGCACGACCGCGCAATTGTCTGTTAAAGCGACGCAGTGCCGAATCGCAAAAACACCTTGGGTCATTTACCAGCGTATTGGTCCGGGTCTTAAGTGGTTAACATTAAATATATATTTTTAACCATTACGCAATAAATTAACCAAACAAAAAACAATTAACCCCAAACAGTTGTAGACACGAGGTTCCTGAGAAAGGGAAAGAAAAAGTGCCCGGTAATCGGCTGTACCCCATAGAAAGTCTTCGGACCTCTAGCCGCGCTCCCATCAGCTCACAAGGCCATGACTTCCTCCTTCGTTTGATTCTTCAGCACGATATACCACTATCCACCTAACCAGATAGGGAAGGTGCCCATCCCATGACGGGCCCCAACTCCTACCAACAACTAAGGTACACACATCTAATATGTATGTACCAAACCCCACCCAATTCTCAGGAACCCTGAACAAATGCCAACGTCCACCTGAAAAACAAAGAGCATTACAAAACAGACACCCATACCAGACACTTCCCCAGGGAGGGAGGGAGGGAGGGAAAAACTGCCTGTGTGATGCCTCACTGTGGATGGCGCCCGAATGGATGGCTCCGCCCCCCGGACCTTTTAAGGGAGCTTGTCTCGAGGCATAAGCCCCGCCCCCTGTGCAGCCGCGATTTGCGGCCCCTTCCTTATCCTGTCCCCCTGCTCAGGGTCCCCCCAGTCATGCGCACCTGCGCTAAGGTTCCACCTCGCTGCGGAGCTTCCTTGACTGGTGTATGCCTAGTGCTTGGGAGAAAACAAAAACCCACCCCTAAAACCTTAAACCCACCCATAGAAATCACGCAACACCTTCTGGATTAAATGGCCACCAAAGGCCCCTTTTATTTAAAATCCAAAAGGTAAAATGAAATAACTTTATAAAAATAACCAACTTTTAAAAATAAAACTTATTTTTTAACATTAAATATATATTTTTAACCATTACGCAATAAATTAACCTAACAAAAAACAATTAACCCCAAACAGTTGTAGACACAAGGTTCCTGAGAAAGGGAAAGAAAAAGTGCCCGGTAATCGGCTGTACCCCATAGAAAGTCTTCGGACCTCTAGCCGCGCTCCCATCAGCTCACAAGGCCATGACTTCCTCCTTCGTTTGATTCTTCAGCACGATATACCACTATCCACCTAACCAGATAGGGAAGGTGCCCATCCCATGACGGGCCCCAACTCCTACCAACAACTAAGGTACACACATCTAATATGTATGTACCAAACCCCACCCAATTCTCAGGAACCCTGAACAAACGCCACAGACGCCCACGGTGACACCTCACACGTGGGCGGCCCGCCACAGCCCTAAGGCCCGTTGTAGACCGTCCTGGAGCCCCAAGACCCACATGTCTATCCCAACCTGGGAAAGGTGCACCCCATCACCCCTTAAATAAAGGCCGAAGTCACTCTCGAGTTCGCGATGGCGAACCACCAACCCACCGTTCTGAATGACAACTGTGGCCGAACATATGACCTGAACCGCCGAGACTCCCAGCGACCTATCCGCTGCAGGATATCATCGCTTAAGCCCCAGCGCGAGGCTTCCATAGCTGCCCCAATCCTAAACGAATGGGAAGAGTAGTCCCTGGCGTTGAATCCGCCCGCCACCAAACACCGCTTAAAAACAGCCGAAAATTGGTACCTCGTCAGTGGAATCCCGTTCTCATGGACCAACAGCGGACCGGCGACAGGAGGCCTGTCGCCAAGCCACACCCGTACCCCCTCCACCGGGCAGACCCCAAGATTCGGCACCTTACCCAGCACCACCTTAGACCCCCTCCCCGCCTGGTCAGTTTTTGACCTACGGAGCCATATTGAGACCGAATAAGAAAGTACGATCACGTCAGACACCTGCAGCCCCCCAGCCACCGCCTTAGAGGGGCTGACCAGTTCCCCTACGCGAAAGGCCCCAAAAAAGGCCAAGAGATCACTCGGAATCGGGAAACCCTCCTTAAAGCCCAACCACAAGGCCCGTGCAGCTACCCTGTTCGGGTACCTACTTAGGTACGGCGCCATCTTTTCCACCCTCACCGGCGTCTTCCCTTTTTCCAGTGTCACCTGCCTTCCTGCCCTTCTTGAAACACTTTGACAAGGGGTGGGCCCCGCCACAACCTGAACACTCGTGCCGGAAGCAACAAGAGCTCCCGAACTTACAGGAGCTCTCATTGAACTGCCAGCAGAAACCTTTTCGTTTTGCGGCCGACAATGGGGGGGACTGAGCTCCCCCGGCCCCTTCACGAAAGGGCTGAGGCACTACCCTGGCCTGAGACATGAGCCTCATCCACAAGGCAATATCCTTCTGATTCCATTTTATCTCAGGCCTCCATGCCTTCTTCTGCCTGAACTGCTCATCATATCGCAACCAGGCTCCCCCCCCATACACCCTCTGCGCCTCGCTGATAGAATCAATATAACTGAACAAGCCCGTACACTGATGCGGGTCTTTCTCCCTGATCACGCTAGCCAAGATATAAAACGCCTGAGCCCAGTTCGCGAAAGTCCGGGGAATAAGGCGGAAGCGCCGTTTTTCCTCTTCCTCCTTCTTACTCTCATCGGGCTTCCCCTTGTCCAAATTGAACTTCTCCAGGGGAAGTAGTGAAAATATTTCCACAAACTCCCCCCTCCAGATACGTTCCCGCACCTCCTGCTTCAAGTGTGAACCCAAGGGTGCATCATAACACACGTACACCTCGCAACGGGCCGAGTCGGACAACCGAACACCATCAGCCGTCAAACCCGACGCCGAACCCGACTGCGCACTAACTTGCGCCACCCCAGAAGGAGACCCGCTAACCACAGCACCCGCCACCGACTCCCCAAGCACCGGGGTCGGCACCACTGACTGGCCAGCGGGGGACAAACCCCCACTCCCACCCGCAAGCGGCACAGCCGCAGACACTGCTTCAACTGTACTAGCATCCGGAGGGACCAACCACGCAGCCGTGGGAGGCCCCGAAACAGCCGGAGGGGGAACGACCGCCCCCCCCCCCCCCCGGCCTTGGCCCTACATCCCTGCAACATGGACGAAAGCAACTGCTGCAACATGAGTGACCCGACATCCAAGACACCCCCCCCCTGCCCACCACCAAACGAAGAAGTCCCCAACATGAAGGAACCCGCCCCAGCAGAGGGACTGGAAAGAGGCAGAGAGGGTGCAGGAGGAGGAAAGGGAGGGGGAGGGGGGGGAGAAAACACAGAAGGAGAAGATACAGAAACAGACACAGAAACGCTCTTACCCGGCTGCCCAGCAGAAACAGTCCGACCAGCCGCCGATCCGGATCCGCGTTGGAGCCCCGACGGGCCCGCCACCTCCTCTGGACCATCAGAGTCCGTATCAGAGATCTCACCCTCAGACCGTTGGTCCCCTTGCCCGGCAAGGGACGTTGAGCCCGCAGGCAAGGCCATGGAACTGCTGCCCGAAAAGATGCTGTGAGCCCCTGAGTCTGGCTGTACCGTGTCCATCGCTCTCCCTCGCCGAGCCCCCTGCGAACCAGCAGTAGCCGCTCGCGATACGCCGTCGTCACCCCTCGCTGGACCTCCACTTCCTCCGCGACCAGCCAGAGCCACCCTGGCTGCTGAGCTCCCAGCCGTGCCCACCGATCTCCCCCGCCGCGAAGTGCCACGCGGAGCGGATGGACCCGCCCGCACTACCGTTCCGGATGGACCCGCCACGGGTCTAGCAGGCGACGGAGACGCCACCCGCCGACCCGATCCTCGCTGTGGCCTAGGCCTCTTGCCAGCATCCCTGGGAGCCTCCCCAGCCAGCCTCTTCCTGGACCCTGGAGGGTCAGCAAACGGGCTCTCATCGCGCCGATCCCCCGCCGGAGACCCCCCTAGAGACCCACCCGGGCTGTACCTGACCGGGGGCCGCGAACGCCTGGCCGGACGTGGCGAGTGGGGGGGGGGCGGGGTTGGGGGGAGGGGATCGCTGGACCTACCCTCTCCTGGATCAGGGAACAGCTCCAGCAGCTGCTCTGCATACCAGTCTGCTCCATGGATCCTAGCAGCAGCCCTCAGGCGCTCCACCATCCCTTCCAAACGATCCATAAGTGAGGCAGCAGCACAGAGAAAAACTGCCTGTGTGATGCCTCACTGTGGATGGCGCCCGAATGGATGGCTCCGCCCCCCGGACCTTTTAAGGGAGCTTGCCTCGAGGCATAAGCCCCACCCCCTGTGCAGCCGCGATTTGCGGCCCCTTCCTTATCCTGTCCCCCTGCTCAGGGTCCCCCCAGTCATGCGCACCTGCGCTAAGGTTCCACCTCGCTGCGGAGCTTCCTTTCTGGTGTCTACAGTTATTCTAAATAAACCAATAAGTGCTCTAATAAAATTTGAACACATGCTTTCAACTTAGATCTCTGTATTTTATGCACTTGAGCTCATTCAGAACAGTTAGATGACAGTGCTTACCCCACAGAAGGATTCACTATTGCAATGTAATCAGAACACCGACCAATAATAATATCTTCTAGGTTGGGGGTGGTACCTCGCCCCTTCCATTTTTTCTCTGCAGCTTCATTCAGCTGAATCAGATCAAATATATTCAACAGCAAACTTCCAAGGACACACTGCGAAATCTGCATTTTGGATCGTTGGTGACACAGAAATAAAGGACCACCTAAAGAACACAAAATGCTTCCATATGATATTACTGGATACTGCATGTGTCATTACCAATGAAAAAAAACATTTACATATTATAAATCATGTATATATTATTTAGAAATTCATAATCAGAATGTCTATGCGTAGACTGCATGTGGCACCATAAGAACTCTAATGCCGCGTACACACGCTCGCAATTTCCAACAACAAATGTTTGATGGGAGCTTTTGGTCGGAAATTCCGATTGTGTGTAGGCCCCACCGGACATCTGAGAGCTGGTTCTTGTAAATTCCGAGCGTGTGTAGACAATTCCGACGCACAAAAATCCGCGCATGCTCTGAATCAAGTACGAGACGGAAGCGCTTGGTCTGGTAAAACTAGCGTTCCTAATCGAGATGGCACATTTGTCACGCTGTAACAGACTGAAAAGCACGAGGTTGAAAAACGTGAATCGTCTCTCACCAAACTTCTACTAACACGAGATTAGCAGAGGGAGCCCAAAGGGTGGCACACTTGCTATGGAACTTCCGTTTTATTGTGCCGTTGTACGTGACCGAGTTTTTGACGGTCGCAATTTCCGACAACATTTGTGCAACCGTGTGTATGCAAGACAAGTTTGAGCCAACATTCCGTCGGAAATGTATCCACGGTTTTGTTGTCGGAATGTCCGATTGTGTGTACGCGGCATTCGAGTGGGTGTGCTATATCTGAAGATCAGGGCACAGTAAGTGCAACGATTTGCATCACACTTATTCAAGAAGTCCAACAAGTGACTTAGGCCTTGTACACACGATGGGATAGCCAGAGGACAACGGTCTGATGGACCGCTTTCATCGGTCAAAACCGATCATGTGTGGGCCCCATAGGTTATTTAACCTTAGGTTAAAAAAAGCCAACTTGCTTTAAAATTAACTTATGGGCTCCTAACCGATAGGTCAAAACCGATCGTTAGTAGGCACGACCATCGGTTTAAAATCCACGTATGCTCAGAATCAAGTCGACGCATGCTTGGAAGCATTGAACTTCATTTTTTTCAGCACGTCGTGTTTTACGTCACCGCGTTCTGATACAATTGTTTTTTTAACTAATGGTGCGTAGGCACATCAGACCATCAGTCAGCTTCATCGGTTAACCTAAGACAATGGTCCTTCAGACCGTTCTGATCGGATGGACTGATCGTGTGTACAAGGCTTAAAGGAGTTGTAAAGGAAAAAAAATGTTTTGCTGAAATAACTGTTTACAGGGTATAGAGACATAATAATTAACTGATTCCTTTTAAAAATTATTAAAAATAGATAAAAATCAATCATATAATGTACCTGTAGTTTCAGTTTTGTTTTTGCATGCTTTTTCATGCTTCTGTGATGTACAGAGACACAGAGCCAATAGAGGGCAGTGGTGGTTTGTAAAACAAAAGTGATTGGTTCTGAGGGGTTTTAGACACACAGTAATCACACCTCCTTGATTAGTGACCACAGAGAGAAGCTCCCAGCACTTTTTTCGACAGGAAACAGACAACCAGGAAGTGTCCAGAACAGAGAAGGATTACAGCAACATCATAGCAAAAACGAACAATGAGGACATGAAAACAGGACTGTAGTAAGGTAAAGGAAGCTATTTAGCTAAAAAGAAAAAATCCTTTTACCTCTTTCGCGCGCTCCCGATCTCAATCAAGAAGGATCATTTAGATTCATTCCAAAGCAAGGTTACCAAATTTATATGGGGACAGTCGGGCCACCGCCTAGCTAGGCACACTCTTTTCAGACTCAGACACAGGGGGGGACTGGGACTACCCAACCTACTCTGGTACTATCAAGCGGCTAGGCTTGCCCAGATCTCCACGGTCTATGGCAAGTCCGCCAAACCTGATTGGGTGGACATGGAGAGGCAAGCAGTGCCTGCCTTCACCCTTGACTTTCTCCTATGGTGCCCTCCTAGGACTAGGCCCCCCATTCTTTGCCCGTCTTTATCTCACACATTTGCGATCTGGGACAAGCTCAAACATGATCCTTCCTTGGTGTCCCCCTGTAAACCCCTGAGTCACATCTTTCATAACCCCGACTTCCCCCCTGGAATGGATATCAAGGCATTTGCATGGTGGCTGGACAAGGGGATGTATCGGATCGGGCACTTCCTCTCTCCTGCAGGACCTCTATCCCTTTCCCACTGCATTAAGACTCTGAAACTACCCCCATCGGAGGGATTCAGGTTCCATCAAATATCACACTTCCTTCATTCCATCTGGGCCACGAAGCCTGCCCCTCCTCAACTCACGCCATATGAACAATGGTGTGGAAACCTTTTGGAGCAAAGGGGGGGGATCTCCATAATCTACTCGTCACTGGCCAGGGATACGCGAAAAACACCCTATATGTTAGCCTGGGAGGAAGATTTACAGTTGAACTGGGACCTAGAAACTTGGCACAAAGCTGTGGGATCCTCGTTTAAGGGCGTCCTCAACATTTCACTTGTGGAGGCCAATCTCAAAGTCTTCACCAGGTGGTACCTCACCCCTACCCGGCTTGCGGCCATGTACCCCTCAGCTTCCCCCTTATGCTTCAGGGGGTGCCAGTTGAGGGGCTCCATGCTGCATGTCTGGTGGGAGTGCCCTAGAATTAGAAGTTTTTGGACAAAAATTTTCTATATAGCCTCAAAAATCACCGGACTGGTCATCCCTAGGTCCCCTTTGACGGCCCTCCTCAATCACCTCTCCATCAGGGCCCCAAAGTCAACTCGTAAACTTATATTCTTTATCCTCTTGGGGGCTAAACTCACCTTGGCCAGGTCATGGAAAAGCCCCAAGGTCTCTATCACAGCAGCTAAGAGAAAGATTTCCTGGATTATGTCCCAAGAGAAAATGATGAGTTCTATCCTGGACACTTCCCCTCAATTTAGGGAGGTTTGGGAACCTTGGGCTATCTATATGGGGATCGAAAATTCCATTTACCTGTCCAGTTGACCTTCCTGGGTATACACAGTAATAGCAAACCGCCGATACGCCTCTTTCTTCCTTTCAAGTCTAGCTCTTTCTTTCTCTTTCTCCCACCTCCCCGGTTTCCCACCCTTAACCCCCCCACGCCTCGGGGGACCTACCCTTGGGCCTTGTCTTTCTTCTATGCGCCAATGACTCTTCTAAGCCCAGGCTAGGTCTCCCCTACGGTTATTGTATCTGATTGTTCTGTTTTTATTGGCTACATACCAGTACAGCATACTTCCCATACGGGCTGTTCCTCCATTTGCACTATTCTCTTACAAGTTTTGCTCTGGGACGCGTATGTTAGGCGGGGATCCTCTCCGACGCCCTCCGTACAGTTTGACCCCAGAGGGGTGCGGAGGTGTGTTGGCAGGGGAGCCTGCCTCCAGAGGCCTCTAGGCCAAGACATTTTGATCACCCTAATCCGCATACGCTCTAACCCCCTTTTTTTTCTCTTTTTCTTGTAATTTTTCACACAATCTTTTTTTTCTTGCTTCTTTTTCTCTTCTTCCCATAGTGATTCTTGCAGGGAACAGACCCCCATTTATCAATTTTAGATTGTATTCAATTGCTTGTTTTGGTGATCTGTCTTTACCATGTACTGACTAGCCATGTATTCCTCTAAAAACTTCAATAAAAACTTTAAATATTAAGAAAAAATCCTTTAGTGACCCTTTAAAGACCCAGACACACGGTCGGACTTTTTGCCAACAAACTTCAAAATCTGCAAGTTTTCAAATTTGTCCGATCGTGTGTATGCTCGATCGGACCAACTTTTTCAGGTTTCATCAGACAAAAAGTTTGATCTGCAAACATTTCGTCAACAAAAGTCTGATGGTGCCTAGTCAGACCGTGTGTACAGCAAGCAATCTGAATTTTTGTACAAAGTATAAAACGCGCATGCTCAGAAGCAAAGACCAGCCAGAAGCGGTCTGTCTGGTAGAACTAGCGTTCGTATTTGAAAGAGCACATTCGTGACGCGGCAAGTTCTGAAATCAAGTAAAGCAGCGCACATTCTCTTCTTCTTTATAATTTGATAATACTAAAAGCTGCTTTGCTGGTGATACTGACGGAGTAAAAACAAATGTCTTTACTTTGGATTAGTGGGTATATGAATCAAACATATTTTTTTTTTTTTTTTGTGGGTCAAGTTAGCACAACCCCATTGCGCAACATGTCTGTTTAATGAACGGACGTTCAGAAACAAACAAAATTGCACGAAACTGAAAATCGCGAATGCACACAGACGAAACCTCCACTAACTCTCAATTAGCAGAAGGAGCCCAAAGGGTGACGCCGGAGAATTGAACTTCCTCTTTTGAAAACTCTCGTCAGTACGTTGAAACTTCACTACGTTCGTGTTTGTTGCCGAAAAAGTCTGAGCGCGTGTATGCTATGGGTGTGACCGGACAACTCCCTTTGGACAAAAATCCAAGAGAAAGTTTGTTTGATGTCCGACCGTGTGTACGAGGCTTAAGCCATACCAATTTCACTCCCTGCACTCCATTCTCTAACCGTTCTGAATTAGTTATTGACTCCATATAAAGGGGACTTGTCTGAGAACCTTGGAGCTGCAATGCAGACTGCCATGGTAATTTGCACTAGCTAGGCAACCTAATGATGAATCAGAAGTATGGAGGCAAGTGGAATACAGATCATTATACTTACTGTGGCCTGCCAGCTCAATTTCTTTAAAATATTGGGATATACACCTTATGTTGCCTTAAAATGTAGAGTGTAAAATTTTGTGGTATCTGGAGAGAGCTTGATGTAGCATGTATTAGTCACCAGTGTCTTCACTTGATCTGGTCCTATGAAATCCAATTGGTGTACCAACTGAGAATATACTGTATATATTATATATGAAACACATTGGCTGTGCGGCGCTGATGGGGTTGCACAGCTAAATATAAGAACGGGCGGGAAAATATCTAAAGGCACTAATCCCAGAATTCCTGAATGCTGCTAAAAGTCAAATTTCTGGTAATTGGTCAAAACTAGAGAGACCTACATTAAGAGGATGGGCCAACAAAATTGATGAAATATATTATAATGAATATTTAAGATATAGAGATGGGGAAGTATGGGCTGAATTTGAAGAGAAATGGGAAACCTGGAAAAGTTTTAAATTTAGAATGGAATACGCAGAGATGATGGAGGCCTAAAATAACAAAATATATAGGCTAGGAGTAAAGACCTGTAAGGCGGCGTACACACGATCGGATATATCCGATGAAAACGGTCCGCGGACCATTTCCATCGGATATGTCCGATCGGGAGTTTGATCCGATGGCGTGTACACACCATCGGATCAAATTCCCCGCCGCCGGAAGGCGCGGTGACGCGGCGGTGACGTTGACGCCGCCGCGTCACCGCAACGTCACCGCACCAGGAAGTAAAACACTTCCGCGCTTGCGCCGAATCCATTCGGCAGCGGCGCGGCGGCGGTGGGGGCCGACATGTCTGCTGGTAAGTGTACTAACCAGCAGACATGTCGGGCGGACAGATCCCCACCGGATAGATTTCAAAGCATGCTTTGAAATCTGTCGGGTGGAGAAATCTGTCCGCTAGCCCATACACACGAGCGGAGATGTCTGCTGAAACGGTCCATCGGACCGTTTTCAGCGGACATATCCCCTCGTGTGTACGCGGCCTTAGGCCTCGTACACACGATGAGATATGTCCGCTCAAACTTGTCCGACGAACAGTTTAGAGCGGACATGTCTCATTGGATTTCGGTCCGATGGCGTGTACACACCATCGGATCAAAATCCCCGCCGGCAGACAGCGTGGTGACGCGGCGGTGACGTTGACGCCGCCACGTCACCGCTACGTCACGCACCAGGATGTAAACACTTCTGCGCGCATGCGTCGGATCCATTCACAGGATACGACGCATGTGCGGGAGGATATGTCCGCTGGTTTCCCGTACTAACCAGCGGACATATCCGACGGACAGGTTTGTAGCGGACAAATTTCAAAGCATGCTTTGAAATTTGTCCGATGGACAAACCTGTCCGCTAGCCCGTACACATGATCGGATTTGTCGTGTGTACGCGGCCTAAGAGAATAGGCAAAAGTTCAATTAAAAAGAAAACAAGGAAGAGGCCGGGGAGGGGGGGGTGTGGGTAGGGTATGGAGGGGGGAAGGGGGGAAAGGGAGGATAGATGGGATTAGTGTTACTTTATAAAAAAATAAAAAAATTATATATATATATATATATATATTAATAATATGAACTCCACGAATGATGCATAACCGAAGAAGAGACAGAACCAGTGAATAAAACCATGAGTGGGTCTCTTGTCGTGGTTTAGTCTGAGGTGAAAAAAAAAAGAATGGGCGGGATGGAGGGCCAGAGGCTACAAAATAAGTACGAATAAAGGACATTAAAAAAGTGATTAAACAAAAATAAGTGCGCATGTTCCCTTTAAATGCAGTCACAAAGTGAAACAAAACCCCAAAAACATAAATATAAATAATAAAAGCAAAGCATAAATACATATGTGCCTAAAAGTCCAAAAATGATATCAAAAGTCAACTAGTGACTCAAGGTGCTTTAAGTGAATATAAGTGCTTCCAGTGTTCAATAAGAGGTGTTTCTAACTGTATGGGAGAAGAGAGAGATTGCTGTTCCTGATTACTAGGAACAGCTAATCTCTCTCTCCTCCCATGTTTTGTTACCAATAATATTTAGAAGACTACATATTGGCCTAAACTGATGAATATTTTTTTACATAATTATTTTTTTCATTTTTTTTATAGCAGAAAGTAAAATATATATATATATATATATATATATATATATATATATATATATATATTTTTTAATTGTCGCTATTTTTTTGTTTATAGAGCAAAAAAAAGGGATTTTTAAATACAGCTTACCTGTAAAATCCTTTTCTTGGAGTACATCACGGGACACAGAGCGGCATATTCATTACTATATGGGTTATATGGAGTACCTTCAGGTGTGGACACTGGCAATCTCAAACAGGAAGTCCCCTCCCTATATAACCCCCTCCCCTAGAGGGAGTCCCTCAGTTTTGTAGCAAGCAGTATGCCTCCCAAAATGTTTCCCCAAAAGAGGGGTGGGAGCTCTGTGTCCCGTGATGTACTCCAAGAAAAGGATTTTACAGGTAAGCTGTATTTAAAAATCCCTTTTTCTTTCTCGTACATCACGGGACACAGAGCGGCATATTCATTACTATATGGGATGTCCGAAAGCAATGCTTTAATGAGGGGAGGGAGACATCTTCTCAAAAGAGATTTAATTTAGAGGTATACTCAAATAATAATAATAAATCCAACTTAGTCAAGAAAAAACTTTTTTTTTTTTTTTTTTTTCTTTTTTACAACCAAGGGTGCTTCTGATCCCGAGGATCTTAAACTGCAGCCTGTAGTACTGCCTGTCCAAAGGCAGAATCCGCATTCCTTCTCACGTCTAGTTGATAAAACTTTGTAAACGTGTGGACTGATGACCACGTCGCCGCCTTGCATATCTGAGCCATAGAGATCTGATGGTGTGCTGCCCAGGAAGCGCCCATGGCCCTGGTAGAATGGGCCTTTACCGACAAAGGAGGAGGCAACCTCTTCAAACCGTAGGCTTGAATGATTAATTGTCTAATCCATCTCGAGATGGTGGATTTTGCAGCTGCCTGCCCCTTCTTGGGGCCATCTGGTAGAACGAATAACACATCTGTCTTCCGGATCTTTTCTGTAGCTTTAAGATAGGCCTTCATGGCCCGGACAATATCCAAGGTATGCAGCAACCCCTCCTTTCTAGATGTGGGTTTTGGAAAGAAGGATGGAAGTACCAAATCCTGGTTTAAGTGAAATTTGGATATAACCTTTGGTAGAAAGGAAGGATGGGGCCGGAGAACTGCCCTGTCCTTATGCAGAACGAGATATGGTTCCTTACACGATAAGGCTGCTAATTCTGACACTCTCCTGGCCGAAACTATGGCGACCAAGAAAACCAACTTTCTTGTCAGTAAGACTAAAGGAATCTCAGCCAACGGCTCAAAGGGTTGTTTCTGTAGAGTGGACAGGACAAGATTTAAGTCCCATGGACAAATTGGTGACTTGACAGGAGGATTAATACGCAAGACCCCCTGTAAGAAGGTCTTTACCAGCGAGTGGGTGGCTAGCGGCCTCTGAAACCACACTGACAGAGCTGAGATCTGTCCCTTGATTGTGCTTAGTGCCAGGCCTTTATCCACTCCTAGCTGGAGAAAACTTAACACCCTATCAATAGTATATTTGCGGGAATTCCATCTTTTGGATTCACACCAGCCTACGTAGTTCCTCCACACCCTGTAATAAATCACCCTGGAGACCGGCTTTCTAGCCCTAATCAGGGTAGGAATTACCTGCCTAGACAGACCTCTACCCCTGAGAATCAGGGATTCAGCCTCCAGGCCGTCAAATTTAGACGCTGTAATGTAGGGTGGAGGATCGGGCCTTGTGAGAGTAGGTCTGGTTGTAGAGGAAGAGTCCAAGGGTCTCCCACTGCCATCTTCAGGACTAGTGAGTACCAAGTCCTCCGGGGCCAAGCCGGAGCTACTAGAATGACTGGCTTGTGCTCCACTCTGATCCTGCGCAACAGGCGAGGGAGTAACTGTAGCGGAGGGAATGCATATAGAAGTTTGAATTGATGCCAAGGGCAAACCAACGCATCGGTTCCGCAGGCCATAGGATCCCTTGCTCGAGACACGAACCTGTCTAGTTTCTTGTTGAACCTGGATGCCATTATATCTACGTCCGGCATTCCCCACCTCTGGCAGATTGTCTGAAAGACCTGGGGATGCAGAGACCACTCCCCTGGCAACAGACTCTGGCGACTTAAGAAGTCTGCCTGCAGGTTGTCCACTCCGGGAATGAATATCGCCGAAATGCAGGGTACATGAACCTCTGCCCACTGAAAAATCAAGCTCACCTCCCTCTGAGCGGCCTGACTGCTGGTTCCCCCTTGGTGGTTTATGTATGCCACCGCCGTGGCATTGTCTGACTGGATTCTCACCGGGAACCCCTTTAATCTGGAGGTCCATGCCAGAAGGGCTAGGCGAGCAGCTCTGATCTCCAAGATATTGATGGGGAGCTGCCTCTCTGCTTTCACCCAAGTTCCCTGGCGAGAGAACCCCTCGAAGACCGCCCCCCAGCCTGCCAGGCTGGCGTCTGTGGTAACTACCTTCCAGACAACAGGGCTGAAGGATTTCCCCTTTAGAAGATTCTGGGGGTTCAACCACCAGGCCAGGCTTTGTCGGACCCTTGATGATAGCGTCAAAGGGGACTCTAAGGCATGTGCCCTCTTGCCCCAGGCTGCTAGAATGGCTGCCTGTAGGACGCGAGTGTGGATCTGAGCGTATGGTACTGCCTCGAACGTGGCCACTAGCTTGCCTAGTACTCGCATACACAGGCGAATAGTTGGTTTTTTCTTGTTTAGAACCAACTGAACCAACCCCTTGATAGCCTCGATCTTTACAAGGGGCAGGAACACCCTTTGCTGTTCTGTGTCTAACCTCATGCCGAGGTATTCCAACTGCTTTGTAGGCTGGAACGCTGACTTTCCCCGGTTTAGGACCCAGCCGAATCCTTCGAGGTACCGAACCGTGAGGTTTACTGCCTGTTGCAGACCTGGCCGTGAGTGATCTATGATTAAAAGGTCGTCCAAGTATGCTAGGACTGTGACCCCTTGGATCCTTAAATTGGCCAGAACTGGGGCTAGGATCTTCGTGAATACCCGGGGGGCCGTGGCCAGCCCGAAGGGGAGCGCCCTGAATTGGAAGTGTCGCTGCCCCACCGCGAAGCGTAAAAATCTTTGATGCGACTGAAAGATTGGTACATGAAGGTAAGCATCCTTTATGTCTATGGAGGCCAGAAAATCGTCCCTCTGAAGCGCGGCGGCTGCTGACCGGATGGATTCCATCCGGAAGGAACGAACCCTTAGGTAACCGTTTAACCTCTTTAGGTCCAAGATTGGCCTGACATCGCCGTTGGGCTTTGGTATGACAAAGAGATTGGAATAGAAACCTAGCCCTTGCTCTTGGGCTGGCACCTCTATTATTACGTCCTGGCAAAGCAGGTGATCCAAAGCTGCCAGCAATGAGGCCTTCCTTGCTGGATCCTTTGGTAGCCTTGATACTTGAAAATGAGGCGGAGGACACCTTAGAAACTCCAGTCTGTAGCCTGTGGTTACAGATGCCCGGATCCATTTGTCGGGGATCTTGGCTTCCCAAACTTCTGAGAAGAAACGAAGCCTTCCCCCCACCCGCGAGAGTGGGGGCGCCCCTTCATAAGGCAGACTTAGGGGCTGTCTTTGTCGGCTTGCAATACCATGGCCTCTTACCCCCAGGGGCCTGTCCCTGCGATCTACTGTTAACGTTGGATCGTGCAGGCGGCCGTCGATACTGCCTGGAATTTGAGGGCCCCGAGACAGGAAAGAGCTGCCTTTTAAATGTAGGACCCCGAAATGTCTTTTTGACCGGTAAAAGGGTACTCTTGCCACTTGAAATAGTCTGAATATATTTATCCAGATCCTCTCCGAAGAGTCGTCCTCCATGGAAGGGAAACCCTGCCAGAAGCTTTCTGCATGGGGGCTCCGCCGCCCAGTTCTTCAACCATAAGAGCCTTCTCATGTGCACCAAAAATAGTGATAAACGAGAGGCCTGCTGGATGGAATCTTTTATAGCATCTACAGCAAAACACAGAGCTCTGGGAATGTCAGAAAACTCTTCTGCTTGTTGGGTAGGCATGTCCTTTAACATTTCTCTTGTCTGGTCTTTTAACGCCTGACAAACTCCAATTGCAGCCACAGCTGGCTGTACCACTGCTCCTGCCGTAGCAAAGGATGCTTTTAAAAGTGTCTCTAACCGTTTATCAACCGGATCTTTAAACATATGTATGTTTTCCACCGGGCAAGTTAGTGATTTATTCACACATGAGATGGCTGCATCCACTACTGGGAGCCTCCACCTCTTGGAGAATTTTTCCTCCATGGGGTAAATGACCGCAAATCTTTTCGGTGGCAGAAAAATCCTGTCCGGCCGTACCCAATCCCGAAAGATCAATTCCTCCAAGAGAGGATGGACTGGAAAAACTGCGTTGCTTAACGGAGCTTTCAAAGAGCCCAGAGAGGATACCGGAGGAACCTGAGGCTCTGGCAATGGTAAACTAAATGCCGAGCGGACCATGTCCGTCAAAGACTGTACCCACAGTCTTTCTGTCTGGGAGTCTGAAAATGGTTCCTCAGAGGCAGATCCCTCAATCCCTGAACCCTCTTGGTTCAGGTCTAGTTGATCCTCCTGTGATTCCAATTCCTCCGGAGAGAGAATCTCAGCATCTGAGGATACACCTCTTGGTGATGGGGATCTAACCCGTTTCTTACCAGGAATAGCTCTAGCGATCAATGCTGCTATTCTCTCTTCTAGCCCCCCTAGGGATACGGCTAGCATCTCCTCTGTGATAAACACAGGGCTGGGCTGATCTGGGCCAGCCTCCGCACCAGATCCCCCTAATGGCTCATCCAAGGCGCCCTTTATGTTAATAAGTTGCGGGGAAAGTATCGGCATATCATCAGAATCAGAGGGGGAACCCCTTTGTTTTTTGGTCTTTTTTGTACCCTTTGACCCCGAACCTTTGGAAGCCATAATACAAAATCGAGGGACTCCGCCAACAACAACAGACTGTAGTGGCCAGGAGTACAAAACCAGAGCTTAGGGGACAATAGATCACTAATGCCCAAAAACTGATGGGGCCCCGTATGTTTTTCTTTTTTTTTTCTTTTTTTTTTTTTTTTTTTAAATATATATTATATATATATATATATATTTTTTTTTTTTTTTAAAACATACAGTGACCCCAAACTTAGTTTGCCAGCCTCCAACCTGCTGCAAAAAGGGGGATTTCTTGGCTTAACAAAAAAGGCATTGGAACAAAGTCCAGCATGTACTACCCCTCTTCCGCCACCGGGAGTCACTGTTCTGCCGCTCTGCGTCCTCTCCTTCTGAAATCAGCCTCAGACTGAGCACTGACAATGCCTGCTGATCTATAACAGCACAAGGCGCGCCCCTGTATGACGCCGCAGGCACGCCCCCCCCCGCCCTCCTCTCTGAACGGCGCGAAAAAACGTCTATAAGACGTGCGCGCGCACGCGCGCGCGCGCGCGCGTATGCCGGAACAGGAGGAACATGGAGGAGCCGCGCTGCTGGAGACCCAGGACTGCAGTATCAGGCGGCAGATTCAAACCCCCGGCCAGGTAGGACTCTCCGAAAGGCCCCATAGGGATCCTTACTAGTCCTAGGAAGAAAGCAGCAGGTTAGCTAGCAACACATTCTTAGACAGGGGAACCTAGTGATGGGGGAAAAAAGGGGTCATCCTGTCTTTCTCAGACATAGTGAGCAAGGTTGCCAATGCAGAGCATACTTAGGCTATCCCCCCTTTTAGGTTACCCCGGAGAGCCTGCTGTCGAACCAAGTCCCGCAGGCTCCCCCTTACCTGCTCCATGCTGCAGGATGTTTGTCCAGCAAAACGATCCAATCTTCTCCCATCTCCGTGGGTAGCGTAGTAGACCTTCAGGCCCTGGGGTCCTATGAAGGTACCCACTGTCCTGGACCTATATAGCACCCTGGCAAACAGGCACTTATGGTTTTTACAAACTCCAAGTCCTGGGCCCAGGGTCCAGCCCTCCAAAGAGGAGCATTATAGGCAAAACCCCACGGTTTGGGGCCCGGGTACTGTCCACTTTGGCACTGAGGCTCCTTGGACAGATCCGGTTAGCCCGCCCTTAATCCCAAGGATGTGGAGCAAAGCTATTCCGTGACCAACACCTAAGACACTGGCGAAAAAACTGAGGGACTCCCTCTAGGGGAGGGGGTTATATAGGGAGGGGACTTCCTGTTTGAGATTGCCAGTGTCCACACCTGAAGGTACTCCATATAACCCATATAGTAATGAATATGCCGCTCTGTGTCCCGTGATGTACGAGAAAGAAATAAAAACCACAGAGGTGATCAAATACCACCAGGAGAAATCTCTATTTGTAGGGAAAAAGAGACATAAATTTTGTTTGGGTACAACGTCACACAACCGCACAATTGTCAGTTAAAGCCGCAGTGTCGTGTCACAAAAAATGGCCTAGTCAGGAGGGGGGTAAATCCTTCTGGGGCGGAAGTGGTTAAACCCGAATTACACTAGGGCAGCTTTGCACTCTCTTTTGTGTTTTATTCCCCCTTCAACACTGTGTGCGGTGGAAGGAAAAAAAATGAGTAATCTATGGTCTGCCCTACAGATAAACAAGCCTTTTTTTGTCTCTCCTGCATGGTATCAGGGCTAAACTGCATGGATTATTAGGCCCCTTTCACACAGGGCAGATCAGTAATGATCCGCCTCCGTATGCTTAGCGGGGATCGCTCCGTTGATCCCCGCTGAGCCAGCGGATGACAGGGCGGTCCCCGCACACCCTGTATTTTTTTCACTCTCCCCTATGGGGGATCGGATGATCCCACGTTAATCCAATCCGATCCGCAGATGGAAGGAAAAATAGGGTTTTCTTCCGTCTGCAGAATCAGATCATTGCGGAGGCGGACGAGATCGGGTGACACTACTCTTATGCCGCGTACACACGATAAGTCCATCCAATGAGAACGGTCTGATGGACCGTTTTCATCGGTTAACCGATGAAGCTGACTGATGGTTACATAAAACACAACGACGTGCTGAAAAAAATGAAGTTCAATGCTTCCAAGCATGCGTCAACTTGATTCTGAGCATGCGTGGATTTTTAACCGATGGTCGTGCCTACAAAAGACCATTTTTTTTGCTATCGGTTAGGTATCCATCGGTTACATTTAAAACAAGTTGGCTTTTTTTTAACCAATGGCGCCCACACACGATCGGTTTGGACCGATGAAAATGGTCCATCAGACGGCTCTCATCGGTTTAACTGATCATGTGTACGCAGCATTACTCCTATTGGCCTCCAATCTTAAGGCCATATTTATTCTCACTCATGCCGGCCCCGTGACATTTTCTGCCCCTGCTGGCCACAATCCAGCCCTCCTCAAGCCTATACGCCCTTTGCTTGAAAAGTTTGGCGACCCCTGCTTTGCAGTAAAAAGCATAAGAAAGGCTGGTAGAGAACAGCCAGAGACTATTTTAGGTGTTTACTGATCTTTGTCCCCACTGGGGAGACTCAGGAATTGTATGGTGTCAGTGGAACAAGAAGTAAGGGGAATTCTACCAATGAAGACATCCATTCCATTGACAACTGTCTAAAATGTGAAATCCCTTCTTTGGGGAGACTTGCTTTCATTGAAGGAGGCAGGGCTGGTGCAAGGATTTTTGACACCCTAGGCGAAACCTCATTTTGCTGTACCCACCCATTGGCTCCACTCCTGACTCCACCCTCCTTTGTCCTACCCATGTATACCACACCTTTTTAATGAAGTGCCCCTCACCAGCGCCCATCAAATTCAGCATCACCAGCGCCCATCAATTGCAGCCTCACCAGCGCCCATCAATTGCCGCCTCACCAGCGCCCATCAAATACCGCCTCACCAGTGCCCATCATTTGCCGCCTCACCAGCGCCCATCAAATGCTGCCTGACCAGCGCCCATCAAATGCAGCCTGACCAGCGCCCATCATTTGGCGCCTCACCAGCACCCATCAAATGCAGCCTGACCAGCGCCCATCAAATGCAGCCCCACCAGCGCCCATCAAATGTAGCCCCGCCAGCATCCATCAAATGCAGCCCCGCCAGCGTCCATCAAATGCAGCCCCGCCAGCGCCCATCAAATGCAGCCCCGCCAGCCCCCATCAAATGCAGCCCCGCCAGCGCCCATCAAATGCAGCCCCGCCAGCGCCCATCAAATGCAGCCCCGCCAGCGCCCATCAAATGCAGCCCCGCCAGCGCCCATCAAATGCAGCCCCGCCAGCGCCCATCAAATGCAGCCCCACCAGCGCCCATCAAATGCAGCCCCACCAGCGCCCATCAAATGCAGCCCCACCAGCGCCCATCAAATGCAGCCTCACCAGCGCCCATCATTCGGGAGTTGGGACACAGACACAGTCCTCCGCCGCCACTGCGCCTCAGACTATGTACGAACAGATCGGCGTCTGCCTGCTGATGCTGAAACTTAGTTGCAGAGAGAAGAGGATAGGAACACCAGTGGCCGGCGCCCCTAGGAGGTAAAGGAAAATTCCCCCAAAAGGGGCAATAAAAGTGACAGGGGTTTTATCCATTCCCTACTCCATCTATGCTAATAGAAAGATCTATATTTTATACTTTTTTTTTTTTTGTTTCAAAGAGTTCATTGAAGGTAATGCGTACATAACAAGCGACAAAGCGATACAGTGAGTCAAGAATTTGATCGGAAATGCGGTCACAGCCGCTTCATATCAAGGCTTATACAAACGGCAGCATATCAGGGCCGGATTAACAGAGGGGCTGATGGAGCTGCAGCTCCAGGCCCCTTTCTCAAGATAGGCCCATTTGCCCCCAAAAAAAAAAAAAAGTTTTTTTTTTTTTTTTTTTTTTTAGATCGACTTCGGGGGTTGTAGCTCGATGACCAGAGGTCACAGAAACCCCACATTTGGGGGGTAGTCAGTTGAAGACCTACCCCACAACTGGTCAAAATATGGGATGGCTATCATTTATGGTTCCGGAGATACGGGCCTGCTTGCACAGCCTGTCAGAAGCTACATACAGAGCGGCCATTATAAATACAAGCTGACACACTGCAGCACACTGAGAAAAAAAATCATCATTTGTTTTTTGCTAAAAAATTACTCTATGGTGGTCTTTGCAACTTTTTATGTTGCACGGTATAGAGCTGCATGATTCTGGCTAAAACGACAACTGCAATTTTTTTGCTTAGAAGATAGATCCCGATTCTCTCATGATTCGTACGGCATAACATCATCTTTCAGATTAAAATGAAAAAAAAAAAAAAATGGGCTAACTTTACTGTTTTGTTTTTATGGTTTTTATTATTCAATGAAGTGGGCAAATGCAGTGTGACATAAAATATTGCAGCAATTGCCATTTTTGTCTCTGCTAAAATATATATAATGTTTGGCGGTTCCAAGTAATTTTCTAGCAAAAAATATTGTTTTTTAACTTAAACAAGTGTTGGACTTTAAGTGGTTACATTTCTTGCATTTACACACAGAAGTTTGATCTAAAAAGGAAGTTGGTTACAATGTTTCATGTTGTTTACAAACTTGGCAGACAGTCGATATTTTCTTTACACACAGAAGTGTATCCCTTTGATATAAGAAGAAAGCGTTAGTTACAATGTTTCCTACTAAGAACTTGGCAGACTGTCCAGATATTTTCTTTTGACAGCTGAAAGTCTCTCCACTTGTTATATGATAGAATCAGCAAACTCTGCATTGGAGATGTCAGGGGGGTTGAATCAAGATCACAATTTTAACGATTAATTGTGCAGCTCTAGCACGGTACTGTATTTGCGCAGCAATTTTTCAAACATGTTTTTTTGGAAATAAACTGTTTCATACATTAAAAAAAAACACTAAAGTTAGCACGATTTTTTATTTTTTTTGGTAGATTAATAGATTGACTTGTGTAAAACCAGCTAGCCCATACATAGATCGACTATGGCTGGTCTCTGCATAATTGGTGTAATTTCAATTCATGTATGACCCGCTTAACCACTACGCAGTCCCTAAACATCCTTCCACTCCTATACATTGTGCCCACTGTCATACCCTCCACACTCCTCTCCTGTACATAGTGCCCACTGTCATACCCTCCACACTCCTCTCCTGTACACAGTGACCACTGTCATACTCTCCACACTCCTCTCCTGTACATAGTGACCACTGTCATACTCTCCACACTCCTCTCCTGTACATAGTGCCCACTATTATACCCTCCACACTCCTCTCCTGTACATAGTGCCTGCTGTCATAGACTCCTCTTCTATACATACTTCCCACTGTCGCACCCTCCACACTCCTCTCCTATACATAGTGCCCACTATCATACCATCCCCATTCCTCTCTTGTACATACTGCCCACTGTCATACCCTCCACACTTCTCTCCTGTACATACTGCCCCATTATACCCTCCACACTTCTCACTGGTACATACTACCCTCTGTCATACCCCCACACTCCTCCTGTACATACTGCCCACTGTCATACTCTTCACACTCCTCTCCTGTACAAACTGCCCACTGTCATACCCTTCACACTCCTCTCCTGTACATAGTACCTGCTGTCATACACTTCGCTTCTGTACATACTGCCCACTGTCATACCCTCCACATTCCTCTCCTGTACATACTGCCCACTGTTATACCCTCCACACTCCTCTCCTATACATAGTGCCCACTATCATACCGTCCACACTCCTCTCCTGTACATACTGCCCACTGTCATACCCTCCACACTCCTCTCCTATACATAGTGCCCACTATCATACCATCCACACTCCTCTCCTATACATAGTGCCCACTGTCATACCCTCCACACTCCTCTCATGTACATGGTGCCTGCTGTCATACATTCCTCTCCTGTACATACTGCCCACTGTCGTATCCTCCATGCTTCTCTCCTGTACATGATGCCCACTGTCATACCCTCCACACTTCTCTCCTGTACATTGTGCCTTTTGCCGTACCCTTTGCACTCTTCTCCTGTACATAGTGCCCAATGTTAGACCCTCCACATTCCTCTCACTCACCTGCACATACTTCCCACTTATATACCGTCCGTACTCCTCCCCTATGTCGCTTACCCACAAAAACAGTTCTTTAAAATGATACTGAATACCCTCAATGTTACCAGCTTTAGAATGGACACACTTTTGTTAGTTCAACTAAATATATTTGTTCTGTTCCATTATTAGAACTTATTTAATTTTGTGATTACTACTGTGATGTACAGAGGAACATAGGGGATCTCAGCTACTCTAAATATAGCACTTGTGAAAAAGTGTCCCTGAAAATATTTTTTAAATGTTGGCAACTATGCACTTATGCACTGCCCAAGGGCCACTGGGTCAGTAGTGGGCCCCATGAGAGGTTTCTGGGATCCTGTGATATTAAAGCAGTAGTAAACTTTCCTGACATTACTACTTTTTAGAGGCCCTGGGGTAGGTTATGCCACAATGTACAAGTATGCACAGCATATTAGCACATTAGGGTACACTTAAATTTTCAGACTGGGCCCTCCATTGCTGCGCTGTAATTCTCACACATTTATTTATTATTTATAAAAGGCCCCAACAAAATCCTCAGCACCAGGCCCATGATGTTCTTAATCTGGCCCTGCAGCATATACCATGTGAACTGAGATAAGAATATATACAGTACAACAGAGTTTAACATATTGTCATAACGCAAGAAAAGGAATAAATTCAGGGCAATCAAAGGGTCTTCGTCATCACTCAGGGATGGAGGGGGGGGGGTGGGTCTGGGACGTGATGCGGGGACTAAGAGAATTGGATCCGTTAGAAGTATTAATTAATTAATTCCCCCTCCGAGGGCAGAGTGAGGGGGGTGAGGCGTTAGGATGGGAGATTCTCGTGTCGGGCCATAGGTCATAGATAATGGGCGGTGAGGCCTTACATGGAGGGCGTACCTCCGTGTAGCCAGTAAAGGGACAGTCCGAGCATTGAAAGCACGATTAGGGGCGAAAAGGGGGTCTGGGGCTTGGGTCAGAGGGCTGGGGGTAGGGTACAATCCATATGGAGATATGTTTGGTGAGAGGGTAAAAGCTGGAAGGGATCAGTAGACAAGAGTATCGGGGCATACAATGGAGGGTGGCGAGTGGTCTCGTACAGTGTTTGTGTGGTCAGTGTCGCACCGCAACTCCCGGTAGCCAGCCTAAGACATTATCTGCTTGTAACCGTCCGTGGTGGTGAAATGCACCCAACACGCCCATTGTTCAGTAAATTTTGATGGTGTGTCTCTGGATTGATGGATCAGGCTCTCCATATCCGCCATATGGGCAATTTGTTTAAACCAGTCTGCCACTTTAAACATTTTATTCAGATTTCTGTATAACTTTGTTAATGACCCAACTACTCTAAAGCCGTGTACACACAATCGGATTTCTGATGGAATAAAATCCGATGGATTTTTTCGGTGCATATCCGATGAAGCTGACTTTCATCTGTCTTGCATACACACTATGGATTCAGGTAGAAATGCCTATCTTTAGGCATGCCTAGCATCTGGCTTTTAAACTAGGCCGCCGCAACTTTTTCATGCAAGTGCTTTATTCTCAAAGCACTTGCCTGTAAAGTTGAGGCGGCGTAGCGTAAAGGACCCGGCCAAATTCAAATTCGGCAGGTAGGGGGCGTGTATCATTTAAATGAAGCGTGTCCCCGCGCCGAATGAACTGCGCATGCGCTGGCCGTGATTGGTTCCCAGTGCGCATGCTCCAAATCTCAATGTCAATTCGACGTGTAAACGACGTGAACGGCACTTACGCAAAGCCCTATTCGCGAACGTTTTATGTAAACGACGGAAAAAAAAGCGTCGGCACCCCGTCCATACTTAACATTGCCTGCGCCTCATATAGCAGGCATAACATTACGACGGTACTACGCTAACGCAAACTACGTAAAAGAATAGCGCCGGCCGAGCGTACGTTCGGGAATCGGCGTATAGGCTAATTTACATATTTTAGACGGGAATGCCACCTAGCGGCCAGCCTACAATATGTAAATAAGATTAGACAGTGTAAGATACTTACGCATGTCTGATTTAAGGAAAATCTATGCTAAACTGATTTTATGAATCAGTGGCATAGATTGGACCCGTAAAACGCAGAGATAAGACGGCTTATCTGGAGATAAGTCGACTTATCTCCTACCTGAATCTACCCCTATCAGACTAAATTCAGACCGTGGCAAACGCGGTGACGTAAAACACTATGACGAGCTGAAAAAAATTAAGTTCAATGCTTCCGAGCATGTGTCGACTTGAATCTGAGCATTCGTAAATTTTTCTCCAATGGAGTTCTACACAGATGATTGAAATTTCGTTTTTTTATCCATAGGAAAAATTGATATGAGGCACTATTCCTCCCACTGACACCAAAAATGGGGCACAACGTTTTTAAGGCTCTAGAAAAAAACAATGGCCCAGATTCACAGAGCGATTACGCCTGCACAACAGGAGATGCACGTGCGTAAGTCGAAATGTGCGCGTGCGTTTCGATGCACGGCATCCCCAGAACGAGATACGCAAATAATCTACTTTTTTTTGTCCCACGTAATTTTGTTAGACTGGCGCATCCGTCCGCGCAAAAGTGCGCTAGACAGACCATTGATTTGCTAGTCAAATATGCTAATGAGGAACTTACGGGGATCCACAAAAGAACGTTGGGGCAGCGCAGGCTACGCAGTGTGCGCAACAGCAAAATGTCCTGTCTAAAATTAGAGCATATAAAAGCTGGTCTAAAAAGAGAAAAAAAGTCTACTTGTTAGATAAAGCAACACTGTTAGTGAGGAGCTTAGCAGTCACACGTGTTGCACAACAATCTGTATGCCAACATGCCAGGGGCATCGTCGCACATAGCTATACTACTGACTTTAGGTGAACAAAGAAGGATGAGGGCACGGAGGAGGGCACGGAGGAGGGCACGGGAGAGGATATACCGCACCCGCATAGACCTGTTTGGCATGAGTGATTCTGAGGTGTATCGCATCTTCAGATTCACCCCTCATGTCATCCTGGAATTAACCACAACCCTGCAGGAGGACATCACCAGCCCAACACACCGCTCACATGCAGTGCAGCCACTGGTCAAGGTACTGGCAACACTCCATGTCCTTGCCAGTGGCTCTTTTCAGCGTACAAGTGGAGTGGTGGCTGGGATGTCACAATCCTCCATGAGCAGATGTATGCACCAGGTTGTCCCTGCAATCCTCAGACGCATGGCCAACCAAATCATCAAACCCACCACTGAGGACCTGCGGCTGAAGGCAATGACAGATTTCTACAGAATTGCCAGATTCCCACGCACTGTGGGGGCCATTGATTGCACACATGTGGCACTCCAGCCCCCCCCCAGGAGACAGAGCACATGTACCGCAATCGGAAACATTGGCATTCCATCAATGTACAGGTGATAGTCGATGCCCAAGGCCTCATATGGCACGTCCGTGCCAAACACCCAGGGTCCAGCCATGACAGCTACATATACAATCAATGCCACATCCGAATGGAATTCGATCAGAACGTGTATGGGGACACCTGGCTGGTTGGTGAGTGACATGGGTGGCAGGCATGACTATCCCCTCCCATGATGCACACATCACAAGGGGCACATGCATGACTAACATCCTCCTGTCTTTTCCCTTACAGGTGACTCTGCATATCCACTGGGACTCCATCTCATGACTCCTATCCGGAACCCCCAAACCCCAGAAGAGGAAAGATACAATCAAGCACATGCCCAAACATGAGCAGTGGTGGAGCGCACCTTTGGCGTCCTAAAGTCCGAAAGTTTCCGATGCCTGGATAAGTCTGGGGGTACCCTCTTGTATTCCCCCAAACTTCGTGTGCCAGATCATCGGTGCATGTTGCATTCTGCACAACTTCGCAAATGAAGGGCCGGCCGGCCGGCTCGCGCATGCGCGCTTGAAGACGACCATGGTCAGCTCCGCTGTGCGCATGCTCACAACTCGGGAGCGGCGCAATCAGTGAAATTGGAAGTGGACCCGGGCAACTTAGTGAACTACGCAAACAGCATAAATAGACAGACACAAATGCATTTCCTTTGCAAAAGCAGATCCCTTTGGGATCTTCCTATACAGCAAGGTGCTTTTGTTTATTAGCGTTTGTTTGTTTGTTTGTGACGTGTCTTTGAGATATTTGGGCACTGTTTTGCAGAGTGATTTTTGTCTTTTATGTGTTTTCTTTGTTGTTATTTTGTTTAAAATATATTTTTGCTGGGCATTTTTTATTTTTGCTCGTCATTTATTTAATTTTTTTGGTTCTGTTTGTGTATGATTTTGGAATGTGGGGGTGATATCCTTGCGGGAAAAGGGGTGTCACCCTCATTTGTGGTGGAGAAGTGATCCCCAGGTCTGTGTGAATGGTGTATGAATGTGACAGTGACATAATTGGAGCCGTGGCGTGGCGTTGCAGCTCACAAGTCCTGCATGGTGGACTTGTGCCAATCCAATGTGATGAGGATGTGATGTGTCTGTGCTAGGGACCACAGTGGTGTGCATGCATGCATTCTCATTGTGCCATGATTCATGTGTGTGTTTAACGTGCAAAGATGCATATGTGAGCTGGCATGAGATGGGGTCATGAGATGGGGTCCCAGTGCATATGCAGAGTCACCTTGAAGGGAAAAGACAGGAGGATGTTAGTAGTGCATGTGCATCATGTGGGGGGACAGTCATGCCTGCCACCCATGTCACTCACCAACCAGCCAGCTGTCCCCATACATGTTCTGTTCGAAATCTGTGGGGATGGGGCTCTGATTGTATATGTAGCTGTCATGGGTGTCATGGGTGGTGTCATGTGTTGGGCTGGTGATGTCCTCCTGCAAGGTTGTGGTTAATTCCATGATGGCATGAGGGGTGAATCTGAAGATGCGAGACACCTCAGAATCACTCATGCCAAAGATGTCTATGCGTGTGTGATATATCAAGTGAAGAGTGAGGGGCTTGTATCAGATAAGAATATTGTATTAGATTTTATTAAATTGTAAAGTTTAGATAAGCAAAAAAAAAAAAAATCTCCCGTGCCCTCCTTAGTGCCCTCCTCAGTGCCCTCCTCAGTGCCCTCATCCTTCTTTGTTCATCTAAAGTCAGTAGTATAGCTATGTGCGACGATGCCCCTGGCATGTTGGCATACAGATTGTTGTGCAACACGTGTGACTGCTGAGCTCCTCACTAACAGTGTTGCTTTATCTAACAAGTAGACTTTTTTTCTCTTTTTAGACCAGCTTTTATATGCTCTAATTTTAGACAGGACATTTTGCTGTTGCGCACACTGCGTCGCCTGCGCTGCCCCAACGTTGTTTTGTGGATCCCCGTAAGTCCCTCATTAGCATATTTGACTAGCAAATCAATGGTGTGTCTAGCGCACTTTTGCGCGGACGGATGCGCCAATCTAACGAAATTACGCGGGACAAAAAAAAGTAGATTTTTTGCGTATCTCGATCTGGGGATGCCGCGCATCGAAACGCACGCGCACATTTCGACTTACGCACGAGCATCTCCTGTTGCGCAGGCGTAATCGCTCTGTGAATCTGGGCCAATATTTTTATTTATAGTCACCCACCAGAGAAGAGACTCCAACCCAGCTGTTAACTGATTCCTGGCCTTAAAGTGGAGTTCCACCCATTTTTTTTATGTTTGTCTGTGCTGCATGCCCTAATCTCATAGTGTTCAGAATAGACAATTTTTATTTATTTTGTTGCTTGTAAATACCTTTATTTTGTAGTCCTTCATTACTTCCTCCTCCTTATTAGCCTAGGCTATTAAGTCACAAGGCTATTTGCAAGGGTTTCTGGGATAGGCATCATGTTTCCCAGTAGTCCTTGCAAACCTGACTGAAACCTGACTGAAACCTATTACAGCAGCACTGAGCATGTGCGAGATATGCAAAGCTGAAATCCAGGAAGTCATACAGTCTGGCTTCATGATGCCCACACTTAAGATGGCCACGGTCTATTTCTAGATTATAAACTAAATCTAAATGCCGTAATAACCTAACAAAACTGACCTTAGTTTACAGACATAGGGCCAGATTCTCAGAGGCGTTACGACGGAGTATCTCAGATACCCCGTCGTATCGCCTTTTTTTTTTAGTCGTATCTATGAGTGTGATGCTGTGCATCACTTTTGCATAGATACGCTTCTACATCCGACAAGTGTAATCCAATTACACTTTCGGATCGTAGGTGTAATGACAACTCCGGCCACTAGGTGGCCTTTACGTTGTTTTTTCATTTGCATATGCAAATGAAGTAGTACGCCGATTCTCGATCGCTTTTACGCCGCCCCGTCGTCGCGTACGTCGTTTTCGTTCGCGTAAGGTTACCCCAGCTTCTATGTGGAGTAACCTTACGAGGTCCCGTCGGATGTCGTCGTGTCCCGTCGGATGCCATGTTAAGTATGGCCTCGGGACCGCGTCGTGTTGTGCGTCGTTTACGTCGTTTGCGTACGTCGATTCTCAATGGGGCTGGCGTACGCTGCGATTACGTCGTTTACATTGAGAAAATGTGACGTCCTTTGGAGCATGCGCACTGGGCTTTTTCCCCGGCCGGCGCATGCGCAGTTCGTTCGACGCGGGGGCGCGCTTAATTTAAATACAAGCCGCCCCATTTGAATTGCGCGGGTTTACGCTGCGCGATTTACGCGACGTAAGCGAAACCTACGGAGCAAGTGCTTAGAGAATAAAGCACTTGCTCCAGTACGCAGCGGCGGCGTAGTGTAACTGGCTTACGCTACGCCGCCAAAAATATTGGAGAATCTGGCCCTAACTTTACTAGAATACATTAAGCTTGTGTATTACAGGGGTATTTATATTTAAAAAGTGAAATTGTGGGTGGAACTCCCCTTTAAACTTTTTTCAGCACCCCGCGAGGAACCCCAATGTTTAAGTAGATCTGAGAGTTAAATGACCCTTTGGGAGAAGTTTTCCTTCGATACCAGTGGTGACTCTTAGTTCACGGGTGTTCTGATCAGAGGCATAACTAGCTGGACCATAGGACAATCCCCTCAAGCATTGGCTGGTATTTTAGTTCACAGTTGCCTATATTAAATAACTACATAACAAATAAAATGATTATATATTACAACAGTCTGATGTGGAAAATACAACCCTGTCTTAGGTGGGCCCCCAAACAAAATCTTATAAGGCTCAAGTTCTCTGACCTGTAAAGTAGGGGTACTCCTGATGTTGTAAAGAACCTGAGGAAACAGTTGGCCAGTGTTTCTTTACTAACCCATCTACCCTTTTCCTGCATTGATATAGCTGGCCTGCTTTTACTGACTATACTATACCTTTCTACCTTCCCTGAACTCTGAGGATGATGGGAGCATGGAAGGCCTGCTCAATTGCCAAATCCTTGCATGTAATTTGCGTGATCTGTCCAGTGGGGCGTGTTCCTCTGTCATTCTCTAAAGTTTCAAAGACTCCAAAGCGGCATATTACTTCAGAAAGGATCTTCTCTGTTGTCTTGGCATTTTCTTTAGCCACCAGTCAGACTTCTATCCAACTTTGAAACATTTCTATGCACAGCAAAACATTGATATTGGCCTGATTTGAGCAATTGGATTTAATAAATATGTAGTCTTTGGAAAAGGAATAGTGACTTGGCCAAATGTCTTTGTGTTACTCTGGTCTGTTTTCCTGAGTTATTTTTAGCACAGATTATGCACCCCTCAACAAAGTCTTGATATGCATTTCTGGAGTATCAAATAAACCATCCAGGTTTGCTTATGTTTCTCTCCATTGCCTTACGGCATACATGACTCAGTCCATGTGTGCAGATTCTTGCAAGTTCTTTTACTTTCAGTATTTGTTCTCTTCTTTTTTATCTGCTACAGGCTTCTCCTTTTTTGCAAAATCAATGATTAGGGTCACGATTGCTTCCATTGGTGGTTCAGCAGTCTTCCTGGCAGTATGATCGGACAATCATTTCCTTTTCCTTCCACGGGTTGTCCTTCAGTATGTGTGTTGACCTTCAGGGTAGCTACTTCCTTTGGAAGGGT
The DNA here is from genome assembly GCA_029574335.1 of Rana kukunoris. Lineage (NCBI taxonomy): Eukaryota > Metazoa > Chordata > Amphibia > Anura > Ranidae > Rana > Rana kukunoris. Next base: position 662,563,860 of record CM056049.1, read on the forward strand.
GACTGGTTCAAAAAGTTCTTAAACATATTTCCAGTTTTGAATTGATTTTCTTGCAGCAATTGTAAAACTTCTGTTCTATTTTATGGGCCCATAATCATGGACTACTTTGACAGCATGCTTGCTATCAGTGTAGATGTTGGCTGTTTGATCCTTTGCGGTCTCACAGACCCTCATGAGTGCTACCACTTTGGCAACCAGCGCTGAAAGTAACGAAGGGAGTAGTTGGGTCTTGACTCAATCACTTCCTCCAATTTTGTCATCGCATATGCCATTCTTGGGACTCCATCTTTGTACAGGTGTGAACCCTCTGCAAACAGGATAAGATCAGAATTCTCAAGAGGAGTGTCCTTTACTGGGAAGATTTGCTGCATTTCTTCTTCCATAAGTCTTAAGCAGATGTGGTCCCCCTCCTCTTTGAGGAAAAAGCTGGTAGGCTTGATTGTAGTACATCTTTTCACTTCTATTTCTCCTAATTCAAGCGGTATTGCTTTATAACATTCGTTCTGAAAAGCATGTTTTCTTTGCCTTCGTCACCATCCTTTTCTTCATGTAGCTGGTCTCTAGTATCGGGTAAACAAACGTTTGCTCCTCATCCTCCCCACTAAACTTAATAATGTGATTTAGCTCAGTAGGGTCAGAAATGGATGCGACCATAAAATCACCATCCAAACAAAGTCTATCAACAATCAACTAAAATTCCCTGGACTTGCCCATTCTAGAGGTTCTTTCTTTTTCCAGTTTCTGCCTCCCTATATGGACGTCTCCTCTAGAGTCACCAGTAGACCCAAGATAATTTCTGTCCCTCTCATTCTAACCAGCCACAGAGCCCTGGGGGGTAAGGTAATGGAGTTCTTCACCGGTTTGAGATAAGCCCCGCCTTGTGCAGAACCTCCCTTTGTAGCCGGACTTTTATCAGAGCTCTGCTGCCAACTGACCCTGTTCTGCCTGTAAAACCTTTTTGCAATGGGACTGGTGAGTCCAGGTAGACCTCTCTGCAATCCTTATTGGCCCCTCCCACTTAAGCAAGTGCCAATGTTTCCTTTTTATTACTTTTATCAGGACCCAATCTCCAATATGGATTTTCTCTTCTCCTTAGATTGAACCTTCTGTAATAGAACAGATCTCATTAACCTCCCTGGCGGTATTCCCGAGCGTGACTCGGGGTTAACATTCAGTGCCAGAAGCGGTAACCCCGAGTCACGCTCGGGGTGCATTTTTTTTTTCCCCCGGTCAGACTAGCCTCCCTGGCGGTCTTCACGTGTGTGGCACGGGGTGAGATTTTTAAGCTAATATCGGTAACCCCGTGCCACACACGCGCTTACCTCGCTGGATGCAGAAAAAGTTTACTTACCTTTTCTCTGCGATCCAGCGATGAATCCCCGCAGTACACGGCGGGCGGATGTCCGCCTGATGCTGTGTGTACCTCCGATTCCCTTCCCTGCGAGCGTCGCGACGTAGGGGGGGGAACGGCGCCAAATTTAAAAAAGTAAACAAACACTATACATACAGTACACTGTAATCTTATAGATTACAGTACTGTATGTAAAAAATACACACCCCCCATGTCCCTAGTGGTCTGCCCTGTACACTACATGTCATTTTGTATAATAAAAACTTTTCTTTCTCCCTGCAAACTGTAGATTGCCCATAGCAACCAAAAGTGTCCCTTTATGGCAAAAATTGTTTTAGAGCAGCTAAAAAACAGCGATAATAAATCAGAATCACTTGCAGAATTTAGCGATAGCGATTTATGGGGAAATTCGTCATAAAAAAAAAAAAAAAATGACAGCAAAAATTCTGCAACTGAGCAAATTTCAGTGATTTTGATTTGATTACATTATTGAATAATTTTTACTATAATTATATTATCATTTGTGATCATTTTTTATAATTATTTATTATATTATAATTTTTAATTAAAAAAAAAAAAAAAATCATACCCGGGATGCCTATTAGACTCTTGTTTGAATAGATTTAAGTGAGTTATTCCTAAGAATTACAAGCCTACAGTATAAAACGCCAAATTCCCTTGCAAATAATGGTACCGCTTTTAGCACCTAAAATCTTAAAGAATCATACCGCCAGGGAGGTTAATTTGTTTCTGTTTCAACAAGTTAGACATATATTCTGCTAAGGTACGTTCAGATTCTTCAAGTGGTGTTTCATTTAGTAGTAGGGGTATTCTATATGGCCTCCCATGTATCATTTCAAATGAGCTTAAACTTTCCTATGTGGGTGTGATATGCATGCTAGTCACAGCTAATGGTAGGTAGTACATCCAATTTTCTACCTGTTTCCTCCATAGCTTATCTCAGTTTATTTTTTCAGGATTCCATTGTTTCTTTCCACCAATCCAGCCGATTGGGGGTGGTAGGTGCAATGGTTTTCTACTTGGATACCCATCACTTCTGTCAAATGTTGTATAGTTCTATTTACAAAATGGGATCCATTATCACTGTAAATCTTTTCAGGGATTCCAAACCTAGGAATTATATCTCTTAGTAATGCTTTGGCCACAGTCTGTGCGTCCGCACTTCCTGTCGGGAATACCTCCACCCATTTGGTCAAGGCGTCTGATAACCAAACAATATTTTTTCCTTTCACATTTGTCCAATTCGATAAAATTCATACAAATGTGTTGGAATGGATAATTGCGGTGTGGGGAACTTTCCTTTCCGGGGTATTATGCCTCCCTGAGTATTGTGTTTTGCACATATAAGGCATTGAGAACAAAAAGTTTTTGAGTAGTTGGTGAAACCATAGGCTGTACATACTTAATTCAATATCTCAGTCATCCCCCTGTTTGACACATGAGTTACTCCATGTGTCAACACTACTGCATACCTAAATAGGGATTTTGGCAATACCGGTTTTCCTTTCGGGTGATGTATAAATGTTATCTATTATTGTGAAACCTTTTGTTTTCCAATATTGTTTCTTCCCGGGAGATGCATTCTGCTGCATATCAGTACAGTCATGTTTATGATCATCAGTAAAAAGTGGTAGCAGTGTGGATAGATTTTATATGCAGGCATACCCCACTCCCAAGCACACAATGCGGTCCACCCACTAAAGCCAGAAAGCGCAAAATCAGGCCCACCCCCACACAAAAAAACAACGAGCCTCCAGGCCCAATTGAACAAGCTGGAGTTAGAAGCCCACCGTCCTCCGCACAGAAGTGAGCCCAACCCCGCGCCTCCCCAACCCCAGCAAATAAACCGATACTACATGTGGTACATTGTGTGTGTCAGCAGGTGATATAGCACTATAGATGCTGAGGCCTTAACTGCTTTGGTTGCAGCTACCACTGCCTGTACACAGGGTAGAAGTACTCTAGTTACACTGTCTCATTTTATAGAATAGTAAGCGATCGACGCTCACCATGTAACTGTGTAAGTACCGATGTCATGTGACCCTCCCTTGAGTCCACTGTTTGTTAAAAAGGTTTGTCTTTTTTTTTTCCCTCTGCCAATCAGTACCCATCTAAGTTGGCATCTATTCAGTAAGGCAGTCAACCTATTTCTTAAGTCTAGGCTATCTGGAGGCAATGGATTGCCTCGCTCCTGTCCGCTTGTCCTCCTCTGGGGTACAGGACTTCTATCAAGGGGTATTCCTCACCACTATACCACACGATACCTCATAGGAGGTTTACTTAATCTCTTGGACCCTGCTGGGGCACCCAGTGCATGGATTATGGCGTTGGTTAAAGTTTCAAGGATCGATCTGTTCATCTCTGAGGCTATGCTACTATCTGGAGAGTTTAAGGAAGTAGGATTGGGGTCTTGGTCAGAGGCGGTTCCTCTGACAGGGGTGGATGTCACAGGGAGGGTGATACTCTGGGCAGTGGCTTGCACCTGAAGGGGGGTGGCTATTATAAGGAGGTGGTGTTTGGGTGCAACAAATTAAATCTTCATCTTTGTCCACCAGGGGCATTTGGGCTTGGCATTTTTCTTTTGTTCTCTTTCCCTGTGCTCTGATCCTAGCGTGTTCAAGACAGTGTTCTGCCATTTCTAACCCATACTTTGTTTTTTTTGTTTTGTTTTCTCTGGGACCTAACAATCTAAGTTTATTCACCAAATCCTGACATCCGTTAACAGTTAATTTACCATTTAATCCAAATTTCGTTTCCCATTTAGCACAGTACTGAACAGATTTAGGTTCTATACTATGCATACATTTCTTATCTCCTTCAAACAGCACTACTAGGAACATAACAGCAACTTACAACCCAGGGCAATGGACACCTTTAAAGTAATCAAAAACATCCTCCACTTTTCCTTGTCTCATATCCAGCAATCCTCATTAATAATTCTACAACATTCTGTCCACTTTCTTCATAGTGCAATTCACTTTCACATTTTCTTTTAAACCATTTCCCTTAAATAAACTTGCCTTTCTCCACTTTCATGTTCAGTAGCCTAGAATGGAGAGCTAAACATTTTAAAGAATTATAATAATCATGGCTACCTTTTGCTTTCTTTGTTAAAAATTAATCCTAGAGTTACATAACAAAAACTAACAATTTTAACTAGGATTTCACGTCGCCACATAATTAAACATTTCTTAGATATTCAGAACTATCTGGCTGCTTTTCATAGGAATTTGAAGGGAGGGGGGAGGAAACTGCAAAAGATAGCAGGCTCATCTCATCAGTTCTATGCTTCTCAAACATATATATACATATATATATATATATATATATATATATATATATATATATATATACACATACACATACATACATATATACATATTAGGGCTGTTACTGATCAAAATTTTTGTGTTCGATTAATAGTTTTTTATTTTAATCGATTAATCGACTAATTTCGATTAATTATAACGCACATACAGATCCAACTACTTTTAGCTGATCTCCTAGCAGGCTGATTTCCAGTGCAGCTGCCAACAGCAGGATACAAAAAACACACAAAGGCAGCGCTCGATGGGAATAGCATTAAAACTTTTATGCCTTGTACACACGATCACTTTTTTGTGATGAAAAAAAATGACGTTTTCTGTGAAGTAAAAAACAACGTTTTTGAAACGTCACTTTTCAAAGACGATGTTGCATACACACCATCGTTTTTTTCACAAAAAGCGAGGTTACGTTCACCACTCTTTTCCATTGAAGCTCGCTTCATAACTAGCTTCTGGGCATGCGTGGGTTGAAAAACGTTGTTTTAAACAACGTTTTTGCTACACACGGTGACTTTTTGTGAAACAAAAAACGACGTTTTGAAAAACGACACAAAAAATTCAAGCATGTTGGAATTTTTTTTTCGTCGTTTTTTTTAAGACAAAAAACAACGTTTTGCCCACACACGATCAATTTAACCACTTGCCCACGGTGTCATAGTAAAAAGACGTCATGACTTTAAAGATGGATATCTCGGTAACGGCAGCAGCTGCTGCCACAACCGAGATATCCATCTTTTCCGTGGGCAGTGCTGTACACGATAATGGCGGTCCCAGCGGCGGATTCGCCGCAAGATCGCCGTTATCGGTGGCGGGAGAGGCCCCCCCCCCTCCCGCCGCTCTCCCGCGCTCTCCGCCGCTTACCGGAGCCGTCGGTAACGGCGGAGGCGATCGGGTCCTCTTGCTGGCTGTGTTGGGATACGAGTGAGGGAGAAATCGCCCCCACCCGTCCCCCACAGCTCTGCTGGGCGGAAGTGACGTCAAAACGTCAGTCCCGCCCAGCGTCTTAAAGAAACATTTTTTTTTTTTGAAATTTGAAAAATGAAATTTTTTTCTTTTTTTTTCTTTTTTTCCATTTAAGCCTAAATATGAGATCTGAGGTCTTTTTGACCCCAGATCTCATATTTAAGAGGACCTGTCATGCTTTTTTCTATTACAAGGGATGTTTACATTCCTTGTAATAGGAATAAAAGTGATAATTTTTTTTTTTTAATTTATTTCGATGTATAAAATTATAAACTAATTAAAAATAAATAAGAAAACAAAAAAAAAAATGTAAAACGCCCCGTCCCGACAAGCTCGCGCACAGAAGCGAACGCATACGCGAGTAGGCCCGCATATGAAAACGGTGTTCAAACCACACAAGTGAGGTATCGCCGCGATCGTTAGAGCGAGAGCAATAATTCTAGCCCTAGACCTCCTCTGTATCTCAAAAAATGCAACCTGTAGAATTTTTTAAACGTTGCCTATCGAGATTTTTAAGGATAAAAGTTTGACGCCATGCCACGAGCGGGCGCAATTTTCAAGTGTGACATGTTGGGTATCATTTTACTCGGTGTAACATTATCTATCACAATATATAAAAAAATTGGGCCAAATTTATTGTTGTCTTATTTTTTTATTCAAAAAAGTGATTTTTTTTTCAAAAAAAGTGCGCTTGTAAGACCGCTGCGCAAATACGGTGTGACAAAAAGTATTGCAATGACTGCCATGTTATTCTCTAGGGTGTTAGAAAAAAATATATATAATGTTTGGGGGGTTTAAGTAATTTTCTAGCAAAAAAAACTGTTTTAGTCTCGTAAACACCGAATCTGAAAAACAAGCCCGGTGGGCAAGTGGTTAAATGACGTTTTAAAAAATGAAGTTTTTTTTCATCGCAAAAAACGACCGTGTGTACGCGGCATTATATTCTTCAAGTAGGTAACAAAATAAATATTGCACTGGAGATAAAATCGATGTAGCTACATAAACTATAAAAATGGTGCGAGTAATACCAAATGGTACCAAAAGCAGTCATAAAAATATGTAGCCAAGTATGATACTGGTATAAAAATGTGTACAACGATGCCACTGCTGAATCCAGATGAGGAGAGGTTACCATCAGTCTGTCGGCATGTAGCTGTCCCATGAAGGGAACTATCACAACTTCCAGTGGATGGTTGTAAAATCCCAGGTTAATAAAAGGAAGTGATAGAGGGAAGTGTAACAGCTACTATGTGGCAGATAGTAAGGTCCGCCACCATGCAGATATGAAGGCACAGCTAAGGAGCCCTTTAGATGGATACGGCAAGCCCCGCCGGTGTCCGTGACGTTACTGGATCTCAGACGGAACTCCCTGAAGGCCCAGTAGCCGGCGGAGAGGCGAGTACCAATCAAAAGCATTTTAATCGATCAAAAATATTTTGATTGATCAAAAAAATTAAAGATTAATCGATTAATTAAAAGGTAATTTGCACAGCCCTAATACATATACATATATATATATATACATATATATACACATACATACATAAAACAATGGCATTGCCTGATCTAATTCTAGGCTTATAATTAGTTAGTTTCATCACGTTGCATACTTTCAAAAATGCACATTGTACATTTTTAATCAACTCTGTCATAAAAATTAACATACACAGAAACCCAAGTTGATCATAACTCCTTCTGGTACTAGATCAGCTCTGTTTTGGTCCAGCCTATAATAGTCTTGGTGTCATCTTAACCACTGTCCGTATCTGTCTGTCATTTCTGTCAGAGGACTTAATTTACTTGTGCCATTTTTCCTACCTCTCCCTTTATCGAGAGGTCCATGGGAGAACCGTACTCCCATTCTTAGAGTCTTCACTTTGAGTCTCTAACAATTTGTGGGTCGTCACCCAAAAATGTATATATATTCTCCGGGCTACACACAGTAGCCGTCAAATGGCACTTGTAATACTTGACCACACAGGCCTATCACGTAGCCACACAGGCTATTATACAACTACAGTCCTCTGGGCATACCTTCTCACAAGTCTCATAAATCTATTGACACCCCAAGCATATAAACAAAACATTAGCAATCCACCAACAATGATTACTATTGACTATTAGTTCTGCAACAAGTAAAGGAGTTATTTGGCTCAAACTGTGTAACATCAGCATTACTCTTCACCATATCACCAACAGAAAGGTTAAACATAAGAAAGAAGTTACTAAAACACACACAGAATAAGGTTAACTTTGTGGTCTTCCTAGATCACTCCGCCAACTAGCGCTTAAACCATCAAACATTCAACCTCATACGACGTCAGGCAATCAACCTCTGACGTTTTGGTATACCACAAATCTTTTTTTTATCTGTCCGGACAGCGGGTGACGTCTATTTTTTACCTTAGGCAACGTCCCCAAATGCCTCTGTCTTCAACCATTGGATTACCGAGAATATTATACGATCAATGCCAATGTCGGTACCACAATTCATACACAAAACACAAACAAACCAGAGACAACCCGAGAGAAGGAAAAAGAAGAGACTTAGAAAAGAATGAGAAGCAATTTAAATGATCTTACCCTCTCAAACACCAGAAGACTAAGTCAATTCAGGTTCAGAACCAGATGGTGGATTTGGGTCAAATCCGGTGCCACGCAGTCCCTGTTTAACACTAACGTGAGTGGGGTTTCTCAGTGAGATTTTGAGGTCCAATACTCCAATATTCTGTCGGTACCGGTGTCAACCCAAGGGCTCCAGCCATTGGTTCCCGGCCAATGCACCAAAATGTTAGTTATTTCTTTCTTTGTAATCAATCGAAATCGAGGTGTTTGAAAGTGAAGATCATTTAATCCAAAATGCAGGAATACATTTTTGTGATGCTTACAAAGTGAGAGAAAAAGCAAAAGTGAGAAGCAGAGCGCCCCCACCTTCTCATCATTTACAGTGAAACAACGATAACACTTCTTATTGGCTAATTTAGCTAAGGAAGATCTGTCTGTACCTGGCACAGACTGGCACTTTATTAACAAACAGAGCTTCCTGCACAGTCTAATATCTATTATTACGTATGGGGTTAGTAAGAACAAAAGAATATAACAAGTTGGCAACATGTGCTCCGAAGCAATGTTAGAAGAATGAGTGTCACCTCTGTTTTAAATAGACACACAAACAAAACTTTTCTAACACCCTCCTGCACATCTGTGGATGACACAAAACATTCACAGGTTGGAGGATCCACACACTTGCCACATATTCCCTTTCACCCCCTCCCCCACACATGCTACACACCTGATATTAAAAAAAATACTTACCTGGCACCACGGGCTCCGGACTTGAGTCAAACCCGGGCAGGCCCTCAACTTCATGCCGATGAAAGGTCAGGGCCACCGCACGCTCCTCTGCTGTCAGCCTAATACGGCATGGTGGGCCCCCTCCTGTGCCCCTGGCCTGGGCATGCATTCTGGCCAGCTTCTGTTTGACCAGACGTCGGAGGTCATTGATTTTTTTGTCAATCCCAGACCGGGTCCGTGTCTCCCCCTCCCCCGCTGAATTGACCTGCTCAGTGATCATATCCAAAATCTCCCTCCTCCTGGCTGGGTTGGTGTTGGCACTGTCCGGGCCGTGGAGGAAACGCCCATATTCGCTAATGGCCCGGGCAAGAATTCTTTTTTCCCCCAAAGAAAAATTGAGCTTTCGCTTTCTCTCTGTCATACTTCCAAAAAAAATCACTCCCAGTCAACAAAAATCACTCACAAAAACAAGCACAACCAATCAAGCAAGAACACACACAAAGAGAAAACTACTCAGCAAGAAACAGTCACAAAAACAAACAGCAAAAAAACAGCAGGAAAACAAACGAACAGAAATATATCAATCAAACAAACAGTCTCTCAAACACTTATCAAAAAACACTTTCAAAGATCTACTAACAAACACTTGATCACACAGAACACTAATCTGACAACTACAAAACACACCGCAACGAACAACAGGACAAAAGCACTTGGTTAAATGGGAAGGGACAAAGGGATGTACTTTTGCAATGCAAGTGCGTTTGTGTGTGTCTATTTATGCTGTTTGCGTAGTTCACAACGTTGCCCTACTCCATTTCCAATTTCACTGATTGCGCTGCTCCCGAGTTGTGAGCATGCGCACAGCGGAGCTGACCATGGTCTCCTTCAAGCGCGCATGCGCGAGCCGGCCGGCCCTTCATTTGCATGGGGTCACGGCTCATTTCAATGTAACATGCCCACGTCCTTCCCAATTTGTATTACTCCGCCTTACGCCTCTGAAAAACCGTTACGCATGCGCAATTTCCTGCGCAAAAGCTACGAGAATAGGGTGATTACGCGGCAAAATTGCGCAAGTCTAACGTAAATGCGGTGCGCTACGCCGGTCCAATAATGCGCAGATGTACCTGAATCTGGGCCAATGTTTTTTTCAACTTCATCATTAAAACGGCGTTGCCTACACAACGGATGACGCCACCCTTTGGGCTGCTTTAGCTGATTTTGTGTTAGTAAAAGACGATTCATAAAAGGTGTGGTATCTCGTGCCAATAAAGAAAATTAATGTGACAACAACATATAATTATAGTGAATAAGCAGCTCCCCTAAGATAGAGACCTCATCAAAGGTCTGAACTGAACAGTAATGGTATATGGAGGGGGCGCTAATAATGAATAATAAGAGAATAAACAATAAAGTGAAATCTAATAAATGGTCCGTCTGAACCAACAATAGCAGACTTAGTGAGCAGCAACACACTGAAAATGGTGAAATAGAAATAGATTGTACAAAAAAGATTGTACAAAAAAATAATAAATAATAAAAAAAAAAAAAAAAAAATGAATAAATAAATAAATAAACTCAAGTCCATTCAAAGAGTGTTAGATAAAGTCCAATCAAGGCTAATCTTTCTCATGCAAATTGTAGAAAATGAATTGTAAAAGGTGTCCACCTTCACCAAGAAGATCCCCCAAATGTGCACTAATGGATGGCTCCTTACCGCACGGTGTTGACCTGATTGTTTAGAAAAGGTCAAATACAGCAGTTGGTCACTAAACCAGTTGAATGATTCAGCTGCGCAGCTCTATGTTTTCTGGAATCAAACACTCTCATGAAGGAGGGAGAGGGGAAACCACCATAGTGAAGTACAGTTTATTTAAAATATGTCACAGATAAAACAGCATAGCCAAATGGCCTCTTACTTTAGTAGTGCCTAGGACCCGGCACTGGGGCTAGTCAGCATGGCAGGATGGGCTATGATGAGTGTTCCTCGCTGGTGAACTGGGGTGAAGTCCAAGCCGGATACGAGTTCCTCGCTAGGGAGCTGGCGTGCGTTCCAGGCCAGGGGACCAGCAGGACCGGAAGTGCGTTATTTTTACGTATCCAGGCGCTTCGACGTACGTTTCGTGATTAACACGTCGTCAGGAAGCATGCCTAAATACAAAATGGACCCATAGAAATAGGTCTAGCAGTTGGAATGGGTGGGGTTGGCCTATGACGAGCCTCAGTTCCCAGGTGCAAACAGTTAGTTAACCCATGCTAGGTTCCACATAATATAAATATAAAAACATGTGTTCAAACCCACATTTAGAATATCATACACACATATAACCACTGATTGGCTGATAAATGTATAGAATATAAATATATAGAAGAGAAATAAAATAAAATAAAATCATTATTCATTGGTTAAAAAAGCAGTTTAAATCCAACTCAATGTTTAACCCTAGTGGCTGCATTGTCCTTAAACGATGTATCCATTCCGTTTCGTTTTGCGATACTGCTTTTTTGAGGTCAGTGCCTCTCCAATGTTTAGTGACCCTGTCTATGCCATAAAAGGTCAGCTTGCGAGGGTCCCTATCATGGCAGTCTGCAAAATGTTTGGAAACACCATGGTTGGGAAACCCTTTGATTATGTTCGCCACATGTTCGTTGATTCGCACTTTAAGTTCACGAGTTGTGCGTCCCACATATTGCAACTTGCACGGGCATTCTAGGACATAAGTCACATGATCTGAATGACAGGTGATAAGTGGTTTTATCGTGAATTCCTGTTGGGTGACAAAAGAAATGAATTTGCTCTTTTTCTTTCCCTGTCTGGTGGTATTTTTACATGATCTGCATCGGGTGCAGTAATGGAATGCAGATCCATCCAGAAAGGTCAGAGGTCTCTCAGGTGGATCTGGGACATTGGCCGCAATTTTATTTTTAAGGCCCGGAGCTCGTCTGTAAATGAAATTGGGCTTGGGGGGTAATATTTTGGCCAAATCTATATCCTGTAATAGGATAGGCCAAAAAATTTTGAAAATATTTTCTACATTCCTGTACTGTCTGTGAAAGCCAGAGAGGAAAGGCACCTGATCCTCCCGTTTGGTGCTTCTCTTAGACTCAAGCACGGTTAAACGGTCCATACTTAACACCTCATCTTGAGTGGCCTGTAACGTAGGCAAAGGATATCCTTTTTCAGCAAACCGTTTAGTGAGTATGTTTGCTTGTAGGTTGTAATCAGTAATTGAATCACAGTTCCTTCTTATGCGCATATATTGACCCTTGGGGGTTGCTCCCAACCATTTAGGATGGTGGCAGCTGGAGGTGGGCACAAAACCATTTCTATCCGTAGGCTTGAAATAGGTTTTTGTGCCAACCTGATTCCCCTTTTTATACAGTGTTAAGTCCAGATAGTTGATAGAGACAAGGCTGCATTCTGCAGTGAACCTCAGACCATAAAGATTATTATTCATTTCCAATATGAGTTCGTCTAGGGCAGGGATCCTCAAACTACGGCCCTCCAGCTGCTGTGGAACTACACATCCCATGAGGCATTGGAAAACTCTGACATTCACAGACATGACAAGGCATGAAGGGAATTGTAGTTCATGAACAACTGGAGGGCCATAGTTTGAAGACCCATGGTCTAGGGCTAATTTGGTGCCCTCCCACATTAGCAGGATGTCATCAATATATCTTTTATAATATATGAGGGCAGACGATTCATGCTTTTCTGTCAGTTACAGCGTGATGAATGTGCTTGTTCCTTTACGAACGGTAGTTTTACCAGAACCTGAAAATGCTCTGAAGTCCACACACAATTGTTTTAAATGACATTTTTTAAAAACTTTGTTTTTTACAACCCGAAAAAGGGCCATATTTATTCTCACTCATGCCGGCCCCGTGACATTTTCTGCCTCTGCTGGCCACAATCCAGCCCTCCTCAAGCCTGTAGGCCCTTTGCTTGAAAAGTTTGGAGACCCCTGCTTTACAGTAAAAATTGTGAGAAAGGCTGGTAGAGAACAACCAAAGACAATTTTAGGTGTTTACTGATCTTTGGAAAAATTTAAAACATGTTCTATTTTTTTTACACCAATGGAAAAAAGACCGATGGGCCCCACACACGATCAGTTTGTCTGATGAAAACAGTCCATCTGTCTTTTTTCATCGGAAAAACCGATCATGTGTACACGGCTTATGAGATAAAAGTACGAATGCGGTAATATGTAATACGTGTCTGATACCATTTAGAAGTGTGCTTTGAGCTGAGAGCTTAGGCCAGGAATTTCCGAGAGAATGTCACCCACATCCTGGCGTGTGTCACGCCCAGCCTCCTACTGCCGCTCTAGTTTGGCATGGCAGCTGGGTTTTAGAATTTGTTTCGCTCCAGAGCGCTCTGATGGAACTTCGAGAAAATTATTTTGGCGTCTTTGCTCGTCACGCAGTTACAATAGTTATCGGAACACAGTTTGACATGATAAGGGGAAAGTTAAGAACATAATCCCTTGTTATTGGGGCTAGGTAAAATGTTCGCTCTACCATTGGGGAAGGGGTGGGGGAGAAGAGGCGGCAGTTCAAGTGAGGTTAATCTTTAGGAATGTCGGTAATCCTATTATTTGTTCTGAAGCTATACTCAGTGTTATCCACCTTCACAGGCAAGGTTTTATTTCCTGGATGGGATGTATATCTATAAGTGTCACTCATTCATCTAATTCCGAATCTTTGTTCTAACAGAGATTTATTGGCCCAATGAGACATGATCTCTCTTGTGCTCTTCTTTGTTGCCCATTAATTGTCAGATGTTCACACTTGGGTTATTATTAACTGTTCCTGTGGGATTTTTTAGTGTTGTTGTGGTATCCAAAGGTAACATGTTAGCTCTTGTACAGTTTATTCGCTAAGATGCAGCATATAAATTCATGTTGGATCTTAGACTGTTTCCTAGAAAAGGGCACCATTTATCTTTTTATTACCGTATATACTTGAGTATAAGCTGAGTTTTTCAGCACATTTTTTGTGCTGAAAATGCTGGCCGGTCGTAGGTCCCCTGGACCCCAAACTTGGCACACATGTAGCCCCACTCTTTCTATACAAGTGAGCAAAGTTTGTTGTCCAGGGGACCTACGTCCGGGGAGCTCCGATTTCTCAAATCTGGGCACCCCTTTCTATAGACTCCCATGTTAAACGGTAATTTCTCCGGTAACTTTGGGGACCCGGTACCAGCCTGTCATAGGCCCTCTGGATTTGGAACTTGGCACACATGTAGACCCATTTCTCTACAGGTGTGCAAAGTTTGTTGTCTGGTGGACCTACGGCTGGGGAGCACCGATTTTTCAAATTTGGGCACCCCTTCCATAGACTCCCATGTCAGTCTAGTCATGGGCACAGTCAGGCATGGGCACAGTGAGGCATGGGCACAGTGAGGCATGGGCACAGTGTAGCATGGACACAGTGAGACATGCACATGGACACAGTGAGGCAAAGTGAGGCATGCAGATGGACACCCTAGGCTTATACTCGAGTCAATAGGATTTCCAATTTTTTTGGTGGTAAAATGAGGTGCCTCGGCTTATACTCGGGTTGGCTTATACTCCAGTATATACAGTAACTAGATTCTGTTTTGTAAGACTGATGCTAAGATGCTTGGCAAAAATAAAGCTGTTGAATGTGCGTTGACAATGCACAACATGATATGTATAATTTACAAGATAAATGTCAGTACACACCGATAAACAGCAATAGGTTACAATTAGAGCAGAATTAAACCCAAAAGCAAACATTTATTATATTGAACCTTACCAATTCTTCAATGAGATTGCTGTATCAGTGTCCTTTTTTCGACTTTCTTTCTTCTCTTTTCATCTGGTGATCCACCCAGCAAGTATATTTTTTTTAAAAGCACCAGCTCTCCAGCAGAACGTATACGTTTACATGGATGAGACAAATCATTTAACACTGGAAAAGGTAATTACAATTATCAGCTTTTATTTATTCATGTACAAGCTTTCTCCCAAAGGAAAAAAAACAGTTTGCTGTAACTGATTATAAAGCGTGAGCTGGGATTTGTCTTCAATTTGTTAGTGTATCAAAATCTGCTTGTACATCTAAAGCCCAACACATGGGCACAATTTTGGGAGTCATTGGCCGGTTCAAAAAAAAAGCAGGCCGATATTCAGCCGGTGTGTATGTCACCCTGTACGGTAGAAGCCGTTTGTCCGGCTTTTGTCAGACAAGCATCCTGGTAAACCAGCAACCAAACGACTCCCGATTAGCACTCCCAGCCAAATGGCGAAGAGCACTGATTGGAGTGTTCTGGTGGGGGGGCCGTCCCCATGTCAGAACACAACAGCTCAGCAGGGAAGATCGATGTACTACCTTTGCTTAGTTAGTACAGCGGCTCAGAACGGAGTTGACCTAATCCCCCCAGTCCGGCGCCCCCTTGAGTTGTTGACTAGGAACAGTCCACTGCTGGACTATGGGGGAGCGCTGTTTTCCAGTGGAATGAAGGATCAGGTGAGTATCAGCTTTCTCCTTGCCTCTTGCCAAAACTTGACCCGTGCAGTGCAGGCACAGCCCGAACTGCATGGGAAAACTTTTTGAGTTGGGTTTTAACTTTAGTTTAGAACATCTTATTTCTGTGAATCAGGACTTAGAAAGTGTAAGCTATGCTTTTTTCCTAGAATGATACAAAGCACTGAGCATCCAAACGTCTGACTTTATGTGATTAGACCAATCTGCACTCCACACTGAGTTTCTCTAACCTAATAATGTGAAAACAATACATTACGACAGATCTAAAAGGAGAACACAATAGAATGTCTTGCTAGAAAAGCGTCACTCACCGTCACTCACCACTGGGATTCTTGGGAAACTTCCGAGCAGCTCCACGTAGTTAATAATGACTTTACTGACAAGCATTTTCTTGACTATCATTGCACTTTGATCCTTTGGTCTGGTAAACTGGCTGTATCTTAAGAGGTTGTCTTTAAATTCACATTCATAAGGATTTGACATTTACTTATCAGCTTTATTGTTTTTATAACGTTTCCTAACAGGAATGACAAATATGAAATAAATGTATTTTCCTCTTGATTTGCAGTGCTCCCTATGTTGCAAAGCCAGCTCCTGCCTACAGTACATTTTCAGTAATGGAGGTTCCCAGATTTGGTAATATAATCACCACTTCTGTTCTGTTCATTTAGGCCATGCTGGAAACACCCATACAAACACAATAAGAGGGACACCTCTGCTTCACCTGGGCTTACGTTACATAGGAGTTCCAGGGTACTGGCACGTGGCATCACAGGGCAAACCTATTTATCACTGTCAGATAGGTCTCCTTCACCAGACTGTAGCTGGCCAGCTAAGACCTGTCCTAGGTTAAGGTGACCAGATTTTTAAAATCAAATCCGGGGACATATTTTTTCTTTACTAGTAATGGTGGCAATCAGCGATTCTCTGCCCGTCGCCGCCCGCCTCACAGCCTGTCAAGTCTTACTCTTCGGCCCCCGGCTACTACTGGATAAGGAGCGGAGAAAGATCACTCCACCAGGGAAGGCAAGGGGATAGGCAGGTGGCTGGCCAGGATTTGAGCCAAGGCAGAAGAACATGCGAGCGAAGCTGAATGGTCATGCGCCCGAAACTGAAGAAATATTCCCTCCGCTCCGACCAGCACATGATCATCAGAAAGGGGCATAGATAATGGGAAAAATACAACCCCCCCATGCTAGTAGGCATGGCGGAGCGGGGGGGTATAATTCTATTTTTTTACTTTAATTCTGCACTGACTGTCTTTGAAATTGCCCCTGCCCCCTATTAAATCCAATCTGGGGACAAAGCCAGGGACAGACTTGGTCCGGGGACAGTGTCCTCAATCAGGGACTGTCCCCTGAAACTGGGGATGTCTGGTCACCCAATCCTAGGTTGCTAATGTGACTTACATGTATATACAGCTAGACCTGCTAATAACCTTAATACAATTTAGTTATTTACTGTGACTTTATATATGGATGTCATGTAACAGTTGTATATTGTGTTCACAGAAGCAAAAAGAGAGAATATGCCTTTTAAGATTTGTTGTGTGACTGTAAGGTAAGATCAATGACCCAGCAGAGTTGAAACCAGAAAGCATAGAGTTAGGCCACGTACACACGAGGAGACATGTCCGCTGAAACATGTGAGGCGGCGTACACACGATCGGATATATCCGATGAAAACGGTCCGCGGACCATTTCCATCGGATATGTCCGATCGGGAGTTTGATCCGATGGCGTGTACACACCATCGGATCAAATTCCCCGCCGCCGGACGGCGCGGTGACCTAGTGGTGATGCGGCGGTGACGTTGACGCCGCCGCGTCACCGCCACGTCACCGCACCAGGAAGTAAAACACTTCCGCGCATGCGCCGAATCCATTCGGCAGCGGCGCGGCGGCGGTGGGGGCCGACATGTCTGCTGGTAAGTGTACTAACCAGCAGACATGTCGGGCGGACAGATTCCCACCGGATAGATTTCAAAGCATGCTTTGAAATCTGTCGGGTGGAGAAATCTGTCCGCTAGCCCATACACCCTCGTGTGTACGCGGCCTCAGACGGACCGTTTCCAGCGGACATGTCTCCTCAAATCCTAAAAGGAGGAACAAGAAGGTATACGCCTATGCACTACTGGATGCCCAAAGCGACGTCACCTTCATTGATCAAGAAATCTGCAAGAAATTTCAAGTGGCTACAGAACCAGTGACTCTCAAGCTCACCACAATGACAAGGAGAGACACATTAGTAAACAGTCAAAAGGTTAAAGGACTAAGGCCGCGTACACACGATGAGACATGTCCGCTCAAACATGTCCGACGGACCATTTCCAGCGGACATGTCTCCTCGGATTTTGGTCCGATGGCGTGTACACACCATCGGACGAAAATCCCCTCGGACTGAGGACGCGGTGACGTGGCGGTGACGTTGACGCCACCACGTCACCACTCCAGGAAGTAAAATACTTCCACGCATGCGTCGAATCCATTCAATGTATGCGGGAGATTTATGTCCGCTGGTTAGGCGTACTAACCAGCGGACATGTCCGACGGACAGGTTTCCAGCAGACAAATTTCAAAGCATGCATAGGTCAAATTTCAAAGCATAGGTCGTACACACATGTTCGATCGTGTGTACGCGGCCTTAAGCTTTTGGTATTCAGCAGGAGTTTTGGCCAATCACAGCCAATCTCACATTGAGCAGGAGTCACCCAGCCTTATGCCGCGTACACGCGATTTTTCGGGTTCAAAAAATTACGTTTTTTTTAATGTCATTAAAAACAATTGTGTGTAGCATTTTTCACGGCCTAAAAAATGGCCAGATTTTTTCCGAACATGCTCTCTTTTTTCACTACGTTTTTAAGGTTGTCGTTTTTAAGGTTGTAAAAAATGGTCGTGTGAAGGCTAAAACGACATGAAAAAAACGAGACGGGAGCGCTTATTCTGGTAAAACTAGCATTCGTAATGGGGTAAGCACATTCATCACACTGTAACAGACTGAAAAGCGCAAATCGTCTTTTACTAACACGGAATCAGCAAAAGCAGCCCAGAGGGTGGTGCCATCCACATGGAACTTCCCCTTTATAGTGCCGTCGTACGTGTTGTACGTCACCGCACTTTGCTATAGCATTTTTTTTTCACGATCGTGTGTAGGCAAGGCCGTTTTAATGATCGGGTTGAAAAAAACATTGTTTTTTCTAGACCCTTAGGCCTTGTACACACGAGGGAATATTTCCACTGAACATGGTCCGACGGACCATTTCAGCCGAAAAATCCGCTCGTGTGTAGGGGCAAACGGACCGTTTTGGCCGGATTCCTCCGGCGGAAAAATTTCAAAGCATGCTTTGAAATATTTCCGCCGGATAGGTGCCCGTCAGATATGTCCGCTGGTTAGTACGGCAAACCAGCGGGCATATCTGCCTGCACATGCGTCGTATCCTGTGAATGGATCCGACGCATGCGCGCGGAAGTGTTTACTTCCTGGTGCGGTCACGTGGCGGTGACGTAGCGGTGACGTGGTGGCGTCAACGTCACCGCCGCGTCACCGCGCTGTCCGCCGGCGGGGAATTTGATCCGATGGTGTGTACAGCCATCGGATCAAAGCAATCCGGCGGACAGATCCGATGGGAACGGTCCGTCGGACTGTTCCCATCGGATTTATTACCTCGTGTGTACAAGGCCTAAGACACGTCATTTTTTACAACCCGAAAAACGGTTGTGCATACGCGGCATTACACTCATTCTATCTGGAAAGTTCCCAGCAGAGCTAATAGAATTCACAGAGAGAGGAACTGAACAGACCCACACCACTCAGAGTTCAGTTTTATGGAAGCAAGTGGCCAAAATAGGTATTTAATACAGTTATATGTTCCTATTGTTAATAATGTGATTAGAACTGTATACTAACTAGTTATGTGTTTACTTGTAGTTCCACCAAACGTGCTATCAATCATCATACACAAAACACAAAGCCCTTAATAGCGCTACAACAACATGAAGCAGTACCCAGTAAGGCCTATATGGATATCTATACTTGACTCAGTGCAGCTGCCAACCGTGGGAGGATGGGTACAAAAATAAACAACAAAAACAAGCAGCGCTCTATGAGTTAAAGTAATAAAAACGTTATAGTTGAAAAAGTAAAAAATAGACATCAAACAAATGTACACAAGTAAATATGTCGTGGTGGACAATTGGGGTACATAAAATAACTACCAATGGCATAGCATTGAAAGGAGTCCTGTGATGGAGTGGTAAAAATCAGAGACTGATATCAATCACTTGGGCTGCTGTATGGGCGTCAGTTCATCAGACTTAGTGACCTATGCATAAGGACACAGTACCTTAGATGGTAGAAGGGGATACTGCTGTGGTGGGGATGGAAGATCGCTCAGGTGAACTGATGTACTCAGGTCACCGTGGGTGGCTACACATGCGGTGTAGATCTGTAAGAATCCGTCACACTGACCGTCGGGGAGACAGTCGTGATGGCGCCAGAGAGCAGGAGGGTACAGATGACGCTGGATCAAGATGGTGGACAACAGCGGCTGTGTCACAGCAGGCACCGGACCGGTGGTCAATTCAGTGAACCGAAAGTGTGATGAAGTACTTAAAGAGGAGTTCCACCCTAAAAATTCACTTTTCTTTAATCCCCTCCCCTCCCCCTTACATGCCACATTTGGCATGTAATTTTTTTGGGGGGGGAGTGGGGGCTTCAGTAGGAATGGAACTTCCCCATTAGAGTGCCGTCGTACGTGTTGTACGTCACCGCGCTTTGCTCATCATTTTTTAAAAACCGTGGCCAGTGGACAACGTTGTTTTTAATGATGAAGTTGGAAATACGTCGTTTTTTCTACATGCTGGAAAAACAACGTTTTTTTTATGCCGAAAAACGATCGTGTGTACGTGGCATGAGAAATCCTCACTTCCTGTTCTTCTGTCTGTAAATCCATACAGTAATGCAAGGCTTTTTCCCTGGTGTGGAGACAGCCTCTTGAGGGGGGAGGGGTGAGCAGGCAAGTCAGGAATCCTCTACTTTGCAGATAGAGAAAGGAGCTGTGTGTTAGTGGGCGTCCTGACACTCCTGGTCGCCCCCATCCCCCCTCAAGAGGCTTTCTCCACACCAGGGAGAAAGCCCCGCATTAAAGCCCCGCATTACAGTGTGTAGTTACAGACAGAAGAACAGGAAGTGAGGATTTCTCAGAAGAAATATGGACATTTAGAACGGCGTTAGAGGAATTATAGAATAACAGATAGACTTGTTTGGACTAAAAGATCAGAGAAATCAAAACTCTTCTAATGCCACAGAACATAAAGGCACTTCATAGTGCTGTGCCTACCACACAGACCCCCACCCATTTTCCAACTGAGTTCACATCCTCATTTAAATCCTCTTTGCTGTTTGGAAATCTGCATGACATCAGTTAACAGGCAAATATTATTCCATCTTCCATGGATAGCCAAGTCTAGAAATCCACAAACAGGGGTTTCTTTTGTTAGTAACCTCAAACTATCCCGGGGGTTCTTACGTGGGAGAGAATCAAGGGCTTTTCTTAGGTGGGTGCAGGGTCGCCAACTGTCAGTAAATTTACAAACAGTTTGCAAAATCCATAACTTTAACCTCCAACCTGATGAGAATGGTCCGACGGACCGTTTTCATCAGGTCACCACTGAGGTGGCCTGATGGTCTGATGTGTGTACGGTACACACCATCATTTCAAAATCCGATCGGGTCAGAACGCGGTGACGTAGAACACAACGGCGTGCTGAAAAAACGAAGTTCAATGCTTCCAAGCATGCGTTGACTTGATTCTGAGCATGCACAGGTTTTTGGTCCGATGCTTTTGCGTACTAACCAAGGAAAGAAAGAAAGAGGGAGAGAGGGAAAGAAAGAACAAGGTAGAAAAAGAAAGAGGGAGAGAGGGAAATAAAGAACGAGGGAGAAAAAGAAAGAAAGAGGGAAAGTAAGAGGGAAAGTAAGAGAAAGAAAGAAAGAAAGAAAGAAAGAAAGAAAGAAAGAAAGAAAGAAAGAAAGAAAGAAAGAAAGAAAGAAAGAAAGAAAGAAAGAAAAAAAGAAAGAAAGAAAGAAAGAAAAAGAAATAAGGAGAGAGGGAAAGAAAGAACAAGGAAGAAAAAGAAAGAGGGAGAGAGGGAAAGAAAGAATGAGGGAGAAAAAGAAAGAAAGAGGGAAAGTAAGAGGAGAGAAAGAGAGAAAGAAAGAAAGAAAGAAAGAAAGAAAGAAAGAAAGAAAGAAAGAAAGAAAGAAAGAAAGAGGGACTGAGGAACAGCAGGCCCAGATCCTACACCACAATAGAAATGTGTATTACAGAAAGTTTAACAAATCAGCAGATAAAGATAAGAGAGAGGGAAAGAAAGAATTATGGAGAAAAAGAAAGAGGGAGAGAGGGAAATAAAGAAAGATGGAGAGAGGGAAAGAAAGAAAGAAAGAAAGAAAGAAAGAAAGAAAGAAAGAAAGAAAGAAAGAAAGAGGGACTGAGGAACAGCAGGCCCAGATCCTACACCACAATAGAAATGTGTATTACAGAAAGTTTAACAAATCAGCAGATAAAGATAAGAGAGAGGGAAAGAAAGAATTATGGAGAAAAAGAAAGAGGGAGAGAGGGAAAGAAAGAAAGAGGGAGAGAGGAAAAGAAAGAAAGAGGGAGAGAGGGAAAGAAAGAAAGAGTGAGAGAGGAAAAGAAAGAAAGAGGGAGAGAGGGAAAGAAAGAAAGAAAGAAAGAAAGAAAGAAAGAAAGAAAGAAAGAAAGAAAGAAAGAAAGAAAGAAAGAGGGACTGAGGAACAGCAGGCCCAGATCCTACACCACAATAGAAATGTGTATTACAGAAAGTTTAACAAATCAGCAGATAAAGATAATCCAAACACCTGGTGTTGGCGCTTCAATCATCCCGGCATCATGGTTGTTATGGTGTCAGGATGATTGAAGCGCATTATTTCTATTATTACAATATAATATAGAATGAAATTATTCAACTCACCATAATGCAGAATCAGTGGAAGCCCGGAGTCCCTCCCTACATCAGGCATTCCCAGCGGAGCCCCCTCCTTACATCAGGTGTCCCCAGCGGAGCCCCTCCTTACATTAGGTGTCCCCAGCAGAGCCCCTCCTTACATCAGGTGTCCCCAGCGGAGCCCCTCCTTACATCAGGTGTCCCAGCGGAGCCCCTCCTTACATCAGGTGTCCCCAGCGGAGCCCCTCCTTACATCAGATATTCCCAGCGGAGTCCCCCTTACACCAGGCATTCCCAGTGGAGTCCCCCTTACACCAGGCATTCCCAGCGGAGTCTCTACTTACACCAGGCATTCCCAGATGAGTCCCCCTTACACCAGGCATTCCCAGCAGAGCCCCCATACATCAGGCATTCCCAGCGGAGCCCCTCCTTACATCAGGCATTCTCAGCGGAGTCCCCCCTTACACCAGGCAATCCCAGTGGAGTCCCCCATTACACCAGGCATTCCCAGCGGAGTCCCCCCTTACACCAGGCATTCCCAGCGGAGCCCCCCTTACACCAGGCATTTCCAGCAGAGCCCCCCTTACACCAGGCATTCCCATCGGAGCCCCCCTTACATCAGGCATTCCCAGCGGAGCCCCCCTTACATCAGGCATTTCCAGTGGAGCCCCCACTTACACCAGACATTTCCAGCGGAGCCCCCCCCTTACACCAGGCATTCCCATCGGAGCTCCCCTTACATCAGGCATTCCCAGAGGAGCCCCCCTTACATCAGGCATTCCCAGTGGAGCACCCCTTACATCAGGCATTCCCAGCGGAGCCCCCCTTACATCAGGCTTTCCTAGCGGAGCCCACCCTTACATCAGGCATTCCCAGCAGAGTCCCCCTTACACCAGGCATTCCCAGCAGAGCCCCCCTTACACCAGGCATTCCCAGCGGATGCCCCCTTACATCAGGCATTTCCAGTGGAGCCCCCACTTACACCAGACATTTCCAGCGGAGCCCCCCCCTTACACCAGGCATTCCCAGAGGAGCCCCCCTTACATCAGGCATTCCCAGTGGAGCACCCCTTACATCAGGCATTCCCAGCGGAGCCCCCCTTACATCAGGCTTTCCTAGCGGAGCCCACCCTTACATCAGGCATTCCCAGCAGAGTCCCCCTTACACCAGGCATTCCCAGCAGAGCCCCCCTTACACCAGGCATTCCCAGCGGAGTCCCCCCTTACATCAGGCATTCCCAGCGGCGTCCCCCCTTACACCAGGCATTCCCAGCGGAGCCCCCCTTACATCAGACATTCCCAGCAGGGTCCCTCCTCACATCATCAGATGTCATAGCAGCAGAGACTCTTTCCACCGCCAATACAGTACAGAGTGGACAGGACAGTGGAGAAGCCAGCCTGGTGGCTGCCAATAGGAATTGAGCTGCGGCACCGCCCACCCCTGCCCCTTCCCACATCATTTCACAGACAGACATCAGCGGGGTGGGATGGTGCTACAGCTCAATTCCTATTGTTTGGTCTACAAGAAAATGGCGGCTGGCGGAGACATTGGGCCAGATGCAGAAAGAACTTTTGTCGGCGTATCTGTTGATACGCCGCGTAAGTTCTAGGATGCGCCGGCGTATCTTTTTTCTGTATTCAGAAAGCAAGATACGCCGGAATTTTTCTAAGATACGAGCGGCGTAAGTCTCTTACGCCGTCGTATCTTAGTTGCATATTTACGCTGGCTGCTAGGGGCACTTCCGTAGATTTATGCATTGAATATGCAAATGAGCTAGATACGCCCATTCAGAAACGTACGTGCGCCCGGCTCCTTGATTTACGTTGTTTACGTAAAGTTACCCCTGCTTTAGGAGGCGTAGCCAATGTTAAGTTTGAACGTCAGGACAGCATTGAATTTTCCGTTGTTTACGTTGTTTCCGTAAGTCGTACGCGAATAGGGCTGTGCGTAAGTTACGTTCACGTCGAAAGCATTGAGTATTTACGACGTGATTCGGAGCATGCGCACTGGGATACGTCCACGGGCGGCGCATGCGCCGCTCGTTAGGAGCGTCAATTGCATGGGGTCACCAATCATTTACATACAACACGCCCACTCCAAGCCTACTTTGAATCACACGGGCTTACGCAGGCCCATTTACACTACGCCGCCGTAACTTAGAGCGCAAGTTCTTTGTGAATATGGGACCTGCCGCTCAAAGTTACGGCGGTGTAGTGTATCTGAGATACGCTACGCCCGCCGAAACTTATGCGATTCTATCTGAATCTGGCCCATTGTCTCCGCCCGGCCGCGGACCTCTTCTCGAGCAGTCCTTTAAAAAAGTAATTAGTTACAGTTACAAATTACTTGTCCGAAAAAGTAATTGAGTTAGTGACTAAGTTACTACATTGGCAAAGTAATTAGTTACTCAGCAAAGTAACTGACTTTTTTTTGCCGGCGTATGACGACCCCCTAATTTTCCAGCTAAAATTTGGGTTTTGGGATATACTCACTGTATAAGACGACCCCTCACTGTGCCATCTGTAACATGCCTCACTGTGCCATCTGTAACATGCCTCACTGTGCCATCTGTAACATGCCTCACTGACATTAAGGCATGTTACAGATGGCACAGTGAGTGAGGCATGTTACAGATGGCACAGTGAGTGACGCATGTTACAGGCGCAGTGAGGCATGTAAGATGGCACAGTGAGGCATGTAAGATGGCACAGTGAGTCACTGTGCCATCATACATGCCTCACTGTGCCTGTAAAATGCCTCGACGACGATCTCCCTACCGTCTCCTGTTCTCCATATGTCAGACATCGGCGGCTATTCTCCATTATTCAAAAGCCACGCCTCCTCCTCAGGCTGTGACCGTGATAGGCGGAACAGTATTTTTCCCAGCAGAGCCTCTGTTCAATGTTCCGCCTATCACGAATGTCCTCTCGTCCGGGGCTGAGAATGAGAAGGCATCCGTGATAGGCTGAACACTAAACAGAGGCTCTGCTGGGAAAATTAGCGTTCCGCCTATCACGGACGGAACAGTCAGAGGGGGGGGCGCGCTTTTTTAATAATGGATTGCCGCCGACAGTGACACACAGGTACGTGTAATTGCGGTAACGCTGCCCAAGAAATGGGGACGGCGTTACCGCGAGGGGAAGAGTAATCTGGTAGATTACTCGTTA
This sequence comes from Rana kukunoris, assembly GCA_029574335.1. NCBI lineage: Eukaryota > Metazoa > Chordata > Amphibia > Anura > Ranidae > Rana > Rana kukunoris. Next base: position 662,589,465 of record CM056049.1, read on the forward strand.
CCCTCAAAAGGGGCATCGTTAGGTAACAGCGTTTATTTTAACACCGTTACTTACAACACTGTTCTCGGGGCCCTACGCAGCTTGCGTAGCTATCGTATAGGGCGGATCGGCCCTGGTCAGAGAGGTGGGCTGATGATGTCACACCTCTAACTCAGCTCCTACTCTGTCCACCTTTAGGTGATCCCTGAAAACTCATCTCTTCACGGAGGCCATGAATTCCGCATTCCTGTAATGACTGAAATTTGAAATCTCTCATCAGCTCATCCCACTTTTTGTTCCATATACCCGTTCAATAAGGCCTCATTCACACATGGCGGACTCCGTCGCAGTCCGTCGCGACGGAGTCCATCTGCGTCCGCCAGCTCAGTGGGAGAACAGTCCGCAGATCTCCGCTGAGCCGACTAGGCGGGGAGGGGCTTGTGCAGCGCCGCTGATTCCAATGGAGCGATCTGATGATTCGTCAGATCTCACCCGATCCTATCCGCCATTTTGGATATGGACGTGGCCCCTATACGTCTGTTTTTAGCGGATCGGATCAGGTCGGATGCCAGCGGACATGTCTCCGCTGACATCCGACGCTCCATAGGAATGCATGGAGTGGCCGTTCAAGTCCGCCGTCAAAACTAACAGGCGGACCTGAAAGGTCCGTAAGTGTGAATGAGGCCTAAGAATAAGAATGGTGAGTTTTTTTAATTTTAATAGTTTTAGTTTTTAATTGATATTTTAATCGATAATAGGTTTCTTGTTTGCAACCATACATATCCAGATCAATCACAAAAAGTAAAACATGCTGCATTTTTCCTGCACAGAATGCAGTAAAATGCAACAAAGCGCACCGGCACGCATTGAAAACATACTGTAGTGCGGTGAAAAAAAGCACATGGAGTGTGTTTTTGTGCTGTGATCCAGCCTTTATAGATGATTGTTCCAATTAGCACCTCATATCTGAACATTCAGCCATCATATGTCTATGGTCAGGGTTAGGCGCTGTGCTCAGCACTCTGTGCCCCACCAACAACAGGTACAGTAAAACAGCACGCATGCGCACTACAGACCACAGTCAGAACGTCACGTGGGCGTGGCAGAAGGAGCTGACCAGCACACGGCCACAGAGAGAGTCGCATGCGTGGTAAAGCGATTGGAGGCGACGCTTCAGCGACCACTCACAGGGCGCATGCGACATGAAAATGTGAACCAATGTTTCGTCAGATTAGACGACCCATCAGAATTTGTAACGGAAGTGACGTTTCGTCGCCGCCGCCATCTTTCTACACCCCATACTTGTCCGCAGTAACGATACACTGAGAAGGCGGTAAGCGGACACCTTGTTACACCCACCAGAGTCTTGCATTTCACACTTGTGCGGTGGAGGAAGGGCTGCGCGTGCGCAGAGTGTGTTAGGCCGTAGTTGCGCACTTGTAATGAGTAGGAGGGTTGTTGCTGTTGGCGGATTCCTGTGAGCATCGCTGGAGCCTTCGGTGGGCCGCCTGAGGACTCCGGACGTGCAGAGCTCTGTATGGAGAGTGGAGAATGGCTCCTTTCCCGGAAGAGGTGGATGTGTTCACCGGGCCGCACTGGAGGATGAAGCAGCTGGTCGGGCGGTACTGTGACAAGGTGAGGAAGCGTTGCTGGTTACGGGGGAGCTGTGTGGGATGTTGCAGGCCATAGGTGGCTCTCGGGTCATCACATCATCTGTAATGGTGTATATAAGGTGACCATACACTGTACAATCGCCTCTCCATCTACCAGTTGTGTGATCCAGTCGCGGGCTCGCAGTGCTGCGATCCAGTCGCGGGCGCGCGGTGCTGCGATCCAGTCGCGGGCGCGCGGTGCTGCGATCCAGTCGCGGGCGCGCGGTGCTGCGATCCAGTCGCGGGCGCGCGGTGCTGCGATCCAGCCCGCGGGCTCGCGGTGCTGCGATCCGGCTCGCGGTGCTGCGATCCAGCCCCCGGGCTCGCGGTGCTGCGATCCAGCCCCCGGGCTCGCGGTGCTGCGATCCAGCCCCCGGGCTCGCGGTGCTGCGATCCAGCCCCCGGGCTCGCGGTGCTGCGATCCAGCCCCCGGGCTCGCGGTGCTGCGATCCAGCCCCCGGGCTCGCGGTGCTGCGATCCAGCCCCTGTCCCCCTGGTATGACAGATACCCAGTTTTGACAAGTATCCGCGCCCACCCCCTCATCAAGTTGAGACCAAGGAGGTGTTTTTATTGACGCAAGATCACATCATAATAAAGTCAGTGAAACGTTTCAGAGCCATGCAGGACCCCTTTGTCAGGTATGTGATCATGTTGTTGCATGCTTGATGAAGGGGTCCTGCGTGGCTCTGAAACGTTGCACTGAATTTATTATGATGTGATCTTGCTTCAATAAAAATCGATTGGACTCAACTTGATTTGTAGTGTGCTGGCAAATATCTTCATTTGTTTCTGATCCAGTCCCCAGCTGGTGGTTGCTATAGCACCCAAAGCGATGGGAATGTAGCGTATCACTTCCAGATGAGATTATCACAGCAAGGTATATGTGGCCCACCCCCACTGCCTTCTGGGACAAACACAGATTCACTGTCGGTTTCCTTTAGACCCCGTTCACACGGGGTTGTTTTGCAGGCGCTATTGCGCTAAAAATAGCACCTGCAAATCAACCTGAAACAGCCGCTGCTGTCTCTCCAGTGTCAAAGCCCCGAGGGCTTTCACACTGGAGCGGTGCGCTAGCAGGACAGTAAAAAAAGTCCTGCTAGCATCTTTGGAGTGGTGTGTGTATATACCGCTCCTGCCCATTGAAATCAATGGGACGCCGTGGCTATACTGCCGGCAAAGTGCCTCTGCAGAGGCGATTTGCGGTGGTTTTTAACCCTTTCTCGGCCGATAACTGCGGTAAAACTGCCCCACTAGTGGCCGTATAGCTACACGATATTGGTGGTAAAGCGCTGATAAGAATAGCGTCACTTTACCGCCGAAACCGCTCCCACCCCAGTGTGAAAAAGGCCTTGGCAAAAGATGCAGGCTCCAGCACCAAATTGAAGAATCGGCTTGGGTGAGGACATCGCTGGATTCCTGGACATGTATGTGTCCTAATGAAAGTCAGTGGTTACAGTATTTGTAGTGGCTGACTATTTGTTTGTTTGGGGGCAGACTGGAGCTCCCCTTTAAAGCGGAAGTAAACCCATCGATTTAACAGTTTCAAAAAGCAGTTAAATTTCCGGCGTGCCGGGATTGCCAACTGTCACATTGGTTGTGCTCTCAACCAAACTGTCAAACCATCCAATGGCTGGTGTCATAACTGATCACATGTGCAGCACCACGGCAGTTGAAGATTTAACATAGGCCAAGATGGCAGCTTCCTTGGCTGAAAATGATAGAAGGGTTTACTTCCACTTTAAGGCTGCTTTCACACTGGGGCGGGCGTTGATGGTAACACGCTGGTATTTTTTTTTAGCTTTACTGTAGTTTTAGTGGGGCGCCCAAGTAGCGCTGCTGCCTAAGCACTTTGAAGACACTTCAGCATTGGTGCCAATTCATTTTAATTGTCAGGGGCGGTGGAGGCGCGGTGTATAAACCGCTCCCCTTCCGCCCCAAAGATGCTGCTTGCAGGACTTTTTATTTATTTTTTAACATTCTGCCAGCGTACCAGTATGAAAGCACTGTGGCTTTCACACTGGAACTCTTATGGGCAAAATGCAGATAACACTGATATGTTTCGGCCGCCAAACTTTGGTGCATCTCTACTGAATAGTGACTGACCAAGTTGGATCACCATTGAGCAAGGGTTGGTGATATACAGCCTCCATTCCAAAGAAGTTGGAATGCTGTAGAATCTACATAAAAACCAAATGCAATGATTTGAAAATATCATAAACCCACTTATTTTATTCACAATGGAAATTAGAAAACCTATCATTATTTAAAGCGGAGCTCCACCCATATAAACAACATTTTGCCATGTTGTTTAAAAAAATAAAAATAAAAAAACCTGAAAAAAAAAATACTCACCCGAGATAGCTGTTGCTATGCGGAAGTCCGTAATCTGCCTCTTCCACTCCGCGGTTTGATTTCTTCTTCTCCTTCTCCTTGTGAATGGGCGCGCTGCTTTCTGGGAACTGTGTGTGTTCTCAGAGAGCAGCGCGCCCATTCACAAGCCAGCGTGAGACTCGCGCAGGCACAGTAGGAAACGGGCAGTGAAGCCGTACGGCTTCACTGCCTGTTTCCCATAGTGTGAATGGCGGCGCGGGACTCGGAGCGATCGCGGGACCGGCATCGGGGGGGCCATCAGCGCGGGTGCCTAGGACAGGTAAATGTCCTTATTTAAAGTCAGCAGCTACACTGTTAGTAGCTGCTGACTTTAAAAAAATTTTTTTTCGCGGCTGGAGCTCCGCTTTAAACTGAGAAAACGATTCTATTAAGGAAAAAAAGCAGTTTTGAAATTGATGGCAGCAACATGTCTCAAATGTTTTGTCAGGGCAACAAAAAGCTGACAGAGTGCGTGATTCTAGCAAGGAAAAGCTGGAAGAACATTTTACAACTAACTAGACTAACCTCTTGACGCCGGCCATATGCATATATGCAGTCGTTCGGTGGGCCTTAACGCATATATACAGCCCTGTTAAATTTACTGTTCTGAGTGCGCTCCCAGCATGGTAGCCAGTGGGTACCGGAAAGCTCAAGATGCATGCTGCCAGTCGCATGATCAGAAACTCCACCCTGCCTTCTGAAACCCCTTAAAGGGCCTAGAGGCACTGGTGCCAAGGATATAATTGACAACAGGTCAGTAACACGACTGGGTATAAAAAGAGCATCTTGGAGAGTCAGTGTCTTAGAAGTAATGATGGATGGAAAGTTGCATCTAAAAATTGTCAATTTCAGAATAATGTTTCTCAGCATACAATGTCAAAACTTTAAATATATCATACAGCATATAATTTTTAACATTCAGAGAATCTGGAGAAATCTGTGTATGTGGGACAAGGCCAAAACACAATATTGGATGCACCTGAACTTCGGCTCTCAGATTGTCAATAAAAACAGGCATGGTTATGTGAGGGACATCACTGCATGGGATCAGGAATACTTCTTTTTACAAATCAGTGTCTGTGAACACAGTTCGCTGTGCCATTAAAAAATGCAAGATAAAGCTTTGTCATGCAAAGAAGTCATATGTGAACATGGTCCAGAAACGCTGCCGTCCTCTCTGGGTCAAAGCTCATGTAAAATGGTCTGTTGCAAATGAAAAACTGTTCTGTGGTCAGAAAATTGAAATTTTGACATTCCTTTTGCCAACCATGGGCACCGCCCCATCCTCTAAAGAGGGACCTTCTGGCTTGTTTTCAGGCCTCTGTTTAAATACCTGCATTTCTGATGGTATGGGAGGGGGGGGGGGGGGGGGAATACGGTCAATGCTGAAAGATATATCCAGGTTTTAGAGCAGTATATGCTCCCATCCAGATGTCTTTTTTCAGGGTAGGACTTGCAGGACAATGCTAAGCCACACCTACCACAAAGCCATGCTGTTGTCCTAGAATTGTCCAGGTGCTTAACTAGCCTGCCTGCAGTCCAGACCTTTCACCAATAAAAATATTTGGTGTCTCTTGAAATGAAAAATATGACAAAAGTCCCATGACTGTTAAGCATTTAGAATCCTAAATCAGGCATGAATGTGACATTTTTCTCCCAAAACGCCAGAAACTGGTCTCTTTGGTTCCCCAATGTTTCCAGAGTGTTAAAAGAAGAGGGCATGCCACTGTGGTAAACATGGCCCTGTCCCAACGTTTTTGAGACATGTTGCTGCCATCAATTTCAAAATTACCTTTTTTTTCCCCTCAGTTTAAACATTCTATATATGTCTAAATAAAACTTGGGTTTATGAGCTTTGAAAAAAATGTACTCGCACGCCTGGGGAATTTGACGTTGCTGGGTCCTGTCACCATCTTTACTTGTGATGTCATTGGCAGCCAGCTGTCTCTTCCAGGTTCAGGCAGCCTGCATCCTGATGGCACAATGCAAGGTTTCTCCTCCTCGTGCTGCTGTGTTGACATGCATATCCCAAGAGACTGTAGGAGACCTAATTATCACCTGAGCAAGAATATAGGCAGGGGGTGGGGTGGAGCTGGAAAGAAAGGTAAACATAAAAAAATTGCATGTATCTTTGAGGGGGATAGATTTCAATAAGGTGAGGGTCCACTTTAAGTAAGCACATTTCAACAATCCTCACTCATGATCCATTGATTGCAGGCTCTTGTATGTCGCTGTTCCTGCAAAAGTTGAGGTAAACTTTGCCTTTAATGGAGTTGGATTGTGCCCTCTATGGTCATTTTAAATTGCATATTCAGTCATAGAAATGCATGTTTAGGGTTTTTCAGTAGACATCTCAGGCAGCACCAGTCAGTCAGAAATCCACTCGTGCTGATTCATCCTCCTCCATCACACAAGAATGACTGTAGACATTGTGATCACTGACAACATGCTGTGCTGAAATGGACAAGATCAGGTGACCGCCTTCAGTAATACTGTGGCAGTCACAATGACTAGTTGCAATGTATGGGGTCAGATGGCTTCCAGAAGGTCAAGGAGTGGTGTCAGTGAGCTTTTGTTTGTGTTTTTTTGTTTGCATAGCCTTGTATGAGAATGCAGTCATTGACACATGTAGTGGAAGTTGCACATTTTAGGGCTTGATTACACTCCAGGCTCCAGACATGCTTTGTTAAAGCTCTCTGAATGGCAGTCAAAGCGCCTGTCCCTTTAAAAAAAAATGGTTAGCTAACGAGCATGTTTTGCACCTTTTTAGTTTGCTTTAAAAATTGTACCTCACGTTGCTTCGAAACCTCCATAGAAGCCTATGGCAAAGCTCACTTGAAGCATCTGCAGCTTTCAAGATGGTTTAAAGGGGATGTAAAGGCAATTATTTTTTTTTTCCTAAATAACAAACATGTTATACTTCCACTGTGCAGCCCGCCTCATTGGATGTGATTGACAGCAGCGCAAGCCAATGGCTGTGCTGCTTTTAATCCATCCACTCTAGCCAATCAACGACTAGGCTGAGCGGCGAAGGTGACATTGGGGGCGAGCGCAGCAGTTGAACGGGCTCATGTAAGTAAAATGGGGGGGCGGTATTGTCGGATGTTTTGTTTTTTTTCACCTTAATGCATAGGATGCATTAAGGTGAAAAAACATGAACCTTTAGTGTGCCTTTTTAATTCCACCGAAGCATTACAGAAGCGTCAAAGCATGTTGAAGTGGTAGGCGCTTTAATGTGTGTAGGAGTCAAAGAAATTGTAAACAAGCCCTTAGAATAGCTGCCATGTTTTTCTTGATCAATTACTTTATTTTTCTTGTCGTTATTCCTTTCAGCTTTTTTGAAGTTGGCAGGTAACCATATTTTTGGTTGGTGCATTCTCTTAAAGTGGTGGTAAAGTTAGCGTTAAAGCTACAGAAATGGGGGGGCCCCCGCAGGTACTAGTATGCACTGCTGAAGACATTTCTCATTTTCTCTAAGCCGCTTCTTCTTTAGCCCTGGTTCACACTGGGCACCATATAGTTCAATTTGAGATGCGATTTCACATGTGAAATCGCATCTCAAATCGGTGGCAATTGCTGGCAATGACACCGTCCTAATCGGTGCTACGCCGCATCGATTTCAAAAAGTAGTTCCTGTACTACTTTTTGCGATTTCAGGACGCGATTTACATTGACATCTGTGCAGAAACCCGCACAGATGTCTATTAAATCACGGCTGAAATCGTAACTGCCAGCGGCAGTGAAGCCGTGCGAGTTCAGCTGAACTCGCACGGCTTCACTCCCGCAGCCCAGTGTGAACCAGGGCTTAGACCCGGTTCACACCGGGGCGGCGCGACTTTGGGTGTGACTCAGCAAGGCGATCTCAAGACGACTTTAAAGGCGACTTGCAAAATGATTTCTGTATGGAAGTCAATGCAAGTTGTCCCAAAGTCATACTCCTATTGGAACGGTTCCATTGAGCAGAGCACAAATTGTCAGGCGGCTGAGTCACCCCTGTGTGAACTGGCTCTTGTTGTTTTGAATAAACTATGAAACGGCTTGAACATTATAAAATTTCAGTTCAGAGTGAATGACTGACTAGTACTACTAGTTATACCATGGACCTAGATAAATGAGAACTTTTACTGACCGCTGCAAGTGATACGAAGTCCAAGGAAACATATTTATGGGAAATGTCACGTTGGAAAATATTGAGACATCGGAAGGAAGTGATGACTGTTTCAATTGCCAAAACCCGTATGTCTTGAACTACCACAGGAAAACAAATCTATCAGAAGTGAACCAACTTGGTAATGTTTTTTCAGTAAAGTTATATACGGATACTGCAGAATGAAAGCATGTGTCGTTGGCACAGCCTTGTGTGTTCTGTAAAGCGCCCCAAGTTGAACAGGGTAAGATGGTACACAATAGTAAAAGCCAGAAAGTTTTCATGAACGTGGTGTATGCAACACATCTGAGGAGGCAGACCTTGGATAGCTGTGGGCACCAAGCAAATACATTGCAATGAAAGGGTGTCACCGGCCACAGCTATTCATGGCTGTTAGTATGACCAGCGTATACCGGTGGTGATTGAAGCTGGATGCAGTGTTTTCAGGCTTCATTTGGCTACTTGCTTGTCGTAGGAAATTGAATAACTTAGAAGTTTGGTCTAAACTTGTCTAATCTTAAAGGGGTTGTAAAGGAAAAAAAATATTTCATTAAATAGCTTACTTTACCTTGGTGCAGTCCTCCTTCACTTACCTCATCCTTCCATTTTGCTTTTAAATGTCCTTATTTCTTCTGAGAAACCCTCACTTCCTGTTCTTCTGTCTGTAACTCCACACAGTAATGTGAGGCTTTCTCCCTGGTGTGGAGAAAGCCTCTTGAAGGGGGCGAGCAGGAGTGTCAGGATGCCCACTAACGCACAGCTCCTTTCTCTATCTGCAAACTAGAGAGCGTCCTGACACTCCTGCTCGCCCCCTCAAGAGGCTTTCTCCACACACAAGGGAGAAAGCCTTGCATTACTGTGTGGAGTTAGACAGAACAGGCAGTGAGGGTTTCTCAGAAGAAATAAGGACCTTTAAAAGCAAAATGGAAGGCTGAGGTAAGTGAAGGAGGACTGCGATAAGGTAAAGAAAGCTATTTAGGGAAAAACATTTTCTTTCCTTTACAACTCCTTTAACCACTTAAGACCTGGACCAAAATGCCGGTAAATGACCAGGCCCCTTTTTGGGATTCGGCACTGCGTCGCTTTAACTGACAATTGCGCGGTCGTGCGACGTGGCTCCCAAACAAAATTTGCTTCCTTTTCTTCCCACAAATAGAGCTTTTTTTTGGTGGTATTTGATCGCCTCTGCGATTTTGTATTTTTTGCGCTATATACAAAAATAGAGCGACATTTTTGAAAAAAATCAATATTTTCTCCAATCGCCTTTCAGGACAACCTTGGAGAGAGCGCAGCTCCGCCCATTTCTCAGGAAACACACGTGATCCTTTAAGATCCCTCCTCTTCCACCATGGCCTCAGTTATTGTGTTTCCTCCGCCATGGTGGAAGCATCACAGGGAACCAGGGAGCTGTCTCTCTCAAGGCGGAGAGTTTTTTTTTTTGAGCTTACCTTTGTCTGTATATTGTTGGCGGCGAACATCCTGACCCCTCTTCACGGGGAGGGGGCGTTCAGGAGTCCCCAGACGCTCCGGTTCAGCGGAACTTTCGGCCTCCCAGGGGACGGTGTCGTTGTGCCCAGGAACTGCGGTAGAGGTCCAGGTGACCGAGCGGTAGCCGGCGCAGGTCGGCGGTGGTCCGCATTCTCAGTTCCGGGTCCCGGCTGGCGACCGCGTCACGCACGGTGACGCCGTTTTCCGGGGGGGGGGCGTGGCGCTGCTGGTTCCCAGCGCCTGGAACGCAGCATCTGTGGGGCAGGTCAGGTGACCGGTGCTTCCGTTTCCGGCCCCCGATGATGACGCGGGCGGCCGGGAAAATTTAAAATGGAGTCAATCTCCAGCTACTTGTGTGACTGCGCTCTACAATGGAGGAGAGACAGACAACACCGGCGGATACAGGCGCTGCAAGCACCGGTCAGGCCCAGGTAAGAGGGGTACAGCGGTGCCTTTTATTCTTACTATATTGGGCTTAATTTTGTGTTTTGTTGTTCCTCCCTGAGGGAGCCTGTGGTTACCAGTCCAGGTTAAAACGCTCTTGGTCTGTATAACCGTTAGTGGTGGTGGCACTTAGTCCAGGCCTTTGGTTTTATTCTGGTGGCGGCACTTGGGTGTTTTAAAAAAAAAAAAAAAAATTTTTTTTTGGAGATGGTAACTTTGGTTTCATCTCGTTACAGGAAAAATCTACAACCAAAGCTAGGCACTTGGATACACCCAGGAAATGCCCGTCTTGCAAAAATCCTTTAAGGGATTCTTGGCAAAAACCAATGTGCAGATCCTGCATTAAAAATCTGGTGGAAGAGGAAACTTCACAACAGTATAAGGACCTTTTTTCCTCAGTCCAGGAGCTGGCAAGCTCTTTAGGCTCAGTGAAGGAGATGATCACACAAGGCTCCTCAAGTTTGGGGGAGCCACAGCAGCCACCACCCAGTCCGAAAATCCCAGTTTCGGGTCAAACAGAGGGGGATTCGGCAGATGAAGGGACTAGTACTCTCCCCTCTCTCAGGGATTCAGATGAGGAGGAGGAAGAAGATAGTAGCAAAAGCTCAAAGTTTAAATTGTCATTAAACGAAGTGGAGGACTTACTCAAGGCAATTTATGTTACCCTGGGTATCCAGGAAGAGAAGGTTCAGTTATCCATACACGATAAGATGTATCAGGGGCTGGATGAGTCTAAAAGCCGGGTTTTCCCGGTCCACAAAGTCCTCTCGGACACCGTCAAGAAGGAATGGAAGGACCCTGAAAGGGCCCCCTTTTTTTCAAAGACCCTTAGAAGAAGGTTTCCATTTGAAAGCGGTGAGACAGAGGTGTGGAACAAAAAGCCTAAAGTAGACGCAGCTTTCTCACAGGTGTCTCGTCATACAGACCTGGCTTTTGAGGACATGGGGGTCCTGAAAGATCCGATGGACAAGAGGGCAGATTCCCTCCTAAAGAAGGCCTGGGATTCTACTGCAACCAGTCTGAAACCAGCCATGGCTGCCACAATAGTCGCCCGCAATCTAGAGTGCTGGGTTGAGAAATTAAGGAGTCATGTCGAGGCAGGCACCTCAAGAAAGGATCTAATAGATTCCTTCCCCTTAATCTTAAAAGCCATCAAATATATGGCAGATGCTTCTGCTGAGTCCATTAAAATGGCTGCAAGGTCAGCAGCCCTGGTGAACTCAGTCAGGCGAGCAGTTTGGTTAAAGACCTGGTCGGGTGATATCCCCTCTAAGGTCAAGCTTTGTGGTCTGCCTTTCTCAGGGGACCTTTTGTTCGGTCAGGACCTAGAAAAAGTTCTGGACAGAACGGCAGATAAGAAGAAGGCTTTCCCCCCTAAAAAGGGTCAGAACCCTAAGAAAAATTTTCGTCCTTTTCAACAGTCCCATAAGAGTAAGGAAGAAAATAAAAAGAGATGGGGGTCCCAAAGAGGAAGAGGTAGAGGAGGTATCTTATTTAAAAACCCCTCAGAACCAACTACCAAAAGCAAGTGACGATCTGCTTCCGGTGGGAGGAAGACTGGCTGCTTTTCTCCCACAGTGGAAACAGATGACCACGAGCCCCTTTGTGGAAAGAATCATTACGGAGGGGTACAGTCTGGAATTTTCAGAGTGTCCCCCAACGAGGTTCTATGTCACAACCCTTCCCCGGGACAAAGAAAAAGCTACTGCAATGACGAACCTGTTACAGGATCTGATGAGTCAGAGAGTGATAATACAGGTCCCAAAACATCAAGAGGGTCAGGGTTTTTATTCCCACATTTTTTTGGTCAAAAAACCCTCAGGCAAATTCCGCCTGATCTTGAACCTAAAAGTGTTAAACAAGTCAATAAAGTACAAACGGTTCCGGATGGATACGATTTATTCAATAACAAAGCTGTTGACACCCGGTTGCTTCATGGCATCTCTGGACCTCAGGGATGCCTACTTGCACGTCCCGATTGCCCAAGCATCTCAACAGTTCCTCAGACTGGCAGTAGACCTGGGGAACAGGATATGGCATCTTCAGTTCAGAGCCCTCCCTTTCGGGTTGTCGTCCTCACCCAGGATCTTTACCAAGATCATGGCAGAGGCCCTAGAACCACTGAAGCTCAAAGCGATCTCGGTCATCCCATACTTGGACGACCTACTGTTTTTTGCGGACTCCCGGGATCAACTTGCGACGAATCTACAGTCGTCGCAGGTTCATCTTGGAAGTCTCGGCTGGTTACTAAACCGCGAGAAATCGAACTTGATACCTTCTCAAGAAACAAGGTTTCTGGGGTACAACATAGATTCGATCCTTCAGAAGGTCTTTTTACCTCAGGAAAAGATGGAGAAGGTCATGGTGGCGGTGGCTCAAGTACAGACAAACCAAGGGGTGTCAGTCAGGACAGCAATGGCCGTCCTGGGGCTGCTTACAGCCTCAATTCCGGCGGTCCCATGGGCGAGGTTACACTCTCGTCCTCTCCAAATGAATATCCTTCAGTCTTGGTCACACCAAGAGTCACTAGAGAAACGTTTCAGGTTAACTTCAAACGTAAAACGAGCACTCTGGTGGTGGAGAAACCCGGTAAATTTGAACAAGGGTCTTCCATGGGTATTCCCAGTAGGAAAGCGTTTAACAACAGACGCGAGTTCCTGGGGTTGGGGGGCCCATCTAGAGGGACAGACTGCCCAGGGCGTCTGGTCCAGAACAGAGTCCAGAAGATCCTCAAACTGGAGGGAGTTAAAAGCAATATTTCTAGGGCTTCAAGCTTTCCATCAGTTGGTGAAGGGTCAACATGTGCAGGTCCTGTCGGACAACACCACGGCAGTGGCGTATGTCCTAAAGCAGGGGGGTACCAGAAGCAGAGGCCTTATGCAACTGGCCAACCATCTCCTCTCCTGGGCAGAGCGGAACGTAGCATCCCTATCAGCGGTGCACCTAAAAGGGTCTCAAAACCTATTAGCAGACCTGCTAAGCAGGAGAAGCATACTAGAGGCAGAATGGAGCTTAAACCCGGAGGTCTTCAGGGCAATCGCTCAGGAGTGGGGCCAGCCACAGATAGACCTGTTTGCCAACCAGCAGAATGCGAAAGTGCAAAGGTTCTTCTCTCTCCACAGAGAGGACCAGGCGGTAGCCATAGACGCACTAGCTCAACAGTGGCACTACCAGCTGTCTTACGCCTTCCCCCCCTTCACTCTGATACCTCTAGTCCTAAGGAAATTCAGGGAAGAGAAATCCAATCTGATCTTAATCACTCCGTATTGGCCAAAAAGACCGTGGTTTGCATCTCTTCAGAGTTTAGCCACGAAACCACCGTGGAAACTTCCACTCAGGAAGGACCTACTGTGTCAGGGTTCTGTGAACCATCCAGAGGTAGAACGCTTGCAGTTGACGGCCTGGTTTCTGAAGAGGACCTCTTAAGAGCTAAGGGGCTCTCTAATAAAGTGATAAGAACTTTGCTAGACAGCAGGAAGCCGGTGACCAGAGCAATTTATCTCAAAGTTTGGCGAAAATTCAACTCCTGGTGTACCTCCAAAAATTTCCAGATTAACAGTATAATTTCCGTTGTAGAGTTTCTTCATGCAGGAATGGAGAAAGGGTTAGCAATTAGCACCCTAAAAACTCAAGTGGCGGCCCTGTCGGTTTATCTAGAAAGGACTTTATCTAAAGAACATTTAATTTCAAGATTTTTCAAGGCACTAGGTCGGAGTAGACCGATAGCCTTTAGAACTTTTCCCAATTGGGATTTATCAATTGTGTTGCAGGGTCTCACGGGGGCCCCGTTTGAACCCATAAGGGAGATTTCTTTGAAGAATTTAGTTCTAAAAACAATTTTTTTGGTGGCCATAACGACCGCAAGAAGGGTCAGCGAAATCCAGGCTTTGGCGGTTACAGAGCCTTTCTTAAGAATTTTGCCGGACAGAATAGTTCTCCAAACTGATCCAGCTTTTCTCCCTAAGGTCTCATCAACCTTTCACAGGTCTCAGGAAATAGTCCTTCCTACCTTCTCCTCAACTCCCTCTAATGCAGGGGAAGAGAATTTTCATACTTTGGATGTAAGAAGGTGTGTGCTTCAATACCTCGCGGTCACCAAGGATTTCAGGAAAACCAACGCCTTGTTCGTGATATTCTCAGGATCCCGGAAAGGGGAGAAGGCCTCCAAAAGTACACTGGCCAGATGGCTCAAACAAGCCATTGCCGACGGTTACCAAGCCAAAGGAGAGGTGCCTCCTTCAGGAGTGACGGCCCATTCAACAAGATCTACGGCAGTTTCCTGGGCCGAAAGAGCCGGTGCCACGCCTGACCAGATCTGCAAGGCAGCTACATGGTCCAGCTATTCAACTTTTCTAAGGCACTACAGGCTAGACTTACTGTCCGCTGCAGATCAGGCCTTCGGCAGAAAGGTGCTGCAAGCAGTGGTCCCACCCTAGGGTAAGTTACTCGGTTATCCTCTCCAAGGTTGTCCTGAAAGGCGATTGGAGAAAGGCCTAGTTAGACTTACCGGTGACGGTATTTCTAAGAGCCTTTCAGGACAACCGCTAATTTCCCTCCCTAGGTATTTTGAATAAAAAGATTGTTTGAAATGTCTATCATGGTTTTGTTGTGGTTGTTCTGTGCTTTATTTTCCAGTGGGCGGAGACCACAATAACTGAGGCCATGGTGGAAGAGGAGGGATCTTAAAGGATCACGTGTGTTTCCTGAGAAATGGGCGGAGCTGCGCTCTCTCCAAGGTTGTCCTGAAAGGCTCTTAGAAATACCGTCACCGGTAAGTCTAACTAGGCCTTTTTACTTTTTTGTTATAAGAAAAATCAAATAAACTAAATTTTAGCCAAACATTTAGGCCAAAATTTATTTAGCCACATGTCTTTAGTAAAAAAAAAAAAATAGCTACCTAGCGGGAACAGTGACACTAATACAGCGATCAGAAAAATGATCACTTAGTGATGCTGGCAATAGGGAGTGAAAGGGTTAACTAGGGCGGTGATCAAGGAGTTAAAACTTTATTAGGGGGGGTACAGGGGCTACCCTGAACCTAACACTAACTGACTGTCACACTGACACTAAATACATTAATCATACATATATGATCACTGCATTCAGTGACAGGGGGAGGGGGGGGGGGTGATTGCAAGGGGTTAATGTGCCTGCGTGTCCTGGTGTCAGTGTGGTGTTGTGCAGACTTACTGTGCGATGTGATCTCTCCTCAGCGGCGGTTGAAAAAAAACGCTGAGAGGAGAGATCACATCACTTCCCCCTTCCTGTGTTTACACAGGAGGAGGAAGTGCAGAGCAGGGGAGCGCACGGATTGGCTGGGAGCGATCCGGAGGGGGCGGACAAAATCGAATAGCCGCCCCCTCGTCCCGGATCGCTCGTACAGCCGTGGGGACCTAAAAGAATTGAGCTCTGAAATTTCAAAGCCACTGTATCTAATATTTAGGGACTCATTAATGACAGGAATAGTACCACTGGATTGGCGTAGAGCCAATGTGGTGCCCATATTTAAAAAGGGAACAAAGTCTTTACCAAGTAACTATAGACCTGTTTAACTTCTATAGTTGGGAAGATACTGGAACATTTAATAAAAGACCACATGGATGAGTTCTTGCTGGAAACAAACTATTTAAGCAGCAGACAGCATGGATTCATGAAGGACAGAAGTTGTCCGACAAACCTGATTTCCTTTTATGAAGAGGTAAGTAAAACCCTGGACAGAGGAGAGATTGGTGACAATGGCTGCAGTGCCTGCGTGGTGAGGTCAACAATTGGCTTACTGTAGGGCAGGGATATGCAATTAGCTGACCTCCCAGCTGTTGCAAA
Source organism: Rana kukunoris (assembly GCA_029574335.1). Classification (NCBI taxonomy): domain Eukaryota; kingdom Metazoa; phylum Chordata; class Amphibia; order Anura; family Ranidae; genus Rana; species Rana kukunoris. Next base: position 662,605,369 of record CM056049.1, read on the forward strand.
ACTACAAGTTCCATCATGCTTCTGGGTGTCATGCTTGTGGCTGTCAAAATATTGCTATGCTTCATGGGACTTGTAGTTCCGCAACAGCTGGAGGTCCGCTAATTGCATATTCCTGCTATAGGGCATCTGTTGTCGGCTGTCACTCTTCCCCTGAACCCAGTGCTGGGAGTTGATCACATGACTGTCCTGGAGCTCCCTTAAATTAGGTAAGTATACACATTTTTCATCTCCAAGCTTGTTAGTATAGGACTTAACATGGGTCTGGGAGCAGGTTGATAATTGGATTAGGTTTAGACTGGACTTCTACTTTATGGCTTTGGAAAGTTCATAACCTGAAGATATAGTGCAGCAACCTCTATATTTCATGTAGAATGTAGCAAACGCCACCTGTGCCAAGCTGTCAAACCACCATCCACAAATCAAAAGGTCGGCATCCGGGTGTGCAATCCACATAAGATCTTTTTTATTTGTTACCCATAGGGATACAAAAGGATCAAATACACAAATCCTGACGTATTTCCACCCTTGCAGGCTTTACTCATAGCAACTTATTGCTTTGAAACCCATTTCTAAAATCCACCAATGGCAGCTTCCATATTTTTATTCACAGGTTCCCTTTAAACAGAATTAGTTTAGTGTTTACAGTTTTAATCTGACCAGGCATAATGGCTTGGCACACCCAGATAAAATGTCTTTCTGTTTTGTAATATGCACGCCGTTGCGTGTGAATTCCGGTTAGGCCTTGTTGTTTTATGCTTTTCGCAATAGCTGTCATCGGCATTTTTATGCACAGCACTGATTTCCTGCGTATTTGTAACACACATACTAGTTTGAGCTTGGCTGATGTGTTACTGTAAAGCTTGTTTCTTTTCTGTGCGCTTGGCCTCCACCTTCATGAACGTTCGTTACTTTGTACAGCTTGGTGTATGTGTGTGGTCTGTTTTTCTCCCCTCCTGCGTTCTATTTTTGTAATATTTATAATTTTTCTTTAAAATTAGTTTATGTGCATTGATGCATAATACATTAGTGCACTTATATACAGTTAGAAATATGTACTCCATTCTCAGCAGTGGGGACTGGTGTTTTTTTTTGGGGGGGGGGGGCAGCGAGAGGCAGAAAGGGGATCTGCCACAACTCGGCTGTTCCTAGTGATGGGGAACAGCAATATATTCTCTGCCCCCCATACAGTTGGAAACGCATCCCTAGGGAACAATTAACCCCTACTCTGACCAGTGTCATTTATACAGTGACCAGTGCATTTTTCTAGCACTGATTACTGTATTGGTGTTGCTTAGGGCAGGCCTCGACAAAATCTGGGCGCCCGCTCGCAATTGTGACTTGGCGCCGGGGAAGCTTAGGCCTGCAGAAGGCTGCAAAGCCACGGCCTTAATTACCGGTTGGCGCAGGCCCGCCGGCAGGGGGCACGGAGACACAGGATGCCGTTGGCATTACAAGTAAAACAGCAGTTCTAATGTGTTTTTTTCACTGCCATCTACTTCCCTCTAATTGGAACCCCCAAACATTATATATTTTTATTCTAACACCCTAGAGCAGAGATATGCAATTAGCGGACCTCCAGCTGTTGCAGAACTACAAGTCCCATGAGGCATAGCAAGACTCTGACAGCCACAAGCGTGACATCGATAGCCTGAGGCATGATGGGACTTGTAGTTTTGCAACAGCTGGAGGTCCACTAATTGCATATCCCTGCCCTAGAGAATAAAATGGCGGTTGTTGCAATACTTTGTCACACCATATTTGCGCAGCGGTCTTACAAGCGCACTTTTTTGGGGGGAAAAATACATTTTTTTTTTTTTTTAATTAAGACAACAGTAAAGTTAGCCCAATTTTTATTTTTATATTGTGAAAGATAATGTTACGCCAAGTAAATTAATACCCAACATGTCACTCTTCAAAATTGCGTCCACTGGTGAAATGGCGACAAACTTTTACCCTTTAAAATCTCCATAGGCGACGTTTAAAAAATTCTACAGGTTGCATGTTTTGAGTTTAGAGGAGGTCTAGGGCTAGAATTATTGCTCTCGCTCTACTAATCGCGGCAATACCTCACATGTGTGGTTTGAATAGCATTTACATATGCGGACGCTACTCACGTATGCGTTCGCTTCTGTGCGCGCAAGCTTGGCAGGACGGGCGCGTTTTCTGGCTCCTAACATTTAGCTGGCTCCTAGATTCCAAGCAAATATGTCAAACCCTGGCTTAGGGTCAGATTTATCTGCTGCAATGTCGCTAAATATTCTCTCGCTCTCGCAGCCCAGTGTGAACCTGAGCTATACCTTTTACTTTGTAAAAATAGTCATGCGGGCAGAGCTAGAAAACGGCTTTTCATTTTGGTACATTGCTGCAATCATGTCACCAATTCCTCCTGTTGCAATGTCATTGGCTGTTCTTGCTGAACTCCTGGAATTAAGCCATGCATCGCAGATGCTGTGACTTTATAACCAACGACATGTTTATACACAAAAAATGAATATGACCGGGAGCATTGGGTTGCTTGTAATGTTTTAAGCAACAATAGAGGGGCTTAATTATGTATATAAATGAGTAGCCACTCCCCCAGTATGGGGTTATTGCCGTAGCCAACACAAGTAAGCATAAAAGGGAGGGCTATCAAACAGGAGGTCTCCAAGAACTGGAAAGATCACTGTTGATAAAAGAAGCTACATAGGTAATAATGGGCCATACTCAGATAAATGATATATACATATAAATTTATTAGAAAAAACCTCTAAAAGCACCCCTTATCCCTAACATGGAAAGGCAGCAGTCAGTCAAATTAGTCTCTAAATAAATAGTGGCACACCAGTGAACAACCAGTCCACTGTGTACGTGTTGGATACCAACACACAAAGACAAATACAAACATAATCACATGTTACCTATGAGAGCCTGGCCTTCTAAATGTTGACAGTATTCGTGCCTGCATTTTTTTTTTTTAATAGAATGTCTCCAAAATGTACAGATTTGATTCAGGGGAAGAGTGCTGAAAACATTTTGTTGGTCTGCTGGATTGCAATTTCAGGTTGTTGGTCTGTACACGGTTCTGCCCACTGTGTCCTGCGCTGTAATTTCTCCATACTAAGGCTATTCGGAGAGTCAGGAGATGCACAGGGTGTAGTAACCTGTAACAATTCTATTTCAGTTTACTGGCCACATAAATGTCATACAGGGTGTGGTTTGGATACTATTAAACATTAGGAATTAAATGTGTGGTCTTAATAAAGAACTACCCATTCTTCAAATTTTGTAAATCATGCATTTCTTTGTACAAATTTTATATTGTAGAAACCTATAAAAGCATCTGACCTATAATGTACTCCTAACTTGTCAGGTGACCTGTTTGAACAGAACTAATCTGTTAATTTTATTTCCTCTTGCAGCTTTCCAAGACCAACTTTTCCAACAACAATGACTTCCGAGCTCTTCTGCAGTCCCTTTATGAGACCTTCAAGGAGTTTAAGATGCATGAGCAGATTGAGAATGAGTGCATCATTGGCCTGCTGCAGCAACGTAGCCGGACCGTGTACAATGTACACTCTGACAACAAGCTGTCTGAAATGCTCGTTCTGTTTGAGAGGGGTCTGAAAAACATTAAGGTAAACTATGCGTTAGGAATGCTTGAGGTCACCATTACCTAAGATGGATTGAACAGCTGATAAAATACACATCTACTGATGTTTAAGGGGTCAATAAATAAAAATAAAGTACATTTGTGCAGACAGAGGTGTGCTTTAGCCTAGGTTCACATCGATGCGATTTGACATGCCAAATCAATGGCACCATCTGGATCGGTGCAATGCAGCACCGATTCCCAAAAGTAGTTTGTGTACTACCTTTGGCGACTTCAGAGTTCAGCTGAACCTAGGCTCACAGATATTTATAGCTAAAAGGGGTCATTATAAATGCCCCCCCCCCCCCCAACTAGTTTTATTGCAGGTATACAATAAGATCTATAAACTATAATTGTCACCACTTTAAAGAATACGTTCACCTTTGTGAACATGTTGCATCCATATTTGGGGTGTAACTTGTCCAGCATCTGCCTGCTCTTTAAAGAGAGCTCAGCCATGCGGGGCTCCGCCTACACGGCTGCATCATTCAGTCAGTGTTATGTGAATCAATGAACTACTAGTACCATTGACCTTTGTGGTTGTCGGCTTGTAGTTCTCAAACTACCATGGCGCTGGTGAGCGCTCTAGGTAGTTCATTGATCATCCTGTAATTCAGTAACTGCCCACCTGTATGGGAGATATGGGTAGACAGCTACACAGTCTGCAGAAGCCTTAGATTGCGCCAGTTCTTGGTGAACTAATCGCTTAAAGGAAAGCAGAATAATACCTATGGCATGTTAAAGATAGTAGGGGCTAATGAAACCCTTAAAGCAGTAATCTAGTGGAAAATTGCCATGCTCTAGTTACCCTGGTTAAGCTCCAGTACTTCCTTCTCAGCTCAGTTCCATCAGTCATCTTTGAACACAATGACAGTCATTGTCTGTCTTATTATTTCCTGAGCCCAGTCTGTTGTTGCATCATAATGCAGCCTGAGCTCACAGGACACTAGTATTAAAGTGGTTGTTAACCCAGTACAATTCTCCATCCCCTCTGTAACATAACAATATGTGTGCCTGTGTTATATAAAAAAAGGGCGCCTATACAGTGCGGAAAATAAGTATTTGAACACCCTGCTATTTTGCAAGTTCTCCCACTTGGAAATCATGGAGGGGTCTGAAATTGTCATCGTAGGTGCATGTCCACTGTGAGAGACATAATCCAATTTTTTTTTTCCAGAAATCACAATTTATGATTTTTTAACTATTTGTATGATACAGCTGCAAAGAAGTATTTGAACACCTGTCCATCAGCTAGAATTCTGACCCTCAAAGACCTGTTAGTCTGCCTTTAAAATGTCCACCTCCACTCCATTTATTATCCTAAATTAGATGCACCTGTTTGAGGTCATTAGCTGCATAAAGACACCTGTCCACCCCATACAATCAGTAAGAATCCAACTACTAACATGGCCAAGACCAAAGAGCTGTCCAAAGACACTAGAGACAAAATTGTACACCTCCACAAGGCTGGAAAGGGCTACGGGGAAATTGCCAAGCAGCTTGGTGAAAAAAGGTCCACTGTTGGAGCAATCATTAGAAAATGGAAGAAGCTAAACATGACTGTCAATCTCCCTCGGACTGGGGCTCCATGCAAAATTTCACCTCGTGGGGTCTCAATGATCCTAAGAAAGGTGAGAAATCAGCCCAGGACTACACGGGAGGAGCTGGTCAATGACCTGAAAAGAGCTGGGACCACCGTTTCCAAGGTTACTGTTGGTAATACACCAAGACGTCATGGTTTGAAATCATGCATGGCACGGAAGGTTCCCCTGCTTAAACCAGCACATGTCAAGGCCCGTCTTAAGTTTGCCAATGACCATTTGGATGATCCAGAGGAGTCATGGGAGAAAGTCATGTGGTCAGATGAGACCAAAATAGAACTTTTTGGTCATAATTCCACTAACTGTGTTTGGAGGAAGAAGAATGATGAGTACCATCCCAAGAACACCATCCCTACTGTGAAGCATGGGGGGGGTGGTAGCATCATGCTTTGGGGGGTGTTTTCTGCACATGGGACAGGGCGACTGCACTGTATTAAGGAAAGAGGATGACCGGGGCCATGTATTGCGAGATTTTGGGCAACAACCTCCTTCCCTCAGTTAGAGCTTTGAAGATGGGTCGAGGCTGGGTCTTCCAACATGACAATGACCCGAAGCACACAGCCAGGATAACCAAGGAGTGGCTCTGTAAGAAGCATATCAAGGTTCTGGCGTGGCCTAGCCAGTCTCCAGACCTAAACCCAATAGAGAATCTTTGGAGGGAGCTCAAACTCTGTGTTTCTCAGCGACAGCCCAGAAACCTGACTGATCTAGAGAAGATCTGTGCGGAGGAGTGGGTCAAATATCCCTCCTCCAGTGTGTGCAAACCTGGTGAAAAACTACAAGAAACGTTTGACCTCTGTAATTGCAAACAAAGGCTACTGTACCAAATATTAACATTGATTTTCTCAGGTGTTCAAATACTTCTTTGCAGCTGTATCATACAAATAAATAGTTAAAAAAATCATACATTGTGATTTCTGGAATTTTTTTTTTTGATTATGTCTCTCACAGTGGACATGCACCTACGATAACAATTTCAGACCCCTCCATGATTTCCAAGTGGGAGAACTTGCAAAATAGCAGGGTGTTCAAATACTTCTTTTCTGCACTGTATGTACCTATATCGGAGCGTCTTTTGGCGCTCACGTCACTCTGCTCTCTCCTCCTAGAGAATAAAATGGCGGTCAGTGCAAGACTTTCTGTCACACCGTATTTGCGCAGCGGTCTTACAAGCGCACTTTTTCGGGGAAAAATTACACTTTTTTTTTTAAATTAAATAAGACCGCAATAAAGTTGGCCCAATTTTTTTTTTTTTTTTTGTATACTGTAAAAGATGTTACGCCGAGTAAATTGATACACATGTCGCGCTACAAAATTGCGCCTGCTCGTGGAATGGTGACAAACTTTTACCCTTAGAAAAAATCTCCCATAGGTGATGTTTAAAGAATTCTACAGGTTGCATGTTTTAAGTTAGAGGACGTCTAGGGCAGTTGTCGTAAAATGATACAATAGAAATACACTACAACATATGACATCCCTTCCGAATATTTTTTTTATTTTTTTTTCTGTCATACGAGAATTTTCATCAACTATAATAACTTGGTCTTTTTAATGCTGTTTAGGTGTTCTGTTTGGCTACAATCACACAGCATATCTGCAGATGGCTTTTTGCATTTGGAGATGACTAAACACCTCTGTACAAATCTATCTGCAACTGGCAGGCAGTGTTTACAAGTACAATCTACTAGATCTTGCTGGCAGCCAGTGCTATTTGGCCATCTGAATGTGGGTTTAAATTGTAGGGCCTTCTAGAAATTGGGTATATTTTTTGAGGTCGTAAAACATTTTATTGGCACACAGTGGATTCTAAATGTGCATCTTAAAGCAATTGGTTGCTCTACAGCTAATTTACAGGTTTATCAGAAAATCTGCAGTTCAGAACTTTTGTATTTCTTTCTCTTGCACATTATAGATTATTTTGAACAGTTCTGACATTCGGTCCCAATTGCCTAACTTTTTATTCATTTGAAGTGACTACATTATGAATAGCATTTTAAATAAGGAGTATATAGGAGGATCTGGCAGAATAAATCATTTAAAGCGGATTTCCACCCTAAAGTGAAGTTCCGCTGATCGGAACCCTCCCCCCTCCGGTGTCACATTTGACACCTTTCAGGTGGGAGGGGGGTGCAGATACCTGTCTAAAGACAGGTATTTGCACCCACTTCCGACCCGCAGTCTCGGGCAAAAGACGGGTTTTTCCCGTTGTGTGCTGGGAACTCTCGGCTCCCAGCACACAGCGGAGCCAATCGGCGGGCACGACTCGCGCATGCCCCGTAGGGAACCGGGCAGTGAAGCCGGAGCGCTTCACTTCCTGGTTCCCTCACCGTGGATGGAGGGGGGAGCAGCAGAGAGACGAGCGAACGCTCGTCCTCTGCTGCGGACGCCGCTGGACTCCAGGACAGGTAAGTGTCCTAATATTAAGTCAGCAGCTGCAGTATTTGTAGCTGCTGGCTTTTAATATTTTTTTTTTTTTTTTAAGGAGCCATCCACTTTAAACTAGCTCAGTAGTGTGTTTGTCTTCTGCGCTAAACCCAGAAGAAAAAATTTGCATGTAATCAGAATTGAGCAATTTTCTAGTATCTCCATGTCTAGTTCCATCCTAAATCCTCTCCTTTTACTTCTTACTCTCAGGCTGCATTCACATCTCCATCGTTTTGAATCGCAGGCAGATTTGTCGCGATTTTGCCCATGGTTTCAAGGCGCCAAAGTATTGATAACAAATCACATAACGTAGCACCTGAACTTTTTTTTGGGGCGACAAGCTTTTTGTGATGCGGGTTGCTGCGATTGCAGTGCGACAATTGCGCCAGGACCGCACCATGATTTTAGGTGCCATTCAAATGAATGGCATCTCAAATGTGTGTTCTGTGATTTGTCATTCACGCTTTAAAATGCTGAGGTGTAAATGCAGCCTTGGCCATCTCCTGGTTTCATGTTTAGTATCACAAGTCTTACAGTGAATAGAATTGGGATGTATTTATTGTAAGATTTGTGTTTTTGATACTCAAGAGTTAATGGCAATTTGCATTTTACTAGAAGTGTTTAAGGAACTGAGATTATAGGAAGTTGTGACTCATGTGGAAAATCTTTTCATGACACTTATTTATTCTTTAGGAAGATAATTGCTTTCAGGTCTCCTATTTTGCTAGCCTAGTGGTTTAAACGCTTGGTTTACCAGTTTTAAGCTTCATATAAAATGGCACACCTTAAACATTATGGTTCTTTGTTCTCAGGATGAATATGAACAGCTGAACTATGCCCAGCAACTGAAGGAGAGGTTAGAGGCTTTTACCAGTGACTTCATTCCGCATATGAAGGAAGAGGAGGAGGTGGGTGGAATGTTCCATTATCTACTGCTTGGCTTTCCTAATCTACCAAGAGTTCCTCTTTGTGCTTTAACCGATTTGTTTTTCCCCCCCAACATTCCTTCAATTAATCAAATTAATATTGATCAGCAATTTGCAGCACAGTTTTCATAATTTTTTTTTTTTTTTTTTGTAGCTTTGATTAAATGACTGATTTTAGAGCATTTTTGTTTTAAAGCGGGGGTTCACCCTAAAATTCTAGCATTACATTCAGCATACTAACGGTACAGTATGCTGGTCCTTTTTTTTTTTTTTCTCCGTACATACCTTGTAATTGTCATTTTCGCTCCGGTTTCTGATTCCGGCGAGACTGGGCGTTCCTATTGAAAGCTTAGATGATTGACGTCTGGTGTAAAACGTCCCATGGCGCATAAAGCACGTCACCAGTTTTCCGTAAATGGCAGACTGCGAGTCTGCTCTATATGGCGCATGGGACCGTATAGCGCCGACTCACAATCGACTATTTACGGAAAACTGGTGACACATGCTCCATGGGGTGCTTTACACCAGACGTCAATCATCTTAAGTTTTCAATAGGAACGCCCAGTCCCGCGGGAATCAGAACCCGGAAGCCAGGGCGAAAATGACAATTACACGGTATGTACGGAGAAAAAAAAAGGCCCAACATATACTGTACCTGTCGTTAGTATGCTGGATGTAATGTTAGAATTTTTTTTTTTTTTAGGGTGAACACCCCCCCCCCCCCCGCTTTAAGATTACTGCTGGTATATGTGCTTCTAATTTTCTGTTGCACCAGCAGCCAAAGAACACAAGGGTTTTTTTTTTTTTTTGATTGTGTGTGTGTGTATATACTTCTATGCTTTTGTTATAGAAATATTTTTTAATGTCTAGATGTTTAATTGAGACATAATTGATTTTCTCAGGTATTTCAGCCAATGTTGATGGAATATTTTACCTATGATGAGCTGAAGGACATTAAAAAGATGGTGATTGCCCAGCACTGCTCTCAGAAAGACCCATCCGAGCTCCTCAGAGGTCTCAGCCTTTGGAATGAGGCTGAAGAGCTACAGAAAGTGCTCAAGTATTCAGTGGATGAGAAAGCAGAGGAGGGTAAGATGTTAACTACCAAGATGAGCAGATTGACAAGCCCAGCAATTAAAATCGGATACTTTTGACTAAATCCTGAATCTGTATTCGCTGGGTTTCCTGATTTGCCAACAACTGTGAAATGTATAAATTGCTGCAACTGAGATTTTTGAATTGCAAGATGTTCCGAAGAATTGAGGTTTGCAATAACAGCTTGCTGCCCGGCGCACGCAGATATACGTCTGTAGAATAGAACGGGCAGGCAGAAAGGTGTGTGTGTGTGTGTGTGTGTGTGTGTGTATGTATATAATATATATGTATGTGTGTGTCCCCTTTAAGAATCGGTTGTTGTGGCCGCGGGTCCCGTGGACTCAATCGCACATCTCCCCGTTTTGCCTAGTGACACTGTCACTGATCGTGTTCCCTGTCATCGGGAACAACGATCAGTGACGTGTCGCATCCCCTGACAGTAAGAATCATTTCCTAGGGAACGCTTAACCCCTACAGCGCCACCTAGTGGTTAACCCCTTCACTGCCAGTGTCATTAATCGGTGCATTTTTATAGCACTGGTCGCTGTGAAAATGGCAATGGTCTCAAAAGTGTCCGATGTGTCCGTCATAATGTTGCAGTCGCAATAAAAATCAACGATCGGCGACATTGCTAGTTAAAAAAAAATTTTTTTTATTAATTTAAAATGCCATAAAACTAACCCCTTTTATTGTAGACGCTATAACTTTTGCGCAAACCAATAAACGCTTATTGCCTTTTTAGTTTTTTTTTACCAAAAATATGTAGACTACATATCGGCCTAAACTGAGGGAAAAAATATATTTTTCTATATATTTTCTATATATTTTTGGGGGATGTTTTTTTTATAACAAAAAGTAAAAAAAAAAATAATATATATATATATTATTTTTTTTTCAAAATCGTTGCTCTATTTTTGCTTATAGCTCAAAAAATAAAAACTGCAGAGGTGATCAAATGCCACCAAAAGAAAGCTCTATTTGTGGGGAAAAAAAGGAAGTAAATTTTGTTTGGGAGCTACGTTGCACGGCCGCGCAATTGTCAGTTAAAGCAACTCGGCGCCAAATCTCAAAAAGTGGCTCGGGCTTAAGTGGTTATTATTGATAGTTCATAAGTGGAATGTGGGATCTTGAATTTAAATGGCTGTAAATGCAGTTGGAGCATCCCTCCTGTCCAATTGTAAACGGTAACATTTTGGTTATTGATATTGGGCTGTCTACTCCTAAAGCTGCCTTTTTAAAATAGCGTATGGGATTTTTAAAAAAAAATTTTTTATCCCATAATCCTACTTGACTAGGTGGATGCAGCATCGGTCACCCGACTGCCTCTTCAGAACTGAGCCACCGCACAGCACCAATGGCTTGGTTCTTTCACCTCCCCGAGCAGATAGCTGCTGCCTGTCAATCAGCATCTCTCCTGCTCTGCTCCTCCACTCTCATTGGATCGCTGAGCTTCCAATCCTGTGGAGGGGTGGGGGACGACTGTCTCAGCGGCTCGCTGGGATAGATTCCCATCAGTCCAGGCACCTGGCGGATCCAGACTTTCAGAGTCGGGATGATGCATCGCCTAGACTGATCTTGGTGTTGTCAGCAGAGAGCAGACTTCAGACCGCTCTCTGCTCAAAACGGGTCACAGGAGTGCAAAACCAATGGCACTCCTGTGACCCGTAGGAGAAGCCCAGCCAAATGAGCTCAGGCTGGACTTCTCCTTTTTAAATACTGGCACAGACACACCATTCCATAGTCCACAGAGCCTTCATGTCAGCAGGTGAACCTTTTTGCTTAAGTTCTATTAAAATCTCATTTTGTAAGTCTTTAAAGAACACACCAGATTTATTAGTTTGGAGTTCATTTAACTTGAAGTACATATGTTTTTGTTCATGTTCTGAAGTGTTTTTGTTTCCCCACCTCCCTTCTTCACAGAAATCACAGCTAAGCCAAGCACTGTATCTATTTCCCATCTTCCCCCAGAGGTAATGCTGAACATATTCAGTTACCTTAATCCACAGGAGCTGTGTCGCTGTAGTCAAGTAAACAGCAAATGGGCACAGCTGGCAAAAACTGGATCTCTTTGGAAGCATCTTTACCCAGTGCTGTGGGCCAGAGGTGAGTTATCTGTTCGGTTTGTTTTTTAAACCTAGAAAAAAATAATTGTATGCAAGCTAACCTTATAGCATAGCTCCACTATACCGCCACTGCGGCTCCCGCCCCAATGTGAAAGAGGCCTTCGTGTTATTATTTAGGCTTTAGCTGGAAATCTACTTTTTAAAGTGTTACTAAACCCAGTAATATAAAAAATAGGCACACCCTTGGCACACACTCTTCCTCTACAAGTGTGCAAAGTTTGTTGTCCGGGGGACCTACGGCAGGAGAGCACTGATTTTTCAAAACCGGGCACCCCTTCCATAGACTCCGATGTTAAACGATCATTTCTCTGGTGAATTTGGATACCCGGTACCGGCCGGTCGTAGGTCCAACGGACCTGGAACTTTGCACACTTGTAGAGAAGAAATACGGCTACATGTGTGCAAAGTTTTTTTGGCTTTTTTTTTAAAGCAGAGCACCCCTTCTATAGACTCCCACGTTAAACGTCAGTCTAGTCGTGGACACCCTAGGCTTATACTCGAGTCAACAAGTTCTCCCAGTTTTTTGTGGTATAATTTGGTGCCTCCGCTTATATTTGGGTCGGCTTATACTCAAGTATATACAGTAATTTCATGTTTGTCACAATGGCTTACTGATTTTCCCAGAAGTCTGCACTAAGATGTAAGTCGTTTTAGGCATCCTAAAACAAGACCAGATTTATAAATGTGTATCTTTTAGGATATTGGTACAATGGAAAGGCTACAGACCTTGACACAGAACCGAATGAGGAATGGATCTCCAGAAGGAAGGATGAAAGTCGCGCATATCAAGAGTGGGATGAAGATGCGGATATTGACGAATCTGGTAAGATTTTATGGTGTCCAGTGATCAATTACTTTAATAAAATGCTATTAATTCTGGTAATTCAGTGGCCTTGGTATTTAGAGTTGCTTATCTGAAAGAAAGATAGACTTGGGCCTCATCCAACAGAATGCATACACGAATTTAGGAAATTACCGGAGTGAAAACCCCAGTACCCTACAATAACGGACTATACCATTTTTAGTTAAAGCGGATGGTTCACAAAAAAGAAAATATTAAAAGCCAGCAGCAACAAATACTGCAGCTGCTGACTTTTAATATTAGGACACTTACCTGTCCTGGAGTTCAGCGCCGTCCGCAGCAGAGGATGAGCGATCGCTTGTCTCTCTGCTGTTCCCCGCTCCATCCACGGTGAGGGAACCAGGAAGTGAAGCGATGCGGCTTCACTGCCCGGTTCCCTACGGCGCATGCGCGAGTCGCGCTGCGCCCGCCGATTGGCTCCAGCTGTGTGCTGGGAGCCGAGTGTTCCCAGCACACAACGGGGGACGGGATGTGATGCAATGCCCGTCTTTTGCCCGTGAATGCTGGACCGGAAGTGGGTGCAGATACCGGTCTATCTGCACCCCCCTCCCCCTGAAAGGTGTCAATTGTGACACCGGAGGGGGGGAGTGTTCGGATCAGCGGATCTTCACTTTAGGGTGGAGATCCGCTTTAAGACTAGTTTAAAAATTTTTGAAAAAAGTTGTAGTACCCCAGCAGGGGCTAAACATATCTTTTATCTTTTGTGTGTGTGTGTGTGTGTATATTTTTATTTTTTCCGTGCTAGGGTACTACAACTTTTTGGAAATATTTTAAACTAGTCTTAAATATGTAATGATTTTATTTAACATGTCTCCCTTCTTTGGCCGGTATAGTCAATCATTGTAGGTCACTGTGGTTTTACATTCCCTAAATTTCTTTAATTTGCTTATCTGAAGTTCAGCAGTTTTTGGTGTGTTTTTTTTTTTTTTCCTCAGAGGTCCAGTTCCTCCACAAATAAAATTAAGCAGCTACAAATACTGCAGCTGCTGACTTTTAATAAATGGACACTTGCCTGTCTAGGAAGCCTGCAATGTCTGCACCCCAGCTAATCTTCCTGTTGGGTGCAGCTGCCGTCATTCTTGGTACGGGAACCTGGCAGTGAAGCCTTTCCCTACTGCGAATGTGCAAAGCGCGTTGTGCCTTCTACATTCTCCGGCAGAGGGTGGCGGCACCACAGCCTCGTCTCCCGGAAAGGGGGGGAACACTGCCTGTCAAAAACCGGTACCCGTTTCCCTCCCCCTGAAAGGTGCAAAATGTGGCACAGGAAGGAGGAGACTGATTGGCTGAAGTTCCACTTTTGAGTGGAGCTCCGCTTTAATAATCAACCAATGTAAATTTGATGTCGATAGACTTTAATGGCGCAAGTTTATAAGCAAGTCCAACTCCAGCGCTCTTAGTTGAAAATTCTAATGTGCTTTAACCTCTCTGCTCACACACCGCTCACCTCTGTATTTGACCCATAATAATCTATAGGTCAAATGTGCACTTTTCTCTTTAAGGGATTTCCAATATAATATGTATGGCCTCAGGATTATTATCATTATCTATTTTGATGTATACTTAAGGCACTCTTGACCCTTTAAATGGGTAATTACTCCAATATTCTTCACACCCAGATCAACCAGATTTAGTGAAAAATATACAGGGATCATAGGGCTTTCCATACCAATCCTTCCTTTATATACCATAAAGATACTAGCTTGTCAAAGCGTACTATTTTGGCGCAAAGAAGTGACATGTATACAACTTTAAGGACTTGACACTACTGTTGCAAGTAGCTCTGCTCGGCCTGGTGCCTGCTCACTTCCGGTACAGTGTGATGTCACTGGCCCTGCACTGATGCGTTTTGTCATGGACACGTGACTTTCTCAAGATTACTTGAGTGATGTCATCATGTTGTCCCTAAAGTGAGCAGGCACCAGGCTGAGTGGCTTAGAAGACTGGCATAATGTTACATAAGGTATGTTTGAGGAAGAATAGCCAATGATACATAATGACACATTGTATGGATCGTGGTAGACATCAATTTCTTCTTCTTCTTCTTCTTCTTCTTCTTCTTTTTGTATTCTAGAGGAGATAGAAGATGATGGTTATTCCTCCTCTATCTGTGTGGCTCAGCAAGAAAAAGAATTCCTGTATGGCATCATTCATAATGTTCTCCCCTATGTTGGACACTCAGTGAAAACGCTTGTTCTTGCCTACAGCTCGGCAGCTAGCAGCAAAATGGTAAGCACTATATTCCTCATTCCCAGTCTAATATAATATATGATACAGATATGTTAGTAACCTAATCTGTCACTTTATATAGATACGTCAGATGCTTGAGTTTTGTCCCAACTTGGAACATCTGGATCTTACTCAGACAGACATTTCTGATTCGGCATTTGATGGGTATGCATTGCATTATTTTTATTTTGTGATGTAGTCAGAAGCTGTCCTTCTCTCTCTCTCTCTTTTTTTTATGTACCTTGTATATTCTTCCCAATCTTTGGGAGGGGGCGGGGGGGGTCTGTCCAGAAAAACACACATGCGCGCGCGCGCGCACACACACTCTCAATATCATTGTGACATCAATCTGGCTCTGAAAAGATCCCGACCCTATGGTTGACTGACATCCACCCAGCAGCCTGGACCTTCTGCGAGACTGATCCAGCCCAGCGCTCCAGTGAGTACTGGAGGGAAAGAGCGGAGAATTGCAGTCTCTGCTCAGGCGGAGGGGGAGAACTGAGCGTTCAGCAGGGTTTGATTGTTTTAGTTCTCACTGCAGAGCCGATGAGGGGTAACTGCTGCATCAGATCGCTGCTGCGTCCGACCACTTTTTGATGATTTACATTGTTTTCATTTGTAGATAACAGGCTGTTTGTGTTTTTAGTGTTGACAAAATATTGTATAGTTCGGGAGCCAGATGGTCATTGACCTGAACAAAAACTGCCACAATGGATGAATTAATAAAGCGTTAATCCAAACAAAAAATAACTAAAAAAATCCTGCTCCTTTCATGTTATACATCACAGTGGTTGTGCTGTCATTTTGGCCCCCTGTATCACCTGAAATATCTGACTGATCCTGTCAGTTTACCCCCCACTACCCCCCCCCCCCCCCCCCCCCCCCTGTAAACTGACCACTATATATCAGGGCTGCTGGGGTCAGAGTATGTGCCACCATCATCCGCATCTTTCTGCAGCTCTCCTGTGTCTCCCTCTGTCCCCCCCCCGCCTGTCGGATCTTACTAGCTCTGATCCTCTCCCTGCTGCTTCAAACCATTTCATCTTTCTATCATCCCCTCTTAGATAAAATGCATCCTAGTGCCTGAGCTTTATATAAAAAAAAAAAACAGCATCTCCCAGCGATCACGTGACTCCAGGTTCTCTTCTCCTCGCCTCCCTGGCTGACGGAAGGAGAATCTCGGCCCCGCCCACTGGAGATATCGGACTGGGAGAACAGAGAGCCTGGAGTCATGTGATCGCTGGCAGATGCTCTTAAAACAGGTAGAATTTTTTTATTTTTTTCTAAAACGGACACTGCTTTTTGTCTGACAGAAGGGGATGATGTAAAGATGAGATGTTGGCTTAACAAACACTTTAAGGTCAATGGGGAGTATTAATGACGATCCTGGTCTGCTTCAGTGAAGACTGCATGTACATATTGATGAGGATCAGCAAACTGATTCCTCTGTCCAATATTCGGGCCTGTTCACACCACATGCAGTCCACTTTTTTTTTTTCTGCAACAAAAACGTATGAAAAGTAGGTTATGGTTTTTAATGGCATAATTACAGAAAAAAGCAGAACATGCTGCATTCTTCCTGGACTGTACTGGAACGCACATGTCCTTAAAGTTAAGAAAGAGGTTGAAAACATGCACTGGACTGCGTCAAAAACGGGCATGCAGAACACATCTCAATTGCGCTTCTATGGTGTGAGCCCCTAAGGTTTGCTAACAACTGCAGACCAGTTTGCTTATTCCTTATGCCACAGCTTAGGCGCTAGCAATAGTCTTGGGGGCTTTGGCCATCTGGCTCTTGGAACTTGTCCAGCCTTGATGTCATATATTTTTTATAATGTGTGAATAAAACATGCATGCATTTTTTTTTTTCTTGCTCTGTCCCTTTAACATTTGCATATTTTCTGGCCTTGTTTTCCAGATGGTGTTTTGGCCATTGCCGGAATCTTCAGCATGTTGATTTGTCTGGATGTGAGAAAATTACAGACCTAGCCTTGAAAAGACTGTCCCTTGCTCTAGGCATCCTACCATCGTACAAGAAAGGCTTGCTGAAATGTCACCAGAACAGTAAAAATTCGAAATCCTGGGGAAGCCGAGACATGAGTCAAAGGATGAGGACTAGCAATGTTCAGTGTATTGGGGGCCAGTGTGTATTACTTTATGGAGGGGATTACACCACTTCACCTGTGTGGATCCTGGATTCTGAGCGCCTGGCCGACATTGAAGATGCAGCAGACTGGAAGTATAAACACAATGGACTCTGTGTTTTGGACTTGGCATCCAGTCGTAATTGTTTTAATGGTGGTTGCTGCTTCAGGAAGCAGATACCTGGATTGAGGACTAGTGTCAGCTGGCAGCAGCAGTGCTACTCCAGTGGTTATACTAATTGTGGCCATTCGTTCTGCTCAGCTGGTGCTAAGCTAAGAACTATACAAGCTCTCCCAGAGTCCTCTGCACTGTGCAAAATAGGAAAAAGGACTCCTCAGTCAGAGGTCAGAGACTCCTACTCTGGGAGCGCAGAAACTGAATCTAGTGCTGCACGTGTTTTACAATTTCTCAGTCTTTCTGGATGTCATCAGATCACAGACCGTGGTCTCAGGTGGGTGATTTTCACTTCTTTATTTTACATTGTAAGCCATACAAAACGGTGGACAGGAAAAGGGGAAAGGGAAGGCAGAATTCACCAAGGACAAATGCTGATATCGGTAGCACGATAAGTCCTTGCACCATAACCCTTAGGAGCCCATCCCTGTCCTAGATTTTTGATCTAAGTGGACATTACCCTTAAACTGAGGGAAGGAGAGGGATCCCATAATCAAATAAAAAAAAGTTAATTGGCTGGGATATGACTAAACTAGGAACACAAATTCTAGTTCTGTATCTGGTTCTGAACCTGATTCAGGTTCCGGTTCGCCTGGACAAGTTTCCCAAATGCAGGATCCACTAAGGTTAGCAAAACAAACTGGAGGCTGCCCAGAGGTATGATTCTGCCACGAAGCCCAGATTGGTTGAATCGCTCACGAGTTCTTTTGCACGTGGCCACCCATTCCTGTAAGTGTTGCTTGACTGACACAGAAAAATCAGGGTTTGTGCCTTGTAGGACATGACTGCTGTGTGCCAGGGCTGCGTACACCTCAAAGCTAGATGGACAGAAATGCACAAACCCATTGACACGTATACTTACTTTATTTTTTTATTTTATCTATGTATATAGCAGTTTGCCTAGAGTTTAGTTTAAAGTGGTTGTAAAGGTACAATTTTTTTTTAATTATTATTTTTTTTTTTTTCTTCTTCTTCTTCTTCTAAATGGCATCCTTTTTTACCTTAGTGCAGTCCTCCTTCACTTACCTCATCCTTTGATTTTGCTTTTAAATGTCCTTATTTGTTCTGACAAATCCTCCCTTCCTGTTCTTCTGTCTGTAACTCCACACAGTAATGTGAGGCTTTCTCCCTGGTGTGGAGTGTCGTGCTTGCCCCCTCTCTTGGGCTACAGGGAAGTCCGGACGCCCATTAACACATGGCTCCTTTCTCTATCTGCAACGTAAAGAGCGTCCTGACTCTCCAGTAGTCCAAGGGAGGGGGCGAGGACGACACTCTACACCATAATGCAAGGCTTTCTCCCTGGTGTGGAGTTACAGACCAGAACAACAGGAAGTGAGGATTTCTCAGAAGAAATAAGGACATTTAAAAGTAAAATGGAAGGATGAGGTAAGTGAAGGAGGACTGCACTAAGGTAAAGGAAGCTAAAAAAAAATTGTACCTTTACAACCCTTTTTAAGTATAGTCTATAGCAGTGGTTCTCAACCCAGTGGTTGGGACCCCCTCGTGGGTCGAATGACGATTTGCCAGGGGTCACCGAATCCTGGGCTGTTCCTGAAGCCCACACTGCTCTCCCAGTCTTTTTGCGGCCGCCTAGCAGGGCTGCTCCTGTTCCAGTTCATGGCATGGCTGAGGGGCAGAGATTAGAGGTCAGCTGACTGGTGAGGATTGTGAAGTGGGAGGGGCTGGAGGAGACCCTATCTCCCAATTATGGCATAGGTGTCGCTGCTACGAGACACCACAAAGTCGGAGAAACAGTGAAGCCAGAGACATAGTGAGTGGGGGAGGAACAAAAAAAGGGAGTCATAACAGGAAAGATGGCTAGAGAGAGGGATGGGGGACAAGGAATTAACATAAAGAGAGATAAAAGGGAAAGAAAGGAGAACAAAGAGAAAGAGGGGTACATCCTAAAATGTACCATAAGGGGTTTAATACCGTACAAGTGGAAGGGACTCGGGGAGCGCTAAATGCCCATGGGTTAGGGGCGCAAATTACTTGTCTTGCCTTGGGTGCTGACAACCAACCCACGCTACGAAAATGATTTTACTGTTAGGGGTCCCCACAACTTTGGAAATTTTATCAAGGGGTCACGACACTAGAAAGGTTGAGAACCACTGGTCTATAGTTATTGGAGTGATCCATTCCACCATGGACTGACATTTTAGCCCGAGGCTCACATCAGAAAATGTCTGGTTGTGGGGAGCACCTTTTTCAGGATGACATGTGGAAAGGGGAGCAAGTAAGGAGGCATTTCGAGGGGGGAGCCCCTTGTTATAGATGAATGAAGAAAGTAATTTTAGATTATATTTATACATTTTATTTATATTTCTGGTTTCCAGAAAGCAGTGTTGTGATACTCAGAAATTGACTGTATAGTGATTGAAAAAATTTCCAATCCCTCCACTCCTCATTGAGTCCGGGTGTGATTATTAAACGCATCTTCTGCTTGTGTTAAAGATGAAGTAAAGCCAAACATTTTTGGCTGTGCTTCTCTTATGTATCACAGGAGCGTGCAGTTCTGCACTCCTGTGACCCGTTTTTAGCGGATGTTACAGAGCCGGTCCAGACTTTGAAAATATCCTGACCATGTTGTCTGGATGCACCCAGGTGCCTGGACCGGCACCTGGCTCAGCCTCTCAGCATGGGAACACAAGCCTCAGCAAAGCATTGTTTTCAGTAGAGTGGGAATGAATTTAGGTTGTTGTCTGTGTCTTTCAAACTAGTGGTGGTAACTGCCCTCTTACGTCTACTTAAAGGGTCACTAAAGGAATATCTTTTTATTTTTTTTTAGCTAAATAGCTTCCTTTACCTTACTGCATGTCCTCATTGTTCGTTTTTTGCTTTGATGTTGCTGTAATTTTGCTCTGATCTCCACACTTCCTGCTTGTCTGTTTCCTTATAACCACAGTGCTGGGAGCTTTCTCTCTGTGGTCACTAATCAAGGAGGTATGATTACTGTGTGTAAACTGAAACTGGGTTGGTGCTGATGGGTTTTAGACAACCCATCACTGCCCTCTATTGGCTCTCTGGCTCTGTACATCAGAGAGACAGGAAATAACAGCAAAAACGAAACTAGAACTGTAGGTTGATTATATGATTGTTTTTTATCTATTTTTAATAATTTTTAAAAGGAATCAGTTAACTTTTATGTCTCTATACCCTGTAAACAGTAATTTCAGCCCAAATTTTTTTTCCCTTTAGTGACCCTTTTAAGCCTTTTTCTCTGTTCAGCGATGTCAACGAGAGTCTCAGCCATCCGGGACTCTCCTCTTGATTGGCTGGGGCACAAAGTCAGTCAGTTAGCCAGTCAAGCGAGAGAAGACCAGGTCGCGTTGGGGCTCCCTGTCTGAATGGACACATGGAGCTCTGGCTCGGGTGCCCCCATAGCAAGCTGCTGGTCTATGGGGGCACTCGTCAGGAGAAACTTAAAGAAACTTCAATTGCAATTATGAAGTTGCCTAATTTTCTGTCAGATTATTCACTGTGCCTTTTTTAAATGATCCCTTGTTTAAAGCTCAGGTCTACATTTGCATTCTGCTCTTAATATTTTGCATTTAGGTCAGTAGGACAATAAATTGTGTCATCTGGGAAATGCCATCACTTAATAATTTTTTTGTTGTGTTTACTTTTGTAGGGCGTTGACTTTTGGTGGAGGATTACCATACCTGGAACATCTAAACCTTTCTGGATGTCTCAACGTGACTGCGTCGGGCTTACAGGATCTGGTGTCGGCATGTCCCTCTCTTAATGATGAACACTTCTACTACTGCGACAACATTAATGGTAATGTGTGTGTTCTACTCAGTTTGAAAAACTGCACATGATCCTAAATGAGGTCACAATGACTCACTGAGAAGCAGGTCAGAGGCATTCTGATCATGTACTTGTCTGCACCTCCTGTGTGTGCTTTGTAGCTGGCTTGAAAAGTACACTTCCGTGGCTTAACAGAAAAGCCTTTTGCTTTGTCCTAATTTTATTATAATTATAATTATAGTTTAGGACCTGTCGCGTTGCTGGAATCCTAAAATGATTCCAGTATGTAACACTTCAGTTATTAAAGTAGTTATGAAGGTTTTTTTACTTTCATGCATGAAGGTAAAGCACCTTCTGTGTGCAGTTCCCTGCTGCTGTCAATCAGACGGTGGGGGGTGGCGCTGAGCCCAGTTCTGTGTGTCAATGGGCTTCGAGTGGTGCTCGGAGTGAGCATGCATGAGTGCCCCCAAGCAGATTTCTATGGGGGCACTAAGCAGGGGGAGGGTGCCCGAGGAGAGGAGCTGTGTGTGTGTGTGTGTGTGTGTTTTTTTCTTTTTAGTATCACTTTAATGAGTTCAGCATGTTGTGTGCAGGTGAGCCTGATTTTATATTTTCATACAGAATAAATATTTTCATATAGGAAATAGTTGGCAATTCATTGTTCTGTGGTAGAACAAAACAAATTGCCAGTATTTCTAGAATGTAAATCCTGGGTTTGCTTAGATTTGTGAACAATTTGTGAACAACTAATGGATGACCTGTGAGGTTAGAAATGTGGCATCTGTCTTTTGTCAATCATCCTACATGCTTGCTTTAGGTCAGCGATCCACTAGGTAGTGGAGCCAGGTTTGGGTTGACTGATCTAGAACCAGCTCCCATATTTCTGTCCTCACAGGTATTCTTTAAGACCCAGCATTTTTACAGCATTTTAGCTCTCCATGCATCTCAATGGTCCTGCAAACAGCATATTTGGTGCAGCTTTTGGGTGCTGAAAAAACGCTCCAAAAACTTCCCTCTAGATTGTAATGATTTGAAAGCGCTGTAAAAACGCACTAAAACGTTAGGGTCTTAGCGGTGCTTTACCAGCACATTGGGATTGCAGATGAGGCTTCGCTCGAAAAATGCCCCAGTGTGAAAGGGGCCTTGGGGCTAATCCACACAGACCTAACAGAAGCTTCACATCTACACTCATCCTGAAGTAGAGGTATGGGGAGACATTGAGTCTAAAACCCAGAAATCTGTGTGTACATGTACCCAGGCTGACATGGTAGTGATTATTTTATATACATGCTTTCCTAATAAAATGGGCAATTCTAAACAGACAGGTAAGTTTTTCAAATTTCATAAGAAGGTGCAGGTAAGCAGATCCTGCCCTATCCAGGAGTATATTCCCCACTTCATCTGTCCTGAGTATGTGGAAAACAGGAATACTTGGCTAAAAATTATCCTGAGTGATATTGAAGAAATATGGTGGAAAATCTGTCTGTACAGTGTTGACATGTGTCAGTGTATGTGGACATTGTATGGCTTCATCTATTGCCCCTCTTGTTATTGTAGTTCAGTTCTTAAGCAAAGTATTGAGATATAAATGATTGGCTGTGAATGTGAACAGTCTACCAGTGCTCCGATCTCTAGTGACTGGTAGAAAATGGTATTCATGGTAATATGAAACCTCAACCAATCGCTGCTACACGCAGTATATATGGGTATTCTGGGGGCTTCTACTGTTGTTGTTTATACTGGATGCCTATTGAACCAGTGAGTGTAGCTTTAAAAATCTCTGCTCAGAAGTTAGACTTGTGTGTTCGTTTTTGGTGCTGTAGTTCCTGGTGACAAAAAAAACATGTAGGGAAAAAATGACCATAAACTAAATCGGGATATCACTTACCCTATCCTACCCGATACCTTCATTATTTAGTCCTAAACTAACCTTTGAACCTGGCATTAATATTCACACCTCATCCTAGCACCTAACCTAATCTAAGCTTACCTGTAGGTGCAAGATGTGTGGTTGGGTTTACAATCACTTTAAATGAGAAGTGCAGGAACAAGAAACATACTTGCCTATATGGTTGCAGCATCTGTGTGATGACCGGGCTCCCATTTGCCCCCCCCCCCCCGCGCTGGCTCTAAGCAAGAGAATTGAGCGATTACATGACTGCTGATCACTCAGTTCTTGGGTCCTGTCTGACTGTTGGTCGCCACTCTGCGCTTTCCCACCAGCGCTCACTGGGCAGGAGAGGGGGTGAGAGCAGCTGGCTCCAGCGACATTATTGCACCCAGAGACTGGAGTGGCTCAGTGATGTCAGCCGAAAATGGGCTTTACCCTGTTGTCGGCTCATTCGAGGATCACAGGAGTGATCTTACTTTTGACCCAGAAGTATGGTCTTTTAAGGCCATACCTGGACAGAAATTCAGCTGGTTCATCAAGGACTGTCCAAATTTTACTCCATGTATGGGCATTATGATTGTGTAGATGTCGATCTACCGATCAACTTCTTTACAACTGCTATGTTGGATTTTTTTTTTTTTGCTCAATCAGCGCTGCTGTCGGAATAGGGAGGAAGGATTCCCTCATCCACATCGAGTGTGGGGGAATCAAGTCGGTTTTATATTATTAAACCTGCTTGTGAAAAAATAAATTAAAAAGGACTCCTATGGGCTGCTTAGCGCATACATGGTGCGTTATTCTTTGCGATAAGCGCGTCCTATATCTCAGAAGTCTTCAGACAACTCCAATAATGCTGGAATCGCATGCACAAGTCCTGTGCATGCAAACCCCAAAAATGTGATTTACACATTGCCATTGTATTGGCAATATGCAAACAAAACAATTTCCCTGCTAATGCGCTGGCCTCATAGGCATTTAGAACCAGCTTAGCAGACCAGGAAGGAAATGGTGGGGTAATCTTTTGCCCATGTAGAAAATGACAGTAAGGTAGAGAAGGCACAATTTACACCATATTTAAAGGTAAATGTGTTTTAAAATCGACATTTTTAATGCCCCTTTTTTTTTTTAAGGGGTTGTAAAGGTAAGTTTTTTTACCTCAATGCATCTTATGCATTAAGGTAAAAAAAACATCTGACAGCACCGGCCCCCCACCCGAGCCCCTGTTTTACTTACCTGACCGGTCGAAATTCCCGGGCGCGTGCTTGTTATCCTGTTCGGTTCCCAGCCTGGCTGTTGATTGGCTAGGCTGGGCGGATTGATAGCAGCGCAGCCATTGGCTGGCGCTGCTGTCAATCACAGCAGATGACGCGGCACGCCGGGGGCGGGGCCAAATGATACAGTTGGCGGCTATGGCCGCCGCTGTATCACGGGAGCGCGCTCGCAAAAGCTTTCCACCGTGCGAGCTCGCTCACATGAAGGTAGAAAGCTTTTGTGAGGAGGAGCCCAGACAGCTGCCGAGGGACCCCAGAAGGCAGGATTTGAGGGGACACTGTGCAAAACGAGCTGCACAGTGGAGGTTAGTATAACATGTTTGTTATTAAAAAATAAAAAAAAGAATTCTGACTTTAGTGTTCCTTTAAGTTACATTATATGGGTATTTTTTTTACTTATTTGTAAGGTAGTTTCAGTTTTACATCATAGATGACCACTAGGAGGCTGCATTTAACTAGTAAAGTAGTTGACTGCAAAACTCAACATTTTGTAGAGCCTATCTACATAAGCTTTATTTTACCTTGTAGCCCGAGGTAACGTAGAGCTGCAGGAAGGGTCTTAACATAGTTGAGATTATAGTAGTTGAGTGATGGCATAGTTAAGATTGGCATATTGAAGTCCCCAGGGGCCTATTGGGGATAGTTTTAAACCACTTCCTGTCTTGCTAATGTTAAGACATGGAAATAAAAATGTTTAAATGAATGCTTAAATTGTAGTAAGGTTGTGAGAAATACGTGATTCGTATTACAGCTAAATTGCACAAGGGGTTTTATTTCTATGCTACCTCACGCTGTAAGCTAGGCTTCCTTGCCTCTCGCTCAGGTTGTGTTTGCAAGGAATCCTTTTATCCAGGTAGTTTTAACTTTGCAGACATGTCCAAGCAGGATTACAGTGAAAGGATTACAGATTAAAGTTTCCTAATCTTTACTAGATTATTCCATTAAAGCGGAACTCCACCCAAAGGGGGAAGCTCTGTTTATCTGCCTAACCCCCCCCCCCCCCCCTCGCTGCCACATTTGGCACCTTTTGGGGGGGTACATGGTTTTGACTGGTACTTCGACATCCAGCTCAGTTCACGTGGTGAATTCTGACAGAAGTGTGGATCCCCCGCAGCCAAGCCATTCACAAAGCGCAGCCTGCTTGCACAGTAGGGAATCGGCTGAAGCAGCAAGGCTTCACTGCTGGTTCCCCTTAGCTAAGGTAGCGCGGCAGCACTGAGAGCCGATTGAAAAATCGTCTCAGGTGAGGACACCACTGGATTCATGGACAGGTAAGTTCCCTAATATTGAAAGTCAGCAGCAGTATTTGTAGCTGCTGATTTTTTTTTTTTAAAGAAAAGATTCTGAGGGAGCCTGGAGCTCCTCTTTAATTTAGTTTTGTAATGCTGTGTGCTGAGGGCTGATTGTGGTCTGAGCTGTTCTCTGTAGTAGGCTATCCTGAGATGGTGTGATTGTTGGACCACATAGATACCTCAGATACCTGTTCTGTGGCTCTCTTAATGGCACAACTTATCTGGACACTGCATTTCTCAGCCAAGGGCCTTCAGTACAGTAGTCTACCTTTTTATGAATAAGCAGAAAGTGTAAGGCTAACCATACACATTACAATCTGACCATGCAAATTCTGTAAAATCAACTTTAGATCTGCCAAAAAAGTAATGAGGATCTACTTAAGCTATCCAATCAGGCAGGCCCTTGCACTTAATGCTGTTTGGTAGATCTAAAGGAGGTTGTTCAATCTGATTATAACGTGTGCAGTGAACTTAAAGGGAGACCTGTTGGAATATAAGTAATGGAGCTGTCATTGTTGACTTGTTTTTATAAACGTGCAGGTTCCAGGACTGTCCTAATTTTAGCTTTACTAACTAGCATTTCATCAACCACCAGAAAAGCATGCAGGCAATGAAGTTTTATACTTTTTTGTTGTGTTTGTTACAGGTCAGGGACTCGCTATGTAGTGAAGACACAGATCAGGATGACAAAAGGCAGTGACAGCTTTCCTTATTTCTGTCTTCTCAGGACTAAGGATGAGCTTCCAGCATCTCCAGCCATTTCCCGATCTCTGCAGCTGAGCATCGGGACAATGTCTCACTGCCTGTGATTATCGCAGCATGGGGGGGACTTCCTGGCGGGCTCTGCACGTGCACTGTGCAAAAATGCCGGAGCTCATCCTTACTCAGGACCCCTAAGGGTCAGCTCACCTAATACTGATTTGCATTGTTTCCATCAAGTTTGTCACATGCTAGCTTTTTAGGTCGTTTTCACACTGATGTCGTGGTACCCACAGAAGCAGTGCGGTGTACCCATGTGTTTGGAGCGTGTTAGCTGCACTTTCTCAGTTATATTGTGTTTTGCGTATTTGTTGTTCCTGTGTTTTTTGGTGCGCTTTCTAATAGTGCACCATAGATTCAGCATGCGGGAGTTTGGTGCTCTTTCAGAATGTGCACCAAAACTACAGGACATGGGGCAGGTAACCAGCTCCACACAGGTGGGTAATATGCACTAGTAGTGAGATTTCCTGGTCATCCCATTCTGTGTTCTATACAGCACAAGGCTAGATTACCGTGTCATGCACCTCATGATTTAGGTAGGAAGCTGGCAGATGTTGGAGTACACCAGAGCCCACCAGAAACTGAAATGATGTACATTTTAATGGAAATACACAGCTGGCCTAGGACTAATTTCTGCACAACCTCTTTAAAGTGTATGCAATACTAAAACGAGTAGTGAGGTATACAATACAAGTGTGTCTTTTCTATTTGTGTGTTCACCTGATTATGTTCTTGTGCAGGTCCCCATGCTGAAACCGCCAGTGGATGCCAGAACCTGCAGTGTGGTTTCCGGGCCTGCTGCCGATCTGGTGAATGACCTTTCCTACCTCCCCCACTCATCTGAGCAGCCATTCTTTCATGCACTTTACCCTTTCTAGCACACGTTGTGTGTTCAGGAATCCTTCTGGAGTTTTTCCTTCTGAGTTGCATTCATCATATAGTCTTTGAGCAAACTGTCAAGCGTAGTAACAGTTTTCGCTAAATAAAATCTTCATTCCCCAAGCTGTTTGTTTCTTTCTTGGACTGTTTTTTTTTTGTTCTTTTCCCTCTTAAGGTAACATTATTGTTTCAAATTATGAAAAAAAGGTAATACAAAACTATGGAAACCGAGAGCAACATATAAGCTCAAAATGTCCATTCAACATATTGATATGTAATATGGAAAGATCACATACTGATTACCATTGCATGGTTATATCATTAAAAACTGCATAAAAAGCTGTATGCTTTGTGTAATACTTAAATCAATAAAAGGGTATTGGAGAAGGATTAGATATCTAACAACCAAAATAACGGATATAGAGATCCCAGATGATCCTTGGGGATGTTTACATCAGAGGATCAGATTACCAACTAAACAATATCAGAAAAGTCTAGTACCCCATTTGTTAACAGCCGCTAAAAGCCTGATAGCCAGTCACTGGCAAGAAATTGAAAGTCCCTCTATCAGAGAATGGTGCAACAAAATAAATTCTATTCAAAACTTAGAATATTTAAGGTTAAGCGACGCAGACGGTCTAGAGCAGTGGTCTCCAAACTGCGACCCGAGGGCCGGATGCAGCCCTTTACGTACTGCTATCCGGCCCTCACCTTTAGTGCATTACCCCCCCCACTGTCTGCAGTGAATGATGGGGCACTGTTCCACCCATTGATACCAATGATGGGGCACTGTTCCTCCCCTTATATTATTCAAGGGGAACGGTTTACTCTTTCTGATGCCAGGACACTTTCTACTCCCCCTGGCCACAGTCCGGCCCTCCTAAAGTTTGAAGGACAGTAAACTGGCCCTTTGTTCAAGAAGTTTGGAGACCTCTGGTCTAGAGGAATATGAAGAGATTTGGTCTAAGTGGGCAGAGTTCAAACATTCAATGAAATTTGCGTTAATGGGTGCCTAGGACCTTTTAGATTACTAAGGGTTGGATATAACACAATAAAGTAATTAGAAAATAAGTCGGATTAGAAAAGATAGAAAGGTAACTGAAGGTTCGTGGGGGGGGAGGGAAGAGATTGGGTATAAGGAATACAATAACTAAGTGATAATATAGGGGATTAAAATCGGTAAAAGCAAACAAAATATATATTCGTTTTCTCATTTTTATTTATGGAGTTTAATTAAAAAAAAAAAAAAAACACAAACATTACACCTTGGCCTTTGCTACAATTTTGTGCTGCTGTGTCTGTGGATTGCCCTTGTAATCATGGGAGTAAGCCATGTTCTTTGCGTCCTGTTCACCACTGCTTTCGCATCCACAAGATCCATTTCCAATAGAAAATGTGAGTCAGCTTTCAAAAAGCCTGGAGTTCTGCTTTAGTCCATATCTACAGTAAGTGCTTCTATGGTCAGCATATATTAATTTACAGTGCATCCGAAAAGTATTCACAACGCTTCACTTTTTCCACTTATGTGGTGCAGGTTCATCTACCAACAGGACAACGACCCTAAGAACACAGCCAAGATAACAAAGGAGGGGCTATGGGACAACTATGTGAATGTCCTTGAGTGGCCCAGACTTGAACCCGATTGAACATCTCTAAAGAGATATAAAAATGGATGTGTACCGACGTTCCCCATCCAACCGGAGAGAGTTTGAGAGGTCCTACAAAGAAGAATTGGAGAAACTGCCCCAAAAT
The DNA here is from genome assembly GCA_029574335.1 of Rana kukunoris. Taxonomy (NCBI): domain Eukaryota; kingdom Metazoa; phylum Chordata; class Amphibia; order Anura; family Ranidae; genus Rana; species Rana kukunoris. The sequence continues at coordinate 662,634,170 of CM056049.1, forward strand.
AGGTGTGACAAGCTTGTAGCATCATACTGAAAAAATCTTGAGGCTGTAATTGGTGCTTCAACAAAGACTAAATACTTATGTACATGTGATTTTTTTTTTTTTTTATATATATTTTTTATAAATTTGCAAAGATTTCAAACTTCTTTCACGTTGTCATTATGGGGTTATTCAATCCATTTTGGAATAAGGTTGTAACATGTGAAAAAATTTAAGCACTGTTAATACTTTCCCGATGCACTGTACATTATTTATTCAGTTATATCTAGCCTACTATTAATCTGAATGATCTTTGTAAAATTGACGTCCTTGAATTTTGTGACATATAGTCCTTATGTCCTGAGAGTAGGGAATGCTGTGCCTCACATTTCAGAGTCCACCTTCTGAACTACAGAGGTGCTGAGAGGAGGAGTTATATGGGGTAGAGTCAGTACTGGAGTCACTGCTTACAGGCAGGATGGTACCATGGGATATGTAGTCCTTAAAAATCGAATGTAAACAGCAGAGGAGAATCTGCAAAGCATGCAAGGAATCCAGAAAATTGTGGAAAGAGAGGATCAGCAGACAGCCAGCAATTACAACATTGAAAGCAAATAGTTTAGTAAGATTATACTGGATTGCCAATAATTATTGTAATGCTGATGTTATAAGATGAAAGTGTATGCTGTGACCATACATCTACCTTAAAGGAGTATTCCGAAGCAAAGTTTTCCTAGGGGAAAAAGAGCATCATACAAATTTATAATACATTTAAATGTACTCACGTTTTCCTTGTGGTCTTCTTCCCGGTCTTCTTCTCTTTTTTCTCTCCGGCCGGAAGTTGTCTTTTGATGACAACCGACTTACTTATCTTCTTCGTCCGTCGCCATCTTAGCCCGGTGACTCATCAATCCCATGAGTCACCGCGGGCTGCGCCGGCCTCCCCGCCCCGGAGTCGAATACTCCCCCTTACTTAATTTATTCATGTATGCGCTGAGCTGAGCTGCCATTGGCTCAGCACAGCAACCGCCTATTGGTGCACTGTCCTCCAATCAGTGGTTACGTACCGCGCATGCGCTACTCTGCATCTAGGAAGGGAAGCTGTCCTTTGTCCCTATACAGTATTCCTACTAAGCCCCCATACCCTGCTCTCTCTGCAACCATGCCATCCGCTCTCTCTCTGCCCCACACCCTGCTATCTGCCCCACACCCTGCTATCTGCCCCACACCCTGCTATCTGCCCCACACCCTGCTATCTGCCCCGCACCCAGCTATCTGCCCCGCACCCAGCTATCTGCCCCGCACCCAGCTATCTGCCCCGCACCCTGCTATCTGCCCCGCACCCTGCTATCTGCCCCGCACCCTGCTATCTGCCCCGCACCCTGCTATCTGCCCCGCACCCTGCTATCTGCCCCGCACCCTGCTATCTGCCCCGCACCCTGCTATCTGCCCCGCACCCTGCTATCTGCCCCGCACCGAGCTATCTGCCCCGCACCGAGCTATCTGCCCCGCACCGAGCTATCTGCCCCGCACCGAGCTATCTGCCCCGCACCGAGCTATCTGCCCCGCACCGAGCTATCTGTATAGCATGCTCATACATAGAAATACTGTAAGGGAATGCTGTGACTTGTAGTTTTACTCCTGAGGTAATAAGCATTTCAATATAAATACATATAATGAAATGCTGCTTACATCAAGGGGAGAACTACAAGTCACAGCATGCCAATACAATATTTTTATGTATGTGAATGCTGTGACTTGTAGTTTTGGCTAAGGGAAGTAACATATGAAGGGGTTGTGTATATTCTAGTTTATTTTACCATGATGCGATGGTGATTGGTGCACAACTTCAGATTCTTCTGACCGCTGCTGATCCGGGAATACAGCATCTAGTAAAGTAAGCTTTACGTGCTTACATTGCTAGATGCACGCTGGGGGGGGGCAAAAGATCATTGGAGCTCGGCTATCCAATAGAAGAGGACGCTTTTTAGGAGGCAGGGATAGGGAAATAGGTGAGAGAGAAGGGGCGTGAAATATTATAATTTAGGGAGGGGTCCGAGCGGGGGAGTTACAGGGGGAGGGCAGGAGATTACAGGAAGAGAGGAGCAGGCATGCTGGGAGAGCCAGTATTATCATGGTGGCCGTGGATGAGAACCAGGAAGTAAAGAAAACTAACAGAGGGAATAAAAGAAGAACTGCTGGGACGATTTTCATGAGAGTGACTTCTTTTAAAAGGTATTTTTATTGGCTACAATCTGGCATGTTGTGGAATGTGGCTTCAGACTACTCCTTTAAAGATTGCATTATTTCCCTTTCCTGTTTTGTAAATGCATATTTATTGTTGTCTTTCTTCCATATTCTCACAATGCCTACAAGAACTTTTTATCTGCTTGCCGACCATATAACTTACATATACGGTGGCAAGCTGATCTGTGGGTACAGTGGACTTGATACCCGCCAATCATTGGACAGAGAGCCAGAACGGCGATCTCCCTATGTTAACAAGGCAGATTGTTGGTCTGTCAGTAAGGAATGCATTTTGTTCCTGCAAAGCAGGGACATGGATTCATGCCTTACCCTAGTAAAAGCACCTCCCATATAGTGCACAAACACTGGCTAGGAACATGTGTAACCCTTTGCTTGCCTCCTGATGTTCACCCCTTCCCAGCCATTGTCATTAGTACAGTGACAGTGCATCTTTTTAGCACTGTATTGGTGTCACTGGTCCCTAAAAAGTGGCAGATTTGTCAGCTGCAATATCGTAGTCCTGTGCTATAAGTCGCTGATCACTGCCATTACTAGTAAAAAAAAAAAAAAACTTTCTCAGTTTTCAACTTTTTTGCATAAACCAATAAATATACAGTGCCTTGCGAAAGTATTCGGTTCCCTTAAACTTTGCGACCTTTTGCCACATTTCAGGCTTCAAACATAAAGATATAAAACTGTAATTTTTGGTGAAGAATCAACAACAAGTGGGACACAATCATGAAGTGGAACGAAATGTATTGGATATTTCAAACTTTAACAAATAAAAAACTGAAAAATTGGGCGTGCGAAATTATTCAGCCCCCTTAAGTTAATACATTGTAGCGCCACCTTTTGCTGCGATTACAGCTGTAAGTCGCTTGGGGTATGTTTCTATCAGTTTTGCACATCGAGAGACTGAAATTTTTGCCCATTCCTCCTTGTAAAACAGCTCGAGCTCAGTGAGGTTGGATGGAGAGCGTTTGTGAACAGCAGTTTTCAGTTCTTTCCACAGATTCTCAATTGGATTCAGGTCTGGACTTTGACATTCTAACACCTGGATATGTTTTTTTGTGAACCATTCCAGTGTAGATTTTTGCTTTATGTTTTGCATCATTGTCTTGTTGGAAGACAAATCTCTGTCCCAGTCTCAGGTCTTTTGCAGACTCCATCAGGTTTTCTTCCAGAATGGTCCTGTATTTGGCTCCATCAATCTTCCCATCAATTTTAACCATCTTCCCTGTCCCTGCTGAAGAAAAGCAGGCCCAAACCATGATGCTGCCACCACCATGTTTCACAGTGGGGATGGTGTGTTCAGGGTGATGAGCTGTGTTGCTTTTACGCCAAACATAACGTTTTGCATTGTTGCCAAAAAGTTTGATTTTGGTTTCATCTGACCAGAGCACCTTCTTCCACATGTTTGGTGTGTCTCCCAGGTGGCTTGTGGCAAACTTTAAACGACACTTTTTATGGATATCTTTAAGAAATGGCTTTCTTCTTGCCACTCTTCCATAAAGGCCAGATTTGTGCAGTATACGACTGATGGTTGTCCTATGGACAGAGTCTCCCACCTCAGCTATAGATCTCTGCAGTTCATTCAGAGTGCTCATGGGTCTCTTGGCTGCATCTCTAATCAGTCTTCTCCTTGTATGAGCTGAAAGTTTAGAGGGACGGCCAGGTCTTCGTAGATTTGCAGTGGTCTTGATACTCCTTCCATTTCAATATTATCGCTTGCACAGTGCTCCTTGGGATGTTTAAAGCTTGGGAAATCTTTTTGCATCCAAATCCGGCTTTAAACTTCTCCACAACAATATCTCAGACCTGCCTGGTGTGTTACTTGTTCTTCATGATGCTCTCTGCGCTTTAAACGGACCTCTGAGACTATCACAGTGCAGGTGCATTTATACGGAGACTTGATTACACTCAAGTGGATTCTATTTATCATCATTAGTCATTTAGGTCAACATTAGATCATTCAGAGATCCTCACTGAACTTCTGGAGAGAGTTTGCTGCACTGAAAGTAAGGGGGCTGAATAATTTTGCACGCCCAATTTTTCAGTTTTTTATTTGTTAACAAAGTTTGAAATATCCAATACATTTCGTTCCACTTCATGATTGTGTCCCACTTGTTGTTGATTCTTCACAAAAAAATACAGTTTTATATCTTTATGTTTGAAGTCTGAAATGTGGCAAAAGGTCGCAAAGTTCAAGGGGGCCGAATACTTTCGCAAGGCACTGTACGCTTATTGGGATTTAATTTTTTTTTCAATTAGATATGTTATTATATTTATAGCAGGGAGTCAAATTATTATTTTTTTTCCAAAATTGTTGGTCTTTTTTTTGTTTATAACGCAAAAAATAAAAACCGCAGAGGTGATTAAATACCACCAAAAGAAAAATCTATTCATAGGAAAAGGACAAACATTTTATTTGGGTACAGTGTCGCACGACTGCACAATTGTTAGTTAAAGTAACGCAGTGCCGTATTGCAAAAAATGGCCTGGTCATGAAGGGGGTAAATCTTCTGGAGATCAAGTGGATAAAATGAACTTTCAGTCAGTTTTCCCTTGTTTATGTTCTCTTTTGCCCTGTACACACAATCAGTTCACCTGATGAAAACGGTCTGATGGATTTTTTCATCAAATATCCGATGAAGCTGCCTGATGATCAGTCGTGCCTACACACCATTCGTTAAAAAAACCATCGTGTGAGAATGCGGTGACGTAAAACACGACGTTCTGGGAAATATTAAGTTCAATGCTTCCGAGCATGCGTCGACTTGATTCTGAGCATGCGTGGATTTTTAACCGATGGACGTACCCACAGACGATCGTTTTTTTTAACCATCAGATAATTTTAAAACAAGTTCCTAGTTTTTTGACTGATGGATAAAAAACCGATGGGGCCCACACAAGATCGGTTTTCATCAGACAAACTGATCGTGTGTATGCGGCATATGACGTATCAACAAAAACTAGACCACTAGAAACAAGGATAAAAACTACAAGTGCATAGAGTGAGTGTGAGTGAGTAACTTGTATAGCGCAACACATGCAAACTTAATCGCCTCAAGGCACTTTGCATCCAGAGTTGTCCTGATCCTTAGAAGAGGTGGGTCTTCAGTTTTTTCCTAAAAGCCTGATGGTTTTCTTCCAAGCGGATGGTCGTGGGTAGAGCATTCCAAAGCCTGGGTCCTTGGACTGCAAATCTGCATTCTCCCTTAGATTTGTAGCGAGAGTTAGGGATTTGGAGAAGGTTTTGGTTGGTTGACCGGAGCACGTGCTTGGTGACGTAGGGTTTTATTTTCTCGTTTAAGTATTGCGGAGCGTTTCTTGTGTACATTTGTGTGTGATGCAGAGTGTCTTGCATGTCACCCACGTTTTTTTTCTCCTGTTACCAGTCTGGCCGCCGTGTTCTGGACGACTTCCAGATTTGACATCTGGTATTTCAGTAGTCCTAAGTAGAGGGAGTTTGCGTAGTCGAGCCGTGAGTTGATGATTGTTCCAACCACACTTCCTCTTCTGGAATGAAGGGGATGAGTCTATGTAGCATGCGGAGTAGATGATGAGAGCCGCTGACAACTGATGCTATTTGTGCATCCATGGACATGTCTGAGTCAAAGATGACTCTGAGGCTTTCGACTTTGTTGCTTGGCGCGATGGTCTGTCCGAGGATAGTGGGTGATGTCCATGTGGTCCTAGATTTGGATTTCCTATTTGTGTCCAGGATGAGGAGTTCAGTTTTGGATCCATTGAGTTTGAGGGAGCTTTCAGTCATCCAATTGTCGATCAGTGTGAGGCATTTTCCTAGTTCATGATATTGGTCCTTTTTGTTGGTGATTCGAAAGTAAAGCTGCGTGTAATCAGCATAAGAGTGGTAGCGCAGGTCCTGTTTGCTGATGATTTTGAGGAGCAGGCAGATGTAGATGTTGAAGAGTAGAGGTGAAAGGGGTGATCCTTGAGGGACTCCGCGTGTGGTGGTCCATGTTGCTGAAGTGAAGCCTCCAAGTTTCACGGTCTGAGTGCGATTTTCTAGAAAAGATGCAAACCACGGTAGGGCCGCATCAGAGACTCTGGCTACTTCTTTGAGGCTCCGTGAGCAATGTGTTGTGGTCTACCGTGTCGAAGGCTGCGCTGAGGTCCAGCAGCACTAGGAGACAGGATTCTCCGTCATCTGCTGCTTTTAGGGCATCATCCCATATCTTGAGTAGGGCCGTTTCTGTCCCGTGGCCTGGGCGGAAACCTGATTGTAGTGGATCAAGGAGTTTGTGGTCATCCAGATGAGGCTGTAGCTGTTGTACTACTGCTTTCTCCATGATCTTGGAGATGGTGTTCAGGCTTGATACCGGTCAGCGATGGTTTGTATTTTTTGGGTCGAGCTTTGGTTTCTTTTAGAGAGGTTTAATGATGCCCTGCTTAAGGGTGCTCGGAACAATTCCTTCCCTGAACGATTGGTTTATGATGTGCGTTATGGTGGGTGCCAAGATGTCTGTGCATTCTTTCAAGAGTTTTGTAGGAATGGTGTCATTAGGAGATGTGTTGTCTCGGAGGCTTCTGATGATGTTTTTGGTAGTGTCGATGGAAATTGGGATCAGCGTGAAATTCGTTGATCGTGGACTATTTGTGTTGATTGCTTCTTCTTGCTTTATCTGAATGGGTTTGGTGATTTTCTCCTGTTGACTTGTTGCCCGAATCTTTTCGATTTTGTCAATAAAAAAGTCAGATGGTTCATTACAAAATTCTTGTGTCTCCTTTGCAAGGGGGTCCAAGCAGGAGGGGTTCGTAGTCTAAGCGACTAGCTTGAAAAGTTCCTGTGGACGATTTAGGGCTTTTGAAATGGCGTTTGACATTTTTTTTTTTTTTTTGCTTTAAAGATGGCTTTGTGGTAATTTTTGGTGAGGACTTTGTAATTTGTGTGGTTTTCTTTTGATGGATTTCTCCTTCAGGCTCCTTCAGCTCTTCTGCGTTCTTGTTTCAGTAGGGTGAGAGTGTCGTTAAACCAGCCTGAGTTGTTTTTCCGGATGAGAGCTCTGCGTTTCGGACTGACTGTGTCTGCTGTCTGTAGTAAAGCTTTGTTTAAGGCGTTAAGTGTTTGTTCCGTTGAGTGGTTTAGATTTAGTACCTCTATTTTTGTCGCAAGTGTGGTTTTGAAGAGTCCAGAGTGTAGTTTCTTCTGCGATCTTGTGCAGTGTATTGTTGTTGGGACTTTGGGTTTTTGGAGGATGGTGTTGGTGTTTAATGTAAATTTGATGGCACGGTGGTCCGTCCAAGGTAGAGGCCTGTTGTCCAGCTTGTTGATATCCATGTTTTGTTTAAAGATGAGGTCCAAAATGTGACCTGACGCATGCATCAGAGTCTTTATCAGTTGCTGCAGACCAAGTTCTTCGAGTTGGTCGATGCAGGCGGTGGCGATAGGATCCTGGCTAGAGTTAGCCCAGAAGTTTAAATCCCCAAGTAGCAGCAGGTTTTTGGTTTTCAGGGTGTACGTCGAGAAGAATTCCGCGAAGGGTGTGAGGAGATGCGTCTTTGGTCGAGGTGGTCTGTAGCATAGTAGTATGTGGACGGTTTCCTCTGGTGTAGTTTGAAGTTGCAGGGTGAGTGTTTCCATAAAAGGCAATGTGTTCTGTAGCGTTGGTTTGGTGAGAGCGAGGTGGGATTTGAAGATCACTGCTAGACCTCCTCCTCTTTGTCCTGTTCTATGCTCGGTTATGATGCGATAGTTATCGGGCACCAGTTCTGCGAGGATAGGGTTATAGTTGGGTGTAAGCCAACTTTCTGTGTTGAAGAGGCAATCTGTATTGTGTTGGATGGTGAAGTTGTGGATTTCTTGTCTGTGCGTGACTGCAGATCTTGTGTTGATCAATGCGCATTCTAAGTGTTGTAGTTGAGGCGGTGACTTCTCGTTTTTTGGGTTTGATTGGTGGTTGATTCTTAGTAGTTGTTCTTTCTGTAGTATTTTTTGCGTGGAGGTTAGTAGCTTTGAGGCACAATTCTCAAGGCTGCCGAGGGTGTCGGCTGAGTACTTGATGATAAGCATAGTGGGAGCCGGCTGATGGTGATGTGATGATACAGTGATCCTGTCGATCCAACGATGATGAAAGATGGTGTGTGGGGCTGATGCTCCAGGAGGTTCGGTTGCTATTCGCCCAGTGATGGAGATGCTGCAAAAAAAAAAATGAACCCAGTCTAACCCTCCCCCCTCAAATGATCCAGAGGAAGGCGAAAAACCCTAGCCGAGCCTGGCCAATAGCTGCAGCAAGGAAAAAAATTCCCTCCTGACCTCTGAGGCGATCGGAGAACCCTGGATCAACTGACTAGATGGGTACCCCGGATAGACTTACCTGGCCGGTGTGGGCTGAGATGTGACAGGTGAGCTAGGGAAGAAAGGGGGGGTGAGGGAGAAAAGAATGGCTGGAAAGGGGGGGCGCAGAATGGTCCCTACTTACCGGGCTGTATGCCTGGACTACTCTTCAGGTAGAAGATTGAAAGGGGCCCCCGTGCAGGTTGTTTGCCGATAGGCAGTGATGGCTTGCTTGGAGTGGGTGGTGAGGGGGCATACAGGAAACCAAATAACGTCTGAAAGAAGGAACAAACATTTTTTTAACTGAAGGATTCAAAACTGATTGCAAAAAGTATAGCTGCACTGAACTTTATATATACACTTTTTAATCTTTATATGCACATTGTAATTTGCGTTCCAAACTCTCAATGTATGTGATCACCACTGCATTAATTTGTCATTAGTTGCTTGGTGTCATAATTACTTCTACATATCCAACCTTAAATCCTGGCTGTAGAAGAAGCTGTTTCTATAGTAATTGTAGCGCATTTCCCCTTCCCATTTAACCGTCTCAGACTGCAGCAAGGTGAAGGAGAAATTCACCCCAGAATGCAGTTATTACATCAGTAAGATACAGCTCTTGAATCACAATGAAGTAGAACAGTGGGAGGATGTGCATAGTGTTATCCATGGTGACCAGACTCGCAATGACATTACTCGACTGCATGTTAGAAAATGAAAACCATCTAGATGCCATGAGAAAAGGGTTAAATCACAAGCAGTTTTACGATAAGTTGGAGCAGCTCACTACTGTAAGTGCATACAACAAACCTCTTAGTCCTACTACCCATTGCCACACAAAACTTAAAGTGCTACTAAACCCAGAACCCTGCATTGACTATATCTGGTCTCCCACAGTACACAGAACATGGAAGTGGAATTATTTTAGTAAATATAAACTGCTAAATAACTTTTCTCATCAGCAGTATATAGCTGCCTTATGACTTTTATCAGTTTCTGAAGCCTGTAGGAGGAGTTTTCTTACTGCACTGTGCTGTCCTATGAGGTTGTAGGGCTCCTGACCCTCTGTCTGGACAGTGCTGATGGGTTGATGTGTTGAGCTCATGCTCCCGACCAAGAAAAAAAAACTTTACTAGCAATACACACCAAACTGAGCATGTGCAGTCTGACTCCAAAGGCTCTGTCTTATCCGGACTTGTCCAAGGGGACAGTGCAGGGAGGGGAGGATCTGTGCATACAAGATCAAGCAGCCTTTTTACACAATGTAGAGGATTGACCCTTTAGGTTCCACAGTGAGTATAATAATTATGCTTTACTGCATATACAGACTGACTTTACTGTTTAAGAGTCTCCGTTCCTACACCTATAGCAAGGGCCTTTTTCAGTTTTGGTCAAAGCTGCGCATTTTAATTTTTTTTTGCATTTAGACTCGAGATATTTCTTATCTGCATAGACAAATGTCAAATAGGAGAACTATGCTTTTAATGAAGGGGTCTTGTATGGCCCCAGTATGTTGCATCATTTTACTCCAACCTTTTGCAACACTTTTTTTTTTTTTTTTTACATGGAGGAGCCCTTGAAATAACTTGCCAGTCTCAACAAACCCCTTCTAATAATTACTCCATCAAAATCTCGTGGTCCATTAGTGGTATGGTCACTGGAAAGCATCCTCCCTTACAGATAGCTAAATAAAGATCAATGCTGTCTGTGGTGATTTAGCGTTAAAAGAAACGTGCCTGTAAAGCACCTAAAAGAAGCCTCACCTGCAATCCCAATGTGAAAGCCTGAGTGCTTTAAGATCCCTTGCCAGCACCCGAAAAATGCTCGTAAAGCCCTGCTAAAACTAGCGGTGCTTTACCAGTGTTTTTCGAGCGCTAGCGGGGCAATTTTAACCCCCACTAGTAGACGAATAAAGGGTTAAAAGCGCTGCTGCCAAGGTGCTTTGCAGGCGCTTCCCATTGATTTCAATGCCCCAGTGTGAAAGGGGTAGACTTTGCTAAAGGAAACCATAGCAACCTCTGGAGGAGCCCTGGTTGAAAAAGGCTTCTTTGATCCACAAAAAACCTTGTGATGGTAAAATGTGCTGACAGCTTGGTACAAATACAAAAAACAGCTTAGAGGAGTCCCCTGTTGGTGGACAAATCAACACCCCACCCCATATGCTAACATACCCCCAGTTTTTCACCTAGCATCAAAGATTTAGTACTGAAAAGTCTGCTGGATCACTTTTTTTGATTCCTTCTCTAAAGCCTTTTTTCTCCATAAGCATTGGCCATTTCTTCAATCAACATCCTGCTGTGGAGGATCTATAGATCTTTTTAGTCTACCCAGACTGGTCCTCGAGCACATACAGTTTTTCACCACAGCAGGTTTGGCTGTAACCGCTCTGCTCCAGCAGCCCGTGAGAATCTCGGCAGAGGGGTACACATGATCGCCTATTCACAGTGTACCTCTATAGCGGCCTTTCTCAACCAGGGTTCAATAGAACGCAAGGGTTCCTTCAGCAATGAGCAATTTCTGCCTCTCAAATAATTAGCCACTGAGTAAGGCCATCGCTTTACTTTTGGCACTCTGACACGTTGGGCCTTCGAATCTAATCTGCAGCTGCAACATCGTGTGCAGCTGCTTGGCCCCTCCTCACTTCCTGCCCAGTCACAAAGTGCTCTGTATTATATAAACCCATTCACAAAATACATAGGGCCAGATTCACAGAGCGATTACGCCTGTCTATCTCGCGTTAGACTGGAGTACTTTCGAGTTACGCGCGTTTTTTCACTACTCTGAAACCTCAAACCATGAAAATACGGCTGCGGGCTTCAATCCGACTGGTTTACGTGTTCATACACCTTCGGATCTACGCTGCAATAAAATTGCGGCCGCTGGGTGGAGTTCCCGTCGTTTTCCGCGTCGGGGTATGCAAATGAGCTTTTGCCGACGATCCACGAAGTTACAAACGTCAATCGCAATCTCTTACGGCATCTTTAGTCATCTTTTTGCCTCGTAAAGTTATACTAGCTTTTTGCTGGTCTAATATTAGACAGCCCATGTTATAAGTATGGCCGTCGTTCCCGCGTCGAATTTCAACGTTTTCCGACGTCTTTTTTTATTTTTGACGTAAAACGTCCGGGAATAGGAATGTCCGTAAACGACGCTACTCAAACAAAAAATTACGTAACGACATTATTTCGCGCAATGCACGGCGGGAAATTTCTGAACGGAGCATGCGCAGTTCGATCGCCGCGGGGACGCGCCTAATTTAAATGCTTCACGCCCCCTAATCACGTATTTCGATTAGGCGGCGAGAAATACACTACGCCGCCGTACCGTAAGGGACAAAATCTACCAGGATTCGTCGTACAGCCTGGTAAAATACGGCAGCGTAGTGTATCTCTGATACTCTGCGCCAATGTAATTGTATCTGAATCTGGCCCATAGCCTTTTGTGAACGGAGAGGGTAGGAGTGGACAGGGTGGCTAGAAGCAAAATCGCTGGAAATATAATGATAGCTGTACTAGTGGTGCTCAGTAAAACTGTAAATTGAAATTTAAAGACAGAAGTCCAATAGGTAACATACACCTCCTTGAACTTGACATATTGTAAGGCAGAACATTTTAAGAAGTGGCTAAAGTTCTGAAGTTCTGCTTTAAATGAGAAGTGGTTGGCAGAATAGCCAATTGTAATAAGTGATTTCTCTCCTACTCACAATTAGCTGACCACTGCAGTACTGCTTCCTTTTTCCTGCCTATAAATCTGGTAATCGGTGTCTTTGTAGGACATAGCAGGATATGAGTTGTACGGCTGTCTGGTATGAATAGCTATGAAAACCCTAATTATACAAACATCAGCTCTGGCCACAATTACAACACACACCAATTAACTGAAACTTTTGATCAAACTTGATTTGAATATACTTATTTTAATCGTTGTCATTTAGATATAGAAATAATTTCTATAAATACATATTTACAGTTAAAGTTGATGTCACAATGTAGAGTATACGATTTCCTATCATCTGTGCCCAGTCTTGCCACACAGAGTTAATCCAGCGCTGAGTAATCCTCTTTTAAAGTCCAGTGCAAATTAACCGGACTTCAGATAAAAACCTGCCAAATTAGGTTAAGTCCGTTTCTCAGTTTTTGCTTTCAGTAACAGGTTATATACAAATATAGCGTGGACATGTTTATCATAACAAGAGGTGATCCAAAGTTCATTGTATATTACTAGGATGTGTTATGATGTTATATCACCTCATGTTATGATAAACAAAACATAACATATGATAAACATGTCCTAGCTAGATATGTAAATAACCTCTCACTCAAAGCAAGAAGAGAGATTCCGGACTTTTTGATTTAGGCAGGGTTTTATCTGGAAGGCTGTTCGTTTTCACTGAACATAAAAGAGGATTACTCAGCGATGGATTAACTCTGTGTGGCAAGACTGGGCACAACTGATAGGAAATATTATACTCTACATTGTGACATCAAATTTTATTTTTATTTTTTTGGGGTTTACATCCTCTTTAAATAAACAATACAGATAAATGAAAATGTTCAAGGCTCATGAGCTGCATATGTGGAGAAAACATCATCCAAACTTTTAACAGTTTACATAGCAAATAAGAAAATAGGCTTTGCCATGGATGAACCATGCAAAAGCATTAGCATGTTATAATTGTCCGGAAAGAAATATGGACATTTTACCTGCCGCCATTTTTGAACAAGCAAACTATAGGACTGTCCTCCTTATTTCAGTGAATCCAGCACAAGCACTAACACTTAACATGCTTGTTTCAGGTGAACAACTAGTAAAGATTAGAATGGCAGCCCTGGAATTTGCACCTTCAAATGCAAGCCAATTTTTTTGTTTGGTCAATAAAGCTCACCCTGTAATCTCTTATGCCGCGTAAACACATCGTTTTTTGTGATGAAATAAAACGACGTTTTAAAAAACGTCATTTAAAATGATCGTGTGTGGGCTTTACGTCGTTTTATGTCTTCTGAAAAACGACCAAAAAAAAATTCGAACATGCTTTAATTTTTTATGTCGTTTTTCAAAATGTCGTTTTTTGTGTCATAAAAAATGATCGTGTGTACGCTAAAACAAAGTTTTTAAACCCGTGCATGCTCAGAAGCACGTTATGACGGGAGCTTGAATGGAACAGAGTGCCGTCGTACGTGTTGTACGTAACCGCGTTTTGCTAGAGAATTTTCAGAAAACGATGGTGTGTAGGCAACGTCGTTTTTAAAAATGTTTGAAAAACTTCGTTTTTTTTTCATGAGAAAAAACAAAGTTTTTTTACAAGACATAAAACGACCGCGTGTACGCGGCATTAGTTGTTTCTGCAGTTCTGCCCGGTGGTCTTCCTCCACATTTTTGCCGTAGTTTTGTTCTAGTAATGGCAGATAGTGTCTCACAATAGATGTGCAGTATTTGTTCCAGTGAGTAGGATGTCTCGGCCTCCTTTCCACAATCTTCTCTTTCAGTAGTTTCTCAATCGTTAAAATAAGAAAGCAGTTAGAAAACCATCAATATTTCAAAAGTACATGGCCAGTGTTTTCCATCACAAAGTGCCATTCATCACTTTGATTACATCTGATCCTGTGTGAGGAATGGTGAACCGACCATCCATTGGCTTCCTATATCCTATATATACATATATGGGGAAATTAGTGGTAAGATTTCCTCTAGAGTTTCCAGCTTTGCATCCCAACCATGGAGTGTCATGCATGGAGTGTCATGCATATCCATTATAAACCTTGGAGAGTAAATTTCTTTGTACAGTGTTCTTCTAACGGGCAGACCTAAGATATACTGAATGCTGGAGTCAGCTAAATAAACAATAAGCAAGTAGGAGATTCTACTCACTGGCCCCTGCCAAAAGCTGAAGTATCAGTTTTTCGAGAACTGGTGTTAATACTATATTAGAAGTCTATAAATATTGTCTGTGAAGGTTTGGTGAACATAGGAAGCCACTTGGATGAGCGCTGGATCTTCAACATTACTTCAATAGGCATGACTAAATGCCCATACACACGATCTGACTTTTCTTGACAACAATGGTTCCGACGGACTTGTTTGATCGGACAATCCAACCGTGTGTATGCTCCATCGGACAATGCTATCAAACTTTTCTGCAACACATGTCCTACATCAGCTAATCCGATCGTGTGTACACAAGTCCGTCGGGCTTAAGTCCAAAGTACAAACAGGCATGCTCAGAATCAATGCTAAATATCAGGCAGCAATAGCAGAAGTTGCCCAAAGGGTGGCGGTAAAGAGCTGAAAAAACACGTGATTTGGTGAAAGTTGGCTGAAAATGTTCTGCCCTGTGTATGCAGAACAAGTTCACGGCCAACACCCATTCGGACCACAATCCACGTAAAAGTCCGATGGAAGTCCAATCGTGTGTATGAGGCTTAAGGCTTTGGCTGAAAGGTGTTCGCATTCTGCTGGGTTTATTTGAATGTCCCAGAGTACCTATCTTTTACCAAATAAAGTATTGTGAAGGATTGTTATCAGACTCCAACTCTCTCTTCAAATTTTTGTTTTGGAGGTGTACAGGAACCTGAGCTGTTGAGGCTGACTTCCCTGATATTGTTTGGAGGTGGAGATATTCTTGTGATATTCATATTTCAAAAGGGGTCTACTTGAATGTGACTTACCAGTACTATTTATCCATGAATATTAATCAAAAACTGCACAGAATTGCATAGCTCCCAACTGTCCCTGATTTGGAGCGTTGAGGCACAATTCTCAAGGCTGCGGAGGGTGTCGGCTGAGTACTTGATGATAAGCATAGTGGGAGCCGGCTGATGGTGATGTGATGATACAGTGATCCTGTCGATCCAACGATGATGAAAGATGGTGTGTGGGGCTGATGCTCCAGGAGGTTCGGTTGATATTCGCCCAGTGATGGAGATGCTGCAAAAAAAAAAAAGATGAACCCAGTCTAACCCTCCCCCTTCAAGTGATCCAGAGGAAGGCGAAAAACCCTAGCCGAGCCTGGCCAATAGCTACAGCAAGGGAAAAAATTCCTTCCTGACCTCTGAAGCGATCGGAGAACCCTGGATAAACTGACTGGATGGGTACCCCGGATAGACTTACCTGGCCGGTGTGGGCTGAGATGTGACAGGTGAGCTAGGGAAGAAAGGGGGGGGGGTGAGGGGAAAAAGAATGGCTGGGAAGGGGGGGGGGCGCAGAATGGTCCCTACTTACCGGGCTGTATGCCTGGACTACTCTTCAGGTAGAAGATTGAAAGGGGCCTCCGTGCCAGAATTGCATAGCTCCCAACTGTCCCTGATTTGGAGCAAAATCCCTCTGTTCCTCATTCTCCTCATTTGTCCCTCATTTTGTTCTGATCTATAAAGTTTTATAAAAAATGCACTTTTTACCTATCAAACGTGTTTCCCAGTGCTAAACCTTTCATCTGATTTCTAAATTGCTGCATTTGTAAATTCCAAAAGTCAATATAAAGTAGGGTTGTCCCGATACCGATACCGGTATCGGGACCGGTACCGAGTATTTGCGGGAGTACTTGTACCCCCGATACCTAAATAGAATACTTCCCCCCTGCCGCCGCGCAAGAGGGAGTGTCCTTTACATGGCGCGCTGCAGGGAAAACAGCTATTGAAAGTAAAGGAGCCTACAATGTTCGTGGCGGCAGCGGCTTTGTATAGGTGGCGGGGGCATCATCATCAGGTATGGCTGCAATATGGGGGGAATATGGCTGCAATATGGGGGGGACATGGCTGCAATATGTGGGGGACATGGCTGTATATGGGGGACATGGCTGCAATATGTGGGGGGCATGGCTGTATATGGGCGGCATGGCTGCAATATGGGTGGGACATGGCTGCAATATGGGGAGGACATGGCTGCATATATGGGGAACATGGCTGCAATATGTGGGGGACATGGCTGCAATATGTGGGGGACATGGCTGCAATATGTGGGGGACATGGCTGCATTATGTGGGGGGACATGGCTGTATATGGGGGACATGGTTGCAATATATGTGGGGGACATGGCTGCAATATGTGGGGGGGACATGGCTGCATTATGTCGGGGAATATGGCTGCATTATGTGGGGGGACATTGCTTCATTATGTGGGGTGACATGGCTGCAATATGTGGGGGGACATGGCTGCAATATGTGGGGGGACATGGCTGCAATATGTGGGGGACATGGCTGCATATATGTGGGGGACATGGCTGCAATATGTGGGGGACATGGCTGCATTATGTGGGGGGACATGGCTGCATTATGTGGGGTGACATGGTTGCATATGTGGGGGACATGGCTGCAATATGTGGGGGACATGGCTGCATTTGGGGACACATTTGAAAAAGTATCGGTATTCGGTATCGGCGACTACTTGAAAAAAAGTATCGGTACTTGTACTCGGTCCTAAAAAAGTGGTATCGGGACAACCCTAATATAAAGGATTAAAAAAAGCACTTGTGGGTTTAACTACTCTTGTTTTTTTTTTTTTGTACAATTCTCCTTTAACCACTTAACTCCCGCCGCACGTCTATTTATGTCCACAGAAGGGCACGTACAGGCAGATGGGCGTATATATACGTCCCTGCCTTCTAGCGGGTCGGGGGTCCGATCGGGACCCACTCCGCTGCGTGCGGCGGTCGGCTTACCTCCGGGAGCGATCCGACTGGAGGGGGCGGCGGTTCGTTTTTGTCCGCCCCCTCGTGATCGTTTCCAGCCAATCCCGTGCACTGCCGCCGTGTCACTTCCTCTGCCTGTAAAATGTAAACATAGGCAGAGGAAGTAATGCAGCTCTCATCTCGGCGGTATTTTCAAACCGCCGAGATGAGAGAAGAGTCACAGTAAGTCCGCACAAACACTACACTGACACCAGTACACATAGACACATTAACCCCTTGTGATCAACCCCCCACCCCCCTGTCACATTGTCACTAATGGCAGTGATCATATATGTACTGATCATTGCATTTAGTGTCAGTGTGACAGGCAGTTAGTGTTAGGTTCAGGGTAGCCCCGTACCCCCCCCCCTAAATAAGTTTTAACCCCTTGATCACCGCCCTAGGTAACCCTTTCACCCCCTATTGCCAGCGTCACTAAGCGATCATTTTTCTGATCGTATTAGTGTCGCTGTTGCTGCTAGGTAGCTAATTTTTTTTTATTGCGATTTTTTTTTTTTTTAATAAAGACATGTGGCTGAATACATTTTGGCCTAAATGTTTGACTAACATTTAGTTTATTCAATTTTTCTTATAACAAAAAGTAAAATATATTGTTTTTTTTTTTCAAAAATGTCTCTCTATTTTTGTTTATAGTGCAAAAAATAAAAATCGCAGAGGCAATCAAATAACATCAAAAGAAAGCTCTATTTGTGGGAAGAAAAGGACGCAAATTTTGTTTGGGAGCCACGTTGCACGACAGCGCAATTGTCTGTTAAAGCGACGCAGTGCTGAATTGTAAAAACGCCTCTGGGCATTTAGCAGCATATTGGTACGGGGCTTAAGTGGTTAAGAAGGCGTGGCAAGGGGGTGTGTCCTATGCCTGCATACATTTGCTGATAGGTGTCCCTCATTCCCATCTCAAAAAGTTGAGAGGTATGGAATTGTTTTTTCGACAGCTTTTTCGACAATATCTGTTATCGACTCGATGCAGCTTTTGATGCATCCACTCAAAATTCTGTGAGCAAGCTAAAGCTGCAATGCAGCTCCAAATAACAGACTGGGGACGTATCACACATGCTTTAATTGTTTTGCAGCCATCTTTGTCGAAAATCAGGTTTTATTCTGCTATAAAAATGTGATTTGTTACATTGCTTTATTACGTTGTACTGAGTGCACTGTATACAAAGAAACCCGAAACAGAGGCGCTTGACTGCTTGCCTCCAAATTGAATTACACATCTATAGGTGCAGACACATTCAGAGCTATGGGAATTGTAGTATACATAGCGTGGAGCATGATCGCCATCTACTGTCCAGTTTTTTTATTTCAATAAATGCAGCTTTAGAGGTGTATGATATCCCTTATTGTAGAATTAAGGCAAAACTTTTTGTTTTGTTTTATTTTGGATAGAGTAAAGGAGGGTCATAATCCCAGTCTCGTTTTTCTTCTGTTTCTCTTTGAGGAAATTTCTCTTTGTTTCCTGTCCAATAGCCAAAACAGGAATTGAGACAAAATTCCACCAAAATAGAGGAATCTCTGTCATCATTGGAAGTAGTGTCCCCATTGGAAAATGTCTCCTCTATTCCTGTTCTGGTGACAAGCCAAAATGTGTGATTTTATTTTAATTATACTATTGGTGTTAACAGTAAAATTGAATCTCCCAGGGGACAGCAATACAAACCTGGCAGGGGTTCCCTCAACACTCCAAAACTAAAAAAAATGTTTTGCCTTTAGTTATACTTTAACTCATGGTGGCCCTTTAAATGGGCTTTAAGGGAGTTCAGCTATATAAAAAAAACATACATACTCACCTCCATGCTATAGTATTAGTATAATGCTGCAGCTGCCCCCCACTGTCTCTAAGCCTGAGAACTCAGTGATTACAGGACCGCTAGTTGCTATATTCTCAGAATGGAGAGCAGAGACTGTCAGTTACCACTCACTGCACTGCCCCTCCAGCGCTCACTGGAGCTCCAGGCTTGTGAGGGGGCGGGCACAGCTGGCTTTAACTCTCAGCCACATGTTATTCCTAGTGCACAGGAGAGTTGTGCACTGTACTTGTGAGTGTATTTCTTTTGTTTTTTATTGGCTTCTGTTAAATAAAGGGTGCACTGCTGAAACGAATAGGGTGTTTTTATTTTTTGCTATATAAATAAAAAAATACTGAAAATTTTCTGAGTTTCTGTTATAAAATTTTGCAAACAAATCTTAATGAATATATATATATATATATATCAGCCCTCACAATTTCCACTCACCTACTAGCATTTGGCGAGTGGGTTTAAGCTGGGGGCGAGTGATGACAGGGCTGCATGACCAATCTCCCTCCAATCTGTGCCTATACTTAGAGTCCCGATGAGATTGGCGGCCGAAGAGGAAAGGTGCATGCTCGGGAAAAGTAGTCTGGTGAGCAGCGCACAGGCAGAGCAGTACACAGGTGCTCTCCTTACAATTCTTATTAAGCCATGGGACCTAACAGTATAACCTCCTCTGAGGCTGCCCCCCTGCCCCCGACCAATGTAGCTGGAGATCAGGGAGAAGGACGTAATGAGTGAGGTGAAGGATTGCGAAAATTACCACTCCGGTGCAGCGCTCACTGAAAATTGCCCTGACATGAGAGCAGCAGCCTTCCAGTTTGTACAGTTTTCTTCTCCTTGTGCTCTATGTCAGTGTCCAACAGTCCAGCCTGAGCACTGTGAACAGACTGGTCTCAATGTGTGCTGTGCGGTGTCAGTGTGTGCTGTGCTATGGTGTCAATGGCTGTGCAGTTGTGTGGATCTCAGCGCTGGATTGTACTCCCTCCCGCTGTGCTGCAGCTCCTCTCCTCTCTGCCAGCCTGAATGAAATGGGGAAGTGGGGACATGCAAGCGTGGAGCCGCACACACAGGCTCCTGATGATGAGATGAATGGGGGAGAGAGAGATGGATGGGAGTTGTAGAGGAGACAGCAAGAGAATGGGGAAGAGACCCAGTTCTAGTGCCCTGTCCCTCTGGTCTGCCCCCAGTGCCCTGTCCCTCTGGTCTGCCCCCAGTGCCCATTGCCTCTGGTCTGCCCCCAGTGCCCTATCCTATTTTGTTAAAGTTGGTGCGGCAACTGGTGGCGAGTAACTCTTGAGGCCTGGCTAGTAGCTCAGGACTTGAAATTTTGAGCCCTGTATATATATATATATATATATATATATATATATATATATATATATATATATATATATATATATATATATTATATATTGTAATGGGTTAGCTCGGTAGTGGGTGTGTGTGACCCCCTGGGTGGGTTCACTACACACTGAACTATACAGAGAGGCAGCCAAGGACGGTTGAAAACAAAGGATATGGTTTATTCTTCTATATTACTGGAAACAAGTGCAAGCATCCAAACAGCATAAACAAAATAAACCCTGGCCACTTGGGGCGTCTACCTTCACCACACAGGAACCTATCTATGGAGTCTGACACATCCTACTGCTGGGCAGACACTGCTGGTCATACAGCAGAGAAACAATAGTCTTTTTGATTTTTATCACACAGAAAAATCAACACCACCTCACCTCTTTAGAAGTCTTTTTCAGCTCACTGCTCTCTTTAACTCAAAAAGCCTCAGGATGCAGCAATCAGTAGTCATCCTCTGGATAACTTATAGAGGCCTTAATTGCCTCATTCTGAACAGCTGAAGCTTTCCAACGCCCTTAAACTTTTCTGGCTATTTCTGCAGCCGACACCTGATAGTAATTGGTGAATTGTCTAAACAAGGTAGAAATGTATCTACAGTCTGTGACAACACCCACATATTTACCTGACTTCCTGTCACATACCCCCCCCCCCTCTTGTTTCAACCCTAGGGTTGGGACACAGGTTGCCAGGCACGCATGAACTCGGGACAACCCATCTGCATTCCCCATTTTAACACCTGGGCGATGCGTTACCACAAAACTAAATTCCTGAAGGGCCAGGAACCACCAATTTATTCTCCTATTGGTCTCCTTGTTCTGCGCCATCCACTTCAATGAGGCATGATCCGTCACCAGTTCAAACTGTCTACCCACGAGGTAGTACCGGAGAGAATCCAAAGCCCATTTCACCGCCAAACACTTTCTCAATGGTGGCATAATTCTCCTCATGGGCCTTCAACTTTCGGCTGAGGTACATAACAGGGTGTTCCTCCCCCTTGATAATCTGGGACAGTACGGCTCCTAACCCCACATTTGACACATCTGTCTGAACCACAAAGTCCCGTGAAAAATTAGGCGAATTTAAAACTGTCTGACTACATAAGGCCTGTTTTAAAGCCTGAAAAGCTGTTTCTGCTTCGGGAGTCCATTTGGTCATGACAGACTCCTTCCCTTTGGTCAAATTGGTCAGGGGAGCAGCCTGTGAGGCAAAATGGGGAATAAAGCGGCGATAATAACCGATCCCAAAAAATGCACAAACCTGTTTCTTGTTGGTGGGACGTGGCCAATCCTGAATAGCCTCAACTTTGTTTATTTGGGACTTGATTAGACCTCTTCCAATGGTATACCCTAGATACTTCGCCTCTTCTAGCCCAAGGGTATATTTTTTTGGATTGGCTGTAAACCCGGATTTCCAGATGGAATCCAACACAGCCTGAACTTTTGGTAAGTGTGAGTCCCAATCCTCACTGTGGATGACAACATCATTGAGGTATGCAGCAGCCATAAGGCATCCTCCGATATTGGAAAGATCCGTCTGGAGTTACAAATGCTGTTTTTTTCCCTGGCAGACTCCGAGAGAGGAATTTGCCAATAACCCTTGGTCAGGTCTAACATCGTCATGTACAGGGCCGGTGCTAGGCATAGGCAAGTTAGGCAGCTGCCTAGAGCGCCAGGGTAGGGGGAGGTGGCAAAATCCAGATGCCAAGCCACTCAGTGTATTAAAATAACTCCAGTATCGGCATTTTTAAAAAAAATGCTTTATGGCGTCAGCCACCAGGCTAGGGGGGGCGATTGCGCCGGCGGCCGGTGAAGACGTCACTTTTGCCACTCTATCACAAGCCTGCAGTACCCCCGTAGGTCCAAAGCAGACGGAAGAAAAAAATAGGGTTTTCTTCTGTCTGCAAAATCGGATGTTTGCGGAGGCGGACAGTTATGGGGTGTCAGTGGATGACACCCGTGATCTCATAGGAATTAATATATGTCCCTTTTTCATCCGCAAACAGACGGACATACGGTCCGTACGTGTGAAAGGGGACTTAGCCTCTCTGTATACTGCTCTAGCATGTGGGCCACAGCTGGCGTGAGGAAGTGAGCCGGTGCCATCCTCTAGTTGTCTTTGGGCCAGGTCCAGGGGCACAGGTGCAGGCATGTGGACCATGGCTGAAGTATAGGTGAAGAGGCACCGCAAAAATCTCAGTGAGGGGAGGAGCGAATGGGAGGGGGGGCGGCAAAATAAGGCTTCACCTAGGGTGTCAAAAATCCTTGCACCAGCCCTGGTCATGTACCGGGCAGTACCTAGGCGATCAATCAGTTCATCTATGCGGGGCATAGGATAGGTGTCAAACTTAGTGATTTTTTTCAGGCGGCGAAAGTCATTACAAAACCGCCAACTTCCATCTGGTTTGGGCACTAAGACAATGGGACTGGACCAATCACTATTTGACTCTTCTATGACCCCCACCTTAAGCATTTTTTTTACTTCCTGGCAAATTGCCTCTCACCGGGCTTTTGGAATTCTATAAGGCTTCAACTTGACCTTATCCCCTAGTGTGGTGATAATGTCATGTTCAACTCCGGAGACCCAACCTGGCAGGTCTGAAAACTTCTCCCTATTACGGAGCACACATTCTTTAACCTCCTGTTGCTGAGTTTTAGACACAGTCTCCGCTATCCCAACTTCAGGGACAGCCAGGTTAAATGGAGCAGAAAATCGGGTAGTCTTAGCGACCAAGGACTCTCTATCCTTCCATGGTTTCAACAAGTTCACGTGATAGAGCTGCTCAGGTTTTCGTCTTCCCGGTTGGCTAATTTTATAATTCACCACCCCCATTTTCTCCAACACTACATAGGGACCCTGCCATTTGGCTAGGAATTTACTTTCGACCGTGGGGACCAACACCAACACCCTATCACCAGGTGCAAAGGAACGGACCTGGGCCCCACAATTGTAAATCCTTTGTTGAGCCAATTGGGCTTGGGCTAAATGTGCCTTCACAATCGGCATCACTTGGGCAATTCTATCTTGCATTTGTGCCACATGTTCAATCACACTGCGATGAGGGGAACTCTCACTCTCCCATGTTTCCCTGGCAATGTCCAGTAGGCCCCGGGGGTGCCTCCCATACAGTAGCTCAAACGGAGAGAACCCTGTGGACGATTGGGGAACCTCTCTTATGGCAAACATCAGATAAGGGAGCAGATAATCCCAATTCTTTCTGTCTTTATCCACCACCTTCCTCAACATTTGTTTTAAAGTTTAATTAATACTTTCCACTAACCCGTCTGTTTGAGGGTGATATGCTGATGTACATAATTGGGTCACTTTCAGAAGTTTACAAAGTTCTCCGGTCACCCTAGACATAAACGGGGTGCCCTGGTCAGTTAGGACTTCCTTAGGAAGACCCACATGGCTGAAAACCTGAAATAACTCTTTGGCAATGGTTTTAGCAGAGGTGTTTCGGAGAGGAATTGCTTCTGGGTAACGGGTGGCATAGTCCATTATTACCAAGATGTGCTGGTGCCCTCTAGTGGACTTCAGTAAGGGGCCAACCAAGTCTATGGCAATCCTCTCAAAAGGGACCTCGATAATGGGCAGGGGTACCAATGGACTGCGGAAATGTGGCATGGGTGCAGTAATCTGACACACTGGACAGGAAGAGCAGTACAATTCCACTTCTTTAATGATCCCAGGCCAATAAAACCTCTGGGTGATTCTCTCCCGGTTTTTTTCTGCTCCCAAATGTCCCCCAAGAATGTGCCCATGGGCCAATTCCAAAACCATTTTGCGGTACGGTTTAGGCACTACCAGTTGCTCAATGGTGTCCCCTATCCTCTGTGACACTCCATATAACAGGTCCCTTTCAAAATAACAACTGACACAATACAATGTTTTTTTCGGGGGAAGCATTTTATTGGCATTCAGTATTTTAGACACCTTGGATATACACACGTCATTCGCAAGTCATGAACTATGAGGCACTTTAACCACTTCCCGACGGCCGTACGAATATATGCGGCCGTCGGGCTGTCCTGAATCTCTGACAGGGCGCATATATGCGCCCTGTGCTTTTAATGGCCACTAGAGGGCGCGCGCGTGCCCGCTGCATTCCTGAGATGCCGATGCGCGTGCCCGGCGGCCGCGATGTCCGCCAGGCACTCGCAATCGGCGGTTACAGGGACAAGACATGGATCTCTGTGTGTAAACACAGAGATCCATGTCCTGTCAGGGAGTGAGGTGACCAATCTGTGTCTCTTGTACATAGGGACACAGCATCGGTCACCTCCCCCAGTCACCCCCCTCCCCCCACACAGTTAGAACACACCCAGAATACATTTAACCCCTTCCATGCCCCCCTAGTGTTAACCCCTTCACTGCCAGTCACATTTATACAGTAATCGGTGCATTTTTATAGCACTGATCTCAGTATAAATGTGAATGGCGCCAAAAATGTGTCAAAAGTGTCCGATGTGTCCACCATAACGTCGCAGTCCCAATAAAAATCGCAGATCGCCGCCATTACTAGTAAAAAAAAAATTATAAAAATTAATAATAATTCTGTCCCCTATTTTGTATGCGCTATAACTTTTGCGCAAACCAGTCGCTTATTGCGATTTTTTTTTTTTTTTTACCAAAAATATGTAGAATAATACGTATAGGCCTAAACTGAGAAATTTTTTAAAAAATGGGATATTTATTATAGTAACAAGTAAAAAATATTGACTTTTTTTTAAAATTGTCGCTCTTTTTTTGTTTATAGCGCAAAAAATAAAAACCGCAGAGATGATCAAATACCACCAAAAGAAAGCTCTATTTATGGGAAAAAAAGGACGCCAATTTTGTTTGGGAGCCACGTCGCACGACCGCGCAATTGTCAGTTAAAGCGACGCAGTGCCAGAAGCTGAAATTTCACCTGGTCAGGAAGGGTTATAAGTGCCCAGTAAGGAAGTGGTTAAGCAGTACTGTATATTTAGGCACATTACCAGTAGTGATGAGCGGAATATGCCATATTCGATTTTGCGATATTTCACGAATATATAGAAGAATATTCGCGAAATATTCGTTAATATCGAATATTCGTGATATTTTATCGAAAAAAAAAATTGCGAAATTTCGCTAATGCGAATGCGAAATTGATTGCGAAATTCTCGTCAACACGCGAAAACGGAGATCATTTCCTGGATTACTAAACTAATATGCACTAAACACTAACTCTACTTACACAAACTTATATGACTAAACTAAAGCTAATTTTTTTTTTTTTTTATACACAAAACACAGAAGGGCAGAGAAAGTATTCGCGAATATTCGTAATACAAATATTCGCATTGCGAATATTCGGCAACATAAAATGATTGCCTCAGCTACTCGGCCCAGGGTCTCTAATCATACCAGCAATGCTTTTAGACGTCGATGGAGATCACTAGGATGTGATCTGTTTTAAAAATAAATTTGAAAAAATACGAATATTCGCAATAGCGAATATTCACCGCGATATTCGATTTATTCGCGAATACTCGAATATGCAATATTCGTAACGAATATTCGCAATGTGAAGATTCGTGAGCAACACTAATTACCAGTGCACGCATGTTATTAATAATGCTATCAACCATTATGCATATTTCATGTTAAGTACGATATTTTATATGAAGTGAGCAATATATATCACATGAAATTGTTGGTTCATTGTACAAAGTGGTTATTTTAGATTACGCAGCACTTTGTTAAATTTTTGCTGTTAAAGTTGGGACACATGTCAGTGCGGGCAGCAAAAACATTATAATCTTTGAGTTTATTTTGGTTAATATTGTGGGTAGTAAGGGGTTTTTCTTTTTTTAAATATAAAATATTGCATATAAATATCATCTTTCAGCCAGCAGATGGAGCTCTAGTGTCCTTTTTAGGTATTCATTTTTTTCAGCTTTCAGCTGTGCTAAAAGAAGCCTCTTCTTCATTTTCTTTTCTTTTTTTTTCATGCGAGAATTCAATTGGCAATACACAACATTTGGCCAACAAAACAAGTGAATAACAATGTACAATTTGTTAGTACAGCTTGGTGACAAACTAGGAGCGCTGGGTTCAGGGGTGAATCGTACAAAGCACTTGGATGAATGACAGTGGGCCTAGTAGTTAAAAGATAGAGGAAAAGTGGGGAAGTTTCAATCAATAGATTATAAAACATCAATCAGGTTAAGTGGGTGGTAAGACATCAATTGGAGGATCAATGATTAATAATCTAATTTGTTACCACTGAGTGTTTTGGAAATATTGTACTATAGATTGTTAAGCACCTACGGGCAAAGTTTGAATAAAAAAATTCCCAAACCTCTATGAAATTTTGGACCTATGAGTCCTTATATAAGGAGGCCTCCGTCCATTCCATGGGGAAAACATAAGATAATTTAGTTACAACCAGAGAAGTGGTGGGGGGTTCCGAGTAAAATCACTGATGAACAATAACTTTCGGTGCCACAAGAACATAACAATAAGAAGTTGTTTACAGTTGTTTATTTTGAGACCTGGGATATTGATAAGACAAAAAAGTGCCCACTCAGGGGTTAGGGGTAGGTAGTTTACCAAGTGGGTGATAGGAAACCCCTTTTTAACAGAACTCCATCACAGCAGTGACACCTCTCCTAAAAAAAAGAAGGTTTGGCCCATTTACACAAAGATCGTGCCAGTCTGCACAATCGGAATCCAGCACAATGTGCTTGGTTCTGTTTATAGATTTGCATGCATTTCATTCCTTATAGTGGAGCCAAACAGGCATTTTGAAGCTGAGATCTGCCATTCCTGAGTGCCAAGTGGTCTTCAGCTACAGTGCCGAGACAAGGTCATCTAGAGCCCAGGGCAAACATGAAAAATGTTGCCCCCACCTCCCAAAGATATATGCGCATTATGTGTCAGCAAATATCCCCCCTCCGCCCAAAACATTGAGCACTAATCTCCATGCTTAACCCTAAGTATACATCCCCCCAGTAAAAATCCACCCCTCTGCTGAAATCCCCCCTGAAGGCAAAAATCTTCTCCCCCCAGCTCAAATCCTCTCATTCCACATATTCTCCCAGCACAATTCCCCTCCCACTCTAAAAAAAATCCCCCTTCCTAGCACAAATCCTCTACCCCTCAACTTCCCCCTCCAAGCACAAATCCCCCGCCCCCAAATTTTCCCTAAGCAGCACAAATCCCCCTCCCCAAAAAATGTCCCCTCCTTTTCTGGCACAAACCCCTCAAATCCCCACTCCTTGCACAAAAACGTTTTCCCCATCCCTCCTCTCAACACAACCCCCCCCCAATTCAACACTCCTACATAGCTCCCAACTGTCCCTGGTTTGGAGGCACTATCCCTGATTTGGAGCAATGTCCCTCTGTTCCTCTGTCCCCCTCATTTGTCCTTCATTTTGGTCTGATCTATATTGTTTTATATAAAATGCACTTTTTATCTTTCAAAAAGTGTTTCATAGTGCTAAATCTTTCATTCAATTTCTAAATTGCTGCATTTGTACATTTTAAAAGCCAATATAAAGGATTAGTAGTGGTTAAAAAAAAAAAACCTTCTGGATTTAATTAAACTTTTTTTTGGTTAATTCTCCTTTAAGGGGGTGTAACAGGTGGCATGTCCTATGCCTACATACGTTTGTTAGTAAGTGTCCCTCATTCCCATCTTAAAATGTTGGGAGGTATGCTCCTAGCTCACCTAATTTCTCCACCTAGAACAATTCCTGCCATTCCCCCAATATCTCCCTCCCAACTAAAATCCCCTCCCCCGTAATCTTTTTGTAGCACTCCACACCTCACAATACCACAGTGTTCAAGAGTAGATGCTCCTTCTTGCCACCCCCTGTCACAGCCCCCTTCAGCTATACATCCCATTTATGGCAATTTCTACAATCTGATTCTGATTTCTGTTACTGACCTGGCTTGTTCCTTGACCCATCTGTGTCAGGGCTGGGCTCAGCCCTTCCTTCTCTGAGCTGGCCGCTCAGCTGTCGGCTAATTGCCAGCTCCTATCTCTCCACAGTCACTCCCCTGTTGATGATATCCTGCTCGTCAGTCCTGCCTACTTAAGCTGTCCAGCTTAGATGATCTCTGCCTTTGCCTTGGTCAACATCTCCTGTGTTCCTGTTAAATACATTCCTTCTGGCTCCTGATCCAGCTGGCTGTTTTTACTACGTTTACTCTGTTTATCTTTTTATTATTATTAAACAAGTGTGATTTACTGTACTGTACTTCTGTCTCGGTCTGATTCATGGTTTCTGACAATCTGTGACTCTTCCTTGTCTGCTCATCTGCTCATTTATTGAACCAGGCTTGTTTACCGACTAGATCTCCTGCATACACCCTGATACCTTGCTGCCTGCAATTTCCTGACCTGGCCTGTTTCTAAATCTGTCTCTCCCTGCTGATCTGGTACTGCCTTGCCCACCTGTTGATGACCTTGACTTGTTTTTTTCTCATGGTGGTCTCCACCACTTCACGTTGATATCCTCCATCAGCACTGGTGCCACCTTCACCAACTCTTCATTCCCTGTTTTCCTCAGAGATGTTTGGATTAGAGCAGTAGGTGAGGCTGCCCTCATCATCTTGGGCTTTCCATCCAGGTATGTGACACTGCTGTTCTGTTTCTATATAACTTACAGTGCTTTAGAAAGCCTTTTTCATATATAAAATGTTTTTTTTTAATAAAAGATAAATATCATAAAATTTACATGAAACCTTTATATACCTTTATTCTTTAGGAAAGCTCGAATTGCACTGTGCTTGTTATGCAACTGCAGTGTAAAGTATCTCAGTGGGACTTGACCCCGTTTAGATGCTTCATCAAATTAGGTCAAACATAAGTGTACACAGTGAGAGAGGAGGTGTCACTCTAGTTACAATAAGCACAGTGTAATACAGGTGTGGCTCATTGGTTGTCACGTACCTGGTAGAGATCCAGCTGTAGAGGAGGCTTTGTTTGTACCTCTTGTCCAACACCCCTCGTAGTGATGACAGGTGGAGGTGTGAGGACACAGAGTGACTCGAGGGTCTGTATAACAGGCAGTGCCAGCTGAAGTTTGCAGAAAGCAAATATGGGTGGACCAATAGGCTATACTGGCCTTTCTGTCTCAGCATCCTACCTCTAAGGCCACGTACACACGATCAAATCTATCTGCTGGAAACGGTCGGCCCGACCGTCCCAGCAGACAGATTTGATCGTGTGTACGGGCGAGCCGACGGATTTGGCCAGCCGACAGATTTTAAAGCATGTTTTAAAATCTGTCGGCTGGGAATCCGTCCGCCCGATATGTCTGCTGGTTAGTACGCTAACCAGCAGACATATGTTCTCGCACATGCGTCTAATTGATTCGACGCATGCGCAGAAGTAATTTACTTCCTGGTGCAGTGACGTGGCGGCGTCAACGTCACCGCCACGTCACCGCGCTGTCTGCTGGCGGGGATTTTGGTTTGATCGTGTGTACAGCGATCAAACCAAAACGGCCAGCAGACAGATTTGTTCAAATCGGTCGGTCCGACCAATTTGAACAAATCTATTTGCTAGTGTGTACGGGGCCTGAGAGTGCTTTGCATCCTTGTGGCTACTTTTCTACGAAATTGTCTCCTGCAGAATACAATTATGAGATTGGGGACAGAGAATTGTTTGCTATCATTTTAGTGGGATCTCCTCGAAGGTACCACTGTGCCGGTCCTCATTTTGACTGACCACAAGAATCTCACATTCCTGTCTGAGGCAAACCGCTTATCTCCCAGAGGGGATCGATGGGCTCTTTTTCTGTTAAGCTTTAATTACATATTCTCATTTTTACCCGAAACTAAGAATGTAACAACTGATGCATTGTTTTTCTCCGCTTGCAAGATGGAGTTGGTTCCTGTTCCTGTGATAGCTTTTGATCGTATCTGGCCACTGATCCTACTAGTCTCTATTCACTGTTGGGTGACAGAATTCTTGTCGCTTAGATCTTTTCTCCTCCCGAGAAACCTGGTGACCGCTGCTTTGTCCCTGAGAATCTCTGCACTGCTTTGCTCCAGACTTACCATTCTCCCAAGGCAGCTGGCCACCCAGGGAAGAATCAACTAATTTGGGCTATTTCTTAATTCTGGTGGCCTAGTCTCCACGCTGATGTAACCGCCTTCATAGCCGCTTGTTCCGTGTATGCTCAGAGTGATACACCACGACACCTTCCAGTGGGCCTCCTACAGTCCAAACCCAATGGAGAGAGGCCTTGGACCCACCTATGGATTTTATTGTGGCGTTACCCAACTCCCAGGGCAACACAGTTATTCTTATGGTGGTTGACTGGTTCTTGAAAATTTCATATTGTACTCCACTAAAGAAGTTGCCAACATCCAAAGAACTAGCATCTATTTTTGTTTGAGAGATCTTTCGGTTACATTGGCTACCCAAGGTTATCATCTCAGACATGGGTAGCCAGTTTGTCTCCAGGTTTTGGTGAGCCTTTTGTGCATAGTTAGGAATTCAGCTTTTCTTCTCCTCTATGTATCACCCGCAGTCCAATGGTGCTGCAGAACGAGCCAATCTAAGCCTTGGAGCAGTTTCAAAGTTGCTATATTTCTGACCGCCATAACTGGTCAGACCTCTTAGAGAAAGATGCCGCTCAGGTGTGGAAATCTTTCAAAATAATTACTTCTCCCAGAACCACGGGTGCAGGCAATGCATATGAGATTGCAAAACAAAAGAACGGATTCTTCTGGACAGCCGCACTCCAAATAAAAATTGCCTTTATTGTAAATCCAAATAGAAAAACAGCACTACATATCACAGCACACCGACAGATTAAACACTAAATATAGTGTGAAACGCGTCAGCTCTGCCGGTGTGCTGTGACATGTAGTACTGTTTTTCTATTTGGATTTACAATAAAGGCAATTTTTTTTCGGAGTGCAGCTGTCCAGAAGAATCCGTTCTTTTGTTTTGCATGGTCAGACCTCTTACCTTGGGAAGAGTTTGCTCACAATAGTGCCATTAATACTGCTTCCTAATTGTCTCAGTTTATGGCGAATTATGGTTTCCAACCATCATTGTTACCTGATTCATTTGTTCCTAAAAGAATTGCTATATTAGGGGAGCATCTCTATGATCTTCATTCCACTTGGGTGAAGGTCCAAGAGTCTTTGTGACGTGCCAGACTCCATACTGACCGCAGACGCCTACCTGCGCCATCCTACCAGATTGGGGAGAGGGTCTGGCTGTCATCTCATAACCTACGCCTCTGTCCTCTCTCATTGAAACTGGCACCACGGTTTATTGGGCCTTTCTGTATTCTCCGTAGGATCAACCCAGTGGCTTACGCATTAGACCTTCCTTCAAACATAGGTATTTCAAATGTATTCCATGACTCCTTATTAAAACCTTTGGTGTGCAACCGCTTTACTACCTCGGTACCACATCCTCGCTCAGTTCAGGTGGAGAACCATGAAGAGTATGAGATACAATCGATCATTGACTCCTGTAGGTTCCGTGGGCACATTGGAAAGGGTACGGTCTGCAGGAACACTCTTGTGTCTCATCCTCGGACATACATCCTCCTTTAATCCTCCATGCTTTCATAGACATTTATCCTCAAACCTGGTAGCGCTCCATGGGAGAGAGAGGTCATTGAGGAGGGGTACTGTCAGGGCTGGGCTGTCAGCCCTCCCTTCTCAGTGCTGAGGTTTCTCAGCTGTTGGTTAATTGCCAAAACTCATCTTCCACAGCGACTCACCTGGTGATCATTTACTGCTCGTCAGTCCAGCCTACAGCCAGCCCCTTCTGGCTATTTAAACTACCTGATTCATTCCTTCCATGCCTTCGCCTTGGTCAAAAATCTCTGAAGACTCTCTGTTGTGTTCCTGTTGCACGACTGACTTCTGGTTCCTGATCCTGTCTGCTGCCTCCGACTACGCTGCTCTCTGGCTTCCTGATCTACTGGCTTGTTCTGACTACCCGCTCTGGCTACTGAACCCTGGATATGTTTTGACTACGTTTACAATTTGTACCGTTTTTTTTACCATTTTATTAAAAGGTGTATAGCAGCGCCGGGTGGCTGGAAGACGGAGTGAGTAGCAGAGCTCCCTCCTCTACCGCACTGGCTGCTATGAATCACATTCCCTATTTGTGTGTTCGGCCGGTCACCGGCTCCGCCGTGTCCCTCGATCCTTCCGCATGTAGCGCCGCTCAGCCCAAAACTCTACCCCTGAGGACAAGGACCTCCTTCATCTCCCCTTGGGACATGGAACCCCCTTTATCTCCCCTGGGGGGGGCACTGAGAAAAAGTGTCCCGACACCAGCACTGAAAACATGCAATTTATGCAGTTAATTTTTATCGATTGAATTTTTTCCATTACGGGTGTGAGTGGGGCCTCATGTCTAAGTTACGCCTAAGGCCTCACAAAGCCTAGAGCCGCCTCTGCTGAGGACTAACTATGTCCACCTTTGCCTGTGGACACATACGCTGCTGACCCCCTCACAGCGCAGAGGGAACATCTGCCTCTACTGGTTGATCTCCCAGACATGATGGGTGGGTACTTATTAACAACATTTAATAAAAATGTGGAAATGTGTATGTGGATGCACTTTAATCAATGCAAAGTGGTGTTTGGTGCACTTTACCTTGAGTTCTCACTACACAGACACACTACAATATACTGCAGTAAAACTGACACTAATGTAAATATGAATGGTCACACTACGCTCACACTGAACTATCACTAGATTCACACTAAATTGATATTCTATATATGCTGACAATAGAATCACAATAGTGCTGCACTTTTTTTATGAATAACAGTAAAAACCTAAAAGAATTTGAAACTCATCCCTACTCACAAAGTCAAGTCAAAAAGGCAGGTGTGTTTCTTCATTGAGACAATACAGTAAATATACATTTCAGTTCAGCATTTGTTTTTATTTCATTTAAACTACATACAGCTGTAAAAAAAAAAAGTAACAAAGAAAAAGAAAATCAACATGCAACACATACGGGTAGCAATAATACACTCAAAATATACAGTATCACCTGTAATGACAATTCCTCTGGCCTGCCAGATACATTACACAAATGAAGAGACGTTCTTTCGCGTAGACATGACTTTTGACAGATGTGGTTTTCTAACACTAAAATCTGTGAAGGGTTATCAGTGAACACCAAGTGCGGCAAACCCACCTTTTTGATTCTAATGGCTAATCTTTTGGCTAAAAAAATCAGTGAGAGGTGCTCCTATCTACTGTCCGAGTGAACAACACTATAAGGTGAAATATACTAATCAGCATAATAACAGTCGGACACAATTGTGCAGTTTTAAACTATACAGCAAATAGAGTTTTCAGCTGCTTTTTTTTTTTTTTTACAGCTGTTCAAGTGTTTCAGTAGACAATGAAGTTATACTTAAGCAATGTTACATTTACTCCATGTAGAAACAGGCACTATTATAAAAGGGCAACTCTGGTCTATTTATAATACAAGACATTCTAAAATGTTGTTGAGAATGTTGTTGCTGAACATGCTGTTCAGAATGTGAATCAACATTATAATTAACATGTTTATGTAAATTGACTAATATGTTTCCCTTTAAAGGCCCATTCACAGCAGCAGGCATGCTTTAGGTTTCATATAACGAGCGCCTATTGGTGTGTTTTGTATAGGGGTGGTGCGATGCGTTGTTATAATGCCCTGCACCGTTTTACTTTATTGAGCTCTCATAAAACTACATTTTATTTAACTTAGCATGTATGATGCGTTTTAGCCTATTTGCAATATTCCGCACAAACATGCTACCTAATTATTTTCAGTTCTGTGCTGGCCTGAACTGAAACAATAGGACAACCGGCAAATTGCCAAGTCTATGTGTTGGATGATGCTGCCCATCATAGCCCAATGAGGCTGGTGAGAATGAGCCCCTGAGACATATAAATGTTTGCAGATATACTTACATATCTGGTTGGGAATTATATATTTTATTTCCTTTGATAGCAGCTGGTCCAAGAACTTCACCAAGTGCAGATTTGATATTGGTTTTAAGTTCCCTAAAGCCCCCATACACACGGTCTGACTTTTTGCTAACAAACTTCAAAATCTGCAAGTTTTCAAATTTGTCCGATTGTGTGTACGCTCCATCGGACCAACTTTTTCGGGTTCAGTCTGCAAATGGACAAACTTTTCGGCAACAAAAGTCGGATGGTGCTATGTCTGACCGTGTGTACAGCAAGCCATCGGACTTTTGTACAAAGTGCAAATACGCATGCTCAGAACCAATGTTAAAATCAACCAACAATAGCAGAAGTTAACCAAAGGGTGGCGGTAAAGAGCAGAAAAATCATGTGATGTTGTGAAAGTTTTAGAAAAGTTTGCAGAAAAGTCTGAGCGCGTGTATGCTATGGGTGTGACCGCACAACTCCCTTCGGACAAAAATCCAAAGTTTTTTGGATGTCCGACCGTGTACGAGGCTTAAGGCTCCATTCACACTTGTGTGACTTGTCATGCAACTTTGGACATCAAAGTTGCATGACAAGTCATTCCCCATATTTTTCAATGATAACCATTCATATATGCAAGACTTAAAGTTGCAGCAACTTCAGAGTAGTTTATGCTCTACTTTGGTCTGACTTTTAGGCTCATAAACTTCAATGTTAACAATCAAAAGTTGCATGAAAGTTGCCACAGTCGTCCATTATCATTGGTCAAAGTCGCTTCCAAGTGTCACCCATCTAAAGTTGCATCAAAGTTGCACCAATGTTGCACTCTAAAGTCAGTGCATCTTTGGAGCCATACAAATGTGAATGGAGCCTGAATATGACAGAGCAGATCATTTAGATTCACCCATGAATTTGGTATTTCCTTTCCCACCCTTCCCATGTAGCATTCATACACATAGCAAAGCATTGAAATTTTGTATTACATCATGAAAGCGGCACCTTTTCCCTGAATCAGACCTCCTCTGCTGTGACATGCGGTGGCCACACACAGTAACAACATTTCTTAATTCTCTAAACGGTTCTAGCCGATAGAAGCATGAAGACACCATCAATAATATGACATTACACAAAGAATGATGAGGTTATATTTTGTGGCAAATTTAAATACAATAGAGCTTATCAGAGTTTTTTCTTAGTAATTACTATAAACCTGGGCCCCTAGGCAATTTAGCATTCTAAAATAACACCATACGCCATGACTCTCCAAAACCTGAGACAAATTGGGCCTACTTAAGCAATACAACTCCTAATTACCCCATACAACCTGGAAGCAGCATCTGTCACCTGAAGTCTCTCTCGCTTATTGACAATTAATGCTGGCCAGCATGGAAAATTGAGCCTGGAGATACCAGCAAGACATGGTCTCAAGCCTCGTACACACCACTATTTTTTTTCATATAACCTAGTGGGTTGAATGGAAAAAAACTGACAGCTGGGGTCAGGGACGCTGTATTAACGATCTTAGTACAGCAATCTCCCCCACTGAGCTGTTTTGTTCTGACAGGGGGACAGCCATTGGCTGAGAGCGCATATCGAGAGCTGGTCAGCGGACCTTTTTTGGTCATGAGCCTTTGATAGAAGCCCGCCGAATGGCTACCATATACACAGGCCAAATGTTGGCTGGTTTCTATTGAATTCAACTTGGCTTCCATGATGGAACCTTTGGGTGTCTCCAGAGGTTGCTACAGGTTAATTGAGCTGTAGCTGATTGACCTCACATTTAATGGTGTCTGCACAGTTCTAGGGCCAACACTAATTGGCAGAGCCAGCAACATGACACTAATTATTTTATTAGCTGTCTGTAAATAAAGAATTCTTTCCACTGACCAGCACCAAGATCATTTTTCTCTCAATAAATCCTCAATAAATAGATTTTAGCAGGAGTTCCCTGAGACTTTAAAATTATTTTAAAGTTTCCTGTGGTAATAGGTAAGCAATGTCACGGCTCAAGAGATATGTGAGCTAATGATTTATTTAAGGACACTGAAATCAATGCAAAGTTAAAGGATATTTATCGACAAGTCAGCCTTAAAGTGTTACAAAACTCAGTAATAGGAAAATAGTTACCCCCCCCAGTGTCCACAGCTTTTAAATCTTATTTTTACTTTAAAAAAACTGCCACTATATACCTTTTTGACTGATCTGTATACCATAGTCACATAATAAACTGCAGGGTTTTCCCGAGTGCTCAGTGTTCAGGTGGGAGGAGATTTCCACTATAGTCTGTGTCCTCATGCTGTTATGGGAGGCAGATCATCCATGAATCAAGATGTGACATCCCACCCACTGTGTTTTTTTTAGTTACTGGGCATGGAAGAGGAGGAGGGGACTGGGCTGTCATTTAGGATCTGTATATATGCCCACATTTTTGATGTCATACCATGTGACTTGACCATCTCAGCTCAAGACACTAAATGTTCTCTCCAGCAATAGAGACCAAACTGAGCACGTGCAGCAGTACTACTCTGACTGTGTATTATCTGGCCTTGTCCGATGGACCATTTTCATTGGTTCACCGATGAAGCTGACTGATGTGCCTACACACCATCAGTTAAAAAACAGATTGTATCAGTACGCGGTGACGTTTACGTGTTTTAATACAACAACGTGCTGAAAAAAACAAAGTTTAATGCTTCCAAGCATGCGTCGACTTGATTCTGAGCATTCACGGCCTTTTAACCGATGCTTTTGCATACTAACAATCGGTTTTGACCTATCGGTTAGCCGTCCATCGGTTCAATTTTAAAGCAAGCCCTCTGTTTTTTGACCGAAGGATAACGGACCGATGGGACCTACACACGATCGGTTTGGACCGATGAAAAGGAACTTCAGTCCGTTTTCATCGGTTTGAACCGATCGTGTGTACGCAGCCTTAGACTGTGCAATTTTTTAGACCATATACAGTAAAGGCTATCATAGTAACGCTTTCCCCCCTGCATGGTTTGTCAGTGACCTGGAACCAGAGTGTAATATTAGGTTAAATATTTGTTTGAGGTCAATGAGTGACTGAACTTAGGAAATAATGTCCTCAAGGGCAGCTAGCTTTTTTCTAAGTCTAAAGTCCAACTCTGGGCTAGTTTTTGTCCCTCTGGAGGTACATATAGAAAAAAACGAAGATACTCACCTTTCAACCCAGAATTACCCCACATAATGTTCTAAATCTTCCAGGTTAAATGATGCCCAGTGTCACTCAACCCCAAAGACTGCAGCAGCACTGAATGAAGGGCTTCATGGGCCCACCATAGCACCCTGTGCTCATACAGTATTGATGCAGACAGCAAAGCTGAAATCATCATGCCCAGTGCTGCTCTTTGCGTTATCCAAGACCATCTACTGCTGGCAGAGGTCCAAAGACAAATACCCTTTGCATTGCATGACCAACCAGAACATACTGCTGACACAGGCCTCAAGGGGCAGAGCGGGTCAGCTAAGCATTTATGTTTAGCTTATACAGATAAGTATATGGACACAGGTCATTGCCAGCTTATCAGGGGAAATAATAGTAATTGGGCAAATATTTTTCACCTGCCAATTGATACCTACTATGCATCTCTAATAGAAGCTGTATGATTTAAAACCTACCATGATGTTTCTCCTTTGTAACTCTCTGCCCCTCTCGGGTGGTGGTCCATATAAAGAATTTATAACAAAAAAGGGAAAAGAAAGCACGTATCCCATAAACCACTCTGCTCTTAGTACCACAATGTTCATTTGCTTCTTACCAGGTTGTTCTTTATAGTATACCCTCTGGAAGCTGCTTTTTTATTCTATAAAAATTAAACTGCAATATTATGTTTTAGCAATGGTACCTGTAGGGAAAACTGGACAGAAAAACCCAATATCCTGAAGATTCTGAGTTATAGGTCTTACTGCAGATACACAATTTAATGAGATGTCTACACATCTGGAATAATCCTTGAGACACATTGCTTACCACCTATTCATATAGCCGTGAACTCTGCGTAGAACTACAGAAGCTGCTTCTTTTTCTTAACTGTGATCATAAATAACAATAAAATATAAAACACTATATACAAAATTAATGTACATATAGAATTATCAGGTCATCAGCTGTCACCAAGAAAAGTTTCAGAAGCTTTGCATAACTCTAGTGTGGAGACAAGATAATAATAGAGGAACCTAAATCCTGTGAGCTAGATGCTTATAGACCCTTTGGTGATAATTGCTGTACTACACTTGTATGTGGCATTTTAGCACAGTGAAAGCACATTCATATGTTGCTTGGTGCTTATTTGTGTTACACAATTGCCCCCTAACTGGACAATTCAAATTTTCAGTTCTTTGATAGATACTGACATAGAAATTGGTGTGCTTAGCCCAATTGTAGAAGTTTTTGGACTTTAGGGGAGGCTAAGGCCGCGCACACACACGATCGGTCCAAACCGATGAAAATGGACTGAAGTCCAGTTTCATCGGTCCAAACCGACCGTGTGTATGGCCCATCAGTCTTTTGTCCTTCAGTCCAAAGTTTTAAAACTTGCTTTCAAATCGGACTGATGGACGCCTGACCATCGGTCAAAACCGATGGTTAGTACGCAAAAACATCGGTTGAAAAACCCACGCATGCTCAGAATCAAGTCGACGCATGCTTGGAAGCATTGAACTTCATTTTTTTCAGCACATCGTTGTGTTTTACGTCACCGCGTTCTGACACGATTGGTTTTTGAACTGATGGTGTGTAGGCACATCAGACCATCAGTCTGTGAACCAATGAAAATGAACTTCAGTCCATTTTCATTGGTTTGGACTGATTGTGTGTACGCGGCCTAAGTGTCTTTTACTTTTCATTAAAAAACTATCAGTTATGCACAGTGCTTCATTTTAGCTCTTTTTTTATTTACTGTGGCAGGTTTACCTTAATATACAGTATATGAATAACCAAAGAACCTCACATTTAGAAAACCATACATTGATAACAAACAAGTAACAATGCTACCTTTAGAAGTAAGATGAGATTCCATGTTATCTCTTTCCAGTGTATGCGAGACAGAAGGTACTTATTCAACAAGATGACATTTCACTCATCTGGATCTCAAACAACCAGTTTAATGAGCAAAGCCCTCAGGGCAAAATACACTGATCTGTATCAACCATTCAGATGTCCCAGTGCCCTCATTTACTCAAAAAGCCCACAAATGTCAGATTTGACATTGTTCAGTGACATGCAGATTTGTGGCAATTTACTAGAAATATAGTGACCCCCAAAGTAGTTTCTGGGTTTGGACATTAAACCGCACGCCTCCAAGTTAGAGAATAAAAAGCTTGCCTACTGTAGGAAATAGTAATTATTTCTGTGCCACAGTTTTCATAAAGTAGCCTTTAACAGACTTAATTTATAAGGCAATATGGAAAATGCAGTAATCCATCCATAGCAAACAGCTTAGCAATCAACTTCACTGATTCCATAATAGTAGTTATATTATTAATAAAAGAACACTATCAAGATATGTTAATAAAATATTAACAACACCATACCAACCACTTCCCCCATTCTATGAAATACCTAACTCAAAATGTCTAATATGTAGGTGGGTTTGCGATGAGGGTAGTAAGCTGTAGGCCTGGAGCTTCAATTGCCCTCCTTCCATGAATTTTTGTGTATGTACAAGTGTGAGTGAACTTCAAAGCTCAATGGTTCCTGTGGATTGTTGCAAATTGTTGCCCTATGAAAACAACTGTTTGTACTTCAGGTCTTACATTTTTAGTGCAATCTGGCTCAGGGATTGGATACATGCACATTTGTTCATGCCAGGACTGCTTTTCTCCATATACCAGTCAATAAAAAAAGCAAAAGCAGTCTCAATATCACTTAGAATGAGGTTAGGAGCAGATCAGAAGAAAGTTAAATGGATCTCAAATGTGAGCTGAACTGTACCTGAAAGCATTTTTATAATGTGTAATTATATAAGACCTTGCAAAAGCTTCATATGATTAGCCCGATAATTTAAACTAATAAAACGTCTGTCATGTTGATTAAATATATTTGTTAATTTCACACTTTGCTTTTTCTGCTAAATTTGTATGTCGTAAAAACCTTCAGGTGTCAGTTAAGATTATCATACAGACCTGGAGATTCCAAATGTCCAATTCCTGGGTAGACCTGTCACTGTAGAAGACTTTGCAGAGGTGTGATTTGCCCCCAAAAATGTCCAACAGTCATGCGATGTCAGCCTTCAGCAGTGGTTGGGAGACTATTGTGTGACAGATAATTTGTCTCCTTTAAAATTTTAGGTTTAGGGTCATTTCTGTTTCATGCTGAACTCTGATCCATCACTTTTAGTCAATCTGATGTCTTAAAGTCAATAGGAGTTAGTCACATTGAACTGGGCTTGTTTTGTAATGTGAAGATCTTTCAGCCAACTGTGGTTGACTCAAATAAGTGTTAGAAATATCCTCTGAAACATTTATATTCACAGGACAAAAAAACACCCATCCCAGACCTCACAGCACCATGGTGATTTGATAATGATAATTAGAAACAAGTGTTTTCACAAGGTGAGTACCTAACACAGGATCTAGTGCTGGTGTTCTGTCAAAATAGCCAATTCATCAAGATCTCCAATTACGTCACTTCCGGTTACTGTAAACCATCAGTAATTGGAGATTTTAATGATGTTTTGGCACAACACTGGCAACAGTATACACTCTGGTACACGGTATTATGAGCAGATATTGTTAGTGCGCCCCGATACTAACCAACAAAATGGCCACATGCACATCGGCGATAATTTTGTTTTAGTTACCCGCTGTTCTGTCAAAACAGCAAAGTATTCATGTACTGTAATGTACACGCTTGCCGGTGTTGTGTCAAAACGGCAATTTCCAATTACTGAAGATTTACAGTAATTGGAGATCTTGGTGAATTAGATATTTTGACATAACACTGAAAGCAAAAAATACACGTGGGACCCATGGAAACTGTTGGATAGCCCAAGGCAATAAGCATTCAGATCTTGTTAGAAGCATTAGAACAAAAAGGGAATGTTTAAAAAGAAAGAGAAGAGGTCCATCACCTCAATACACTAGCAAAAAAATGGAGTCTCATGGAGTGATTTATTAAAACTGGAGAGCGCAAAATCTGGTGCAGCTCTGCATAGAAACCAATTAGCTTCCAGGTTGTTGTTTTTTGTCAAAACTGAACAAGCTGATGTTA
The DNA here is from genome assembly GCA_029574335.1 of Rana kukunoris. Taxonomy (NCBI): domain Eukaryota; kingdom Metazoa; phylum Chordata; class Amphibia; order Anura; family Ranidae; genus Rana; species Rana kukunoris. Next base: position 662,675,671 of record CM056049.1, read on the forward strand.
GAAGCTGATTGAATACCATGCACAGCTCACCAAGTACTCTGACCATTTGCATTGATACTTCATGACACCATGGATTCTGGGAACCTCAGGAGGCTAGATGGATGAGTGGAACGTTGACATGTCTTTAACATTTCTAAACAAGTCCAGTTTAGTGTGACTAACTACTACTATCAATATTATTACCTGAATCAATAAAAAAATAAAACTTTGACTGTTACCCTAAAGACATTTTAAAGCCACAGTAAGCTGTATACTCGTCTGGGACTAACAGTGTACTTCTAGGGCAGCTATTCTCAACTAGGGTTCCTCCAGAGGTTGCTAGGGGTTCCCAGAGCTGTGGCTGATTGACCTCTAATCTGATGCTGCTTTCCTAGTTCTGAGGTCTACACTACTAGCTGTCTGAAGGTGTGGCTAACCACCAATGTAAGAAGGAATCCCCCCCAATGACCACCAATAAGGGACATATTTCTCACTGATGTCCAATTGGTTTTCGAAGGGATTCCTAAAAGACCTGAAAATTATTTTAAGGGTTCCTCTGGGATAAAAAAGTTGATAGAATACGATCTTGAGTTTCAAATTGGGTCTAAATTGAGTAATACTGGTGTAGAAGAAAACCTGCCCTTGAAAATCACATTTCAAACAGACACATATGGAGACATAATTTATACAGGTTCAGACAACAAAAAGAAATATGTAAATACATAGCAGGTACAGAGAAAAAAAAATCACTTTTCAACACATGGCTATTTCACTTCATAGAACATCCATACCAAACATGGCCACAGTTCCATAATAATTTAATAGTCAGCCTGTCTGTTCAGAGCGCTAGCGACGTCCATTTTGATTCAGTCAGCACATAGGAGGTGGGGAGAACATTTTTACATTGTTCCAAGCGGGCCCAAAACCAATAATAAGGTAACTGGCATTGAATTTCTTTGTAGCGATTTAATCAGCAGCTACAAACAGAAAGCTGAACACAGTTTAACTGATATGGTGCAGGGAGAGCAAGGGTTTCTGGGAAAAGTCACGCCTGCTGTCTGAACTCTGGCGCCACCTGTGTCATGTGGTATGGTTTGCTCTTTTAAGGCAGTGAAGAGACATTCTGTGGTGCTCGATGTTGGCTGCACTCACGCAGATTCCGTATTAGAGGCAGAGGTACTTTTCTTCCTTAATCGAGACTTATGGACTCTGGGAGGAGGCTGAAAAGAAGATAAATATGTAAATGTATTAGTAAGAATCCTGAGTTACAAAAAAGTAGACAGATACAAAAACACTTTTTTTTTTAACTTAAAGGGGTAGTCCTCTTTCACTCAGAAAATTTCTACATACCCGGAGTCAGGCAAAACTAGAAGCAGGCTTAGAAACAGCACCAAATTCCCTCTCCCGTCTCAATGCTGCTTCCTCCTTCCACTTTCCTGCTCCATTACACAAATGTACATGCTCAGCCAGGTGTATATGCTTATTACATACCCAGCTAGATATATCTCCAATCATGCCCATCAAACAATAGGCCTATGGCTAGCTTAAAGCCTTGAATACATAGGACAATTTTTTTCTTTATACCAATTGTGTGATGGCCAAAGTGGTCAGCACCCACCCAACTTCTTCGAGTAAGGAGAAAGCCTATATAACTGCTGATGTTCAGTCAATGAAAATGACTTTCAACCACAAAATTAGGTCTCACCAGGTTGCTATGTTTCCAGTGAAAGTGTAATTCCCCTTTAACAGTCTTTATGGTCATGCAATGGCTGCCCAACAGTAGAAGCATGTACTCTGAACAAAGCAACTGCTCTGGTCCAGTACTGATCACTTATAAATAAAGAAAATCATAAAGCAAACCTTTCTTCACATAAAATCACATAAGCAAATAACTACCATACGGGACCACATGCTGTATACCAACACTAATGCCAAGAAGCATTCCTCCACCATCCCATATGTTATAATGTCACGTGGGAACCACAATGACCTATACACAACATTACATTTAAGAAAAACAAAGGTACAATCACCCTATGATTCCTGCTATTACCTGTTAATGAGGGTGTTTATTTTGGAAGACAGATAATGTAATGAGGCGTCTATAGATCTGTGTCGGTATACACGTCTATCTTCCGTTCCTGGTGTGCATGGCTGTATATTTGACTAAAGCACACAGTCCTTATACCCATGAAGAACACTGATTCTCTACAATACAGTGGACTTCTTTAAAATGTACAAGTTACATAAATCAATTGGCTATACACAACCATGTTGCTCTTATTCCATGTTTGTGCCGTTTATATTCCTGCTGCATACTCCTCTGGTTTTACATTTTTAAATTTGAAATCAGAAGCAGAATGTAACAAGTAAGAGAAAAACTTATTTCCTGGTGTCCTAAGGCCTCTTTCACAGGAGCTTCAGCTTGTATAAGAGCAGTGTGAACAGCAAGCTTTTACAAAGCATTTGCAGAACTTTCTGTAAGCTTTGTTGAAGCTATAAGAGTGCCATTCAGCTCCAGTTTGTAAAAATGTTGAACACAGATCTTAATGGGAGTACTGATTGCCACTTTAAAAATGAGCTGCTAGCAGGCTTCTGAAGCTTGCTGAAGCCTGCTAGCAGCTTGTTTAAAGTGGCAATCAGCACTCCTATTAAGACCTTTGTATAATATATTCCCAAAATGAGCTGAAAGGCACTTTAAAAGCTTAGAGAAAGCTAATCAAAGCTTGCCAAACGTTTCATAAAAACTTGTTGCTCATATACAAGCTTTACCACATGTAAAATAAGCCTTACATCTGATGCAATTTCCTCCAAGGTGGGTAAAGACTCATGTGATGTGCAGTCTAACCACAAATGTATCTGCTAACCAAGTGAATTGAAGGTGTTTCATTAGAGGTTGCAGAAAGTATTTTGCTTTTAGTTAGCTTGGCACACTTGCAGAGAGGGGCAATCTGCAAGGCGCAACAACTGTGCAGGCCAGTGAAGAAATTTATATGAGACAGCCAGGCAGCTAGCATTTTTAGAAGGTCATAAATGGTTGCTTTTTCTCAGCACAGATGTCCATTAATGCACAACTCCAGGCTCCCCCTTAAAGAACATTATCCCCGTTTTTTATACTTACCTTTGTCTGATGTCTTCTGGCTGGTCACGTGTTTTCTTCTCCCAGCAGTGGGCAGTCCTAGGTGATGCAGAGCGCAGCACTGACATGATATCATCAGCTCTGCTCTCTGCATGAATACATTGTACAGGGCCCCAAGCTCATAAGGAAGCCCTCTATTACTGAGGGGTTTCCTCAATCTACCAGGTTGAGTGATACTGGGTGTCATCCAACCCAAAAGTAGAAACTATATAAAAATGGTGTACTTAAGCACTGATGTGAACCAGGGAGGAGCCAGTGACATTACCCACAGTGCTTGAATGTGCTGGATGTGGAGGGAGCGGGATCCTGCTGTCTGCACTGACCACTCTATAAGCATTACACCAGGGATCTTCAAACTACGGCCCTCCAGCTGTGGTGGAACTACATTTTCCATGAGGCATTGTAAAAATCTGACATTCACAGACATGACTAGACATTAGGGTTGTCCCAATACCACTTTTTTAAGACCGAGTAAAAGTACCGATACTTTTTTCAAGTACTCGCCGATACCGATTACCGATACTTTTTTTAATGTCATGTGATGTTTTCAAACCACAATACAGACTGTTCCTTACATTGGTGGTCCGTGGGAAGAATGTTCCTTACATTGGCAGTCAGTGGGAAGAATTCCTGCCTTACAGATAGCGAATACATTCATTGGGGTCACTATTTTATTATCTGCGAGTTGGAAACGAAAACATTTGATCACTGCTGAAGAAACCCCCAGCAACCTCTTGAGGAACCTGTCATTTTTCACATAATCTTAATAGAGATTGGTTTTTAGTTTGGGGTCCAAAATCCAAACAAAAAGAGGGGTTTTTGGCCAATTGGACTATTGCGATACGATAAACAATTATAAAAAATGCAAGTGTAAAGGAAAGTATACATTTTATTAACACAAACAATAAGATACAAACAAAGATGCAATTTATAATTAAAATTGCATCTTTGTTTGCATTTTTTTATAATTGTTTATCGTACCACAATTATCCACTTTATGATACAATTATCCACTTTATATGAAGAGTGCCGGTCTCTGATGTGATTTTTCTATCTGGAGAACTACCCCAGGGATTTCTTTCTTAATCAAGATAGAGGAGTGTGTTTTTTCCTTTCTCTTGGCAATCAACTAATTAACGGTTAGGTACACCCACTAATTGGTGGTGGTGAATAGTTATTCACATATTGGACTTTCATGGCTGTAATTTAATTGTACACCCATTGTTTTTATGCCATTGGAATTTGTATAAGTTTATGTAATATTGGAAGGGTGATTTTAGCGCATTATTACTTTATTAATTCAACCCAAAAGACTATGGGCCAGATTCTCATAGATTAGCGCTGGCGTAGCGTAAGCCATTTACACTACGCCGCCGCAACTTAACAGAGCAAGTGCTGTATTCTCCAAGCACTTGCTCCGTAGTTTGTGGAGGCGTAGTGTAAATGGCCCAGCGTAAGGCCGCGTAATTCAAAGGGGGCGGCTTGTATTTAAATTAAGCGTGCCCCTGCGTCGATCGAACTGCGCATGCGCCGGCCGGGGAAAAAGCCCAGTGCGCATGCTCCAGCTCACGTTGGAAAGCGTTGTTGAAACCGACGTCAAAACGACGTGATTGGCATTTACGCAATGCCCTTTTCGCGAACGACTTAGTAAAACAACGTAACCGACGGAAAAAGCCGACGCTGACCCGATGCCATACTTAACCACTTCAATACCATTTCACGTCCAAAGACGTGAACAGCGCAGACCTGAGGCGCCGGGTTGACGTCTTTGGACGTGATTTGCTTGTAATTCCCCGCGCGCGCCACAGGGTGGCGCGCGGCGGGGAAAAACAGTCCCGACGCATCACCGAGGATCCGATGCGTGTACCCGGCGGCCGCGATGTCCGTCAGGTACACGCGATCGTCGGTGAGACAGCAGGGACGTGGAGCTCTGAGTGTAAACACAGAGCTTCACGTCCTGTCAGTGAGGTGACAGATGCTGTTTCTCTTGTACATAGGGAGACAGCATCGGTCACCTCCCCCAGTCACCCCCCTCCCCCCATACAGTTAGAACACACCCAGGCAATACATTTAACCCCTTCCTCACCCCCTAGTGTTAACCCCTTCAATGCCAGTCACATTTATACAGTAATTAGTGCATTTTTATAGCACTGGTCGCTGTATAAATGTGAATGGCGCCAAAAATGTGTCAAAAGTGTCCGATGTGTCCGTCGCAATATCGCAGTCCCAATAAAAATCGCAGATCGCCGCCATTACTAGTAAAAAAAAAATATAAAAAAAAAAAAAATCATAATTATGTCCCCTATTTTGTAGGTGCTATAACTTTTGCGCAAAGCAGTCACTTATTGTGATTTTTTTTTTTTTTTTTTACAAAAATACGTAGAAGAATACGTATCGGCCTTAACTGAGAAAAAAATATATAAAAAAAAAAAAAAATGGGATATTTATTATAGCAACAAGTAAAAAATATATATATATTTTTAAATTGTCGCTCTTTTTTTCATTATAACGCAAAAAATAAAAACCGCACGGGCGATCAAATACCACCAAAAGAAAGCTCTATTTGTGGGGAAAAAAGGGACGCCAATTTTGTTTGGGTGCCACGTCGCACGACCGCGCAATTGTCAGTTAAAGCGACGCAGTGCCGGAAGCTGAAATTTCGCCTGGGCACGAAGGGGGTTTATGTGCCCAGTAAGCAAGTGGTTAAGATGGCATCCGACGGCACCTGACGGCATCCGACGGTACTGCTTAAGGTTACTCCACATATTAGCAGGGGTAACCTTACGCGTACGAAAACGACGTAAGCGACGACGGGGCGGCGTAAAAGCGTTCGGGAATCTGCGTAGTAGCCTCATTTGCATAGGCAAATGAGAAAACAACGTGAAGGCCACCTAGTGGCCGGAGTTGTCATTACATCTACGATCCGCAAGTGTAATTGTATTACACTTGTCGGATCTTCACCGGTATCTATGCCTAAGTGATTCTAGGAATCACTCGCATAGATACCTGGGGAAAAAAACGGCGATACGACGGGGTATCTGAGATACCCCGTTGTAGCGCCTCTGAGGATCTGGCCCTGTATATCTTGTACCCAGACTCGGCCTTTAAAAAGCGCAAACGGTCATAAAAAGAATGCAAAACTTAAATATTTTTTCTAATTTATTTATCATGGTTTTTATGCTTTGTATGCTAATGAAGCTTTGGGCGATAACTTTGTTTAGGAATGAACATTTATCTTCAATGCGAAAAATGTATTAAAATGGAACAACCAATATGGAATAATTTGTAATTACTGTGTGTAACGTTTTATTCTTGTAAATCTCCCATTTGTCACCTCCAACACATATATTAGGTTCAATACTCACATTAACCAGCAGTCTCATGGTTAATGGAGTCTTATTGTGGCTTTTTTAAGCTTGTTCTGCTCCTTGATTCTTCAGTTCTTTTCACGGCAGCAGCTTTTGGTGGGGACTGAGCGACCTTCTGCTCGGCCTCTCCTGTGTCTGAAGACATCAATCAGGGGAAGGAGAGGGAGAGAGAGGTGGAGAAGGAGCAGAATTTCATCTTGATCTCATCCCTCAGTCTTCACAATAAAGACATACACATGAAAATGGATGAACTGTATGGGCCTGGGCAAGTATGTGGTTTACAGCTTTTGACCATCTCAAGCAATTCAAACATCTCATCCACGCAGGTGTTTGATAAAACACATAATGCAGAATGATTAATGAGCACAGATAAAATTAAACAGTATGAATAATGTTTCAACTTCATTGTTGATCAGACCATTCCTTCAAAAATGTATATGTATTTGTTTCAAGTGTCGTTCTCCCCTATCCTAGGTTCAAATAGAAGTTGGTGGAGTCTTGAAGACAGCTAGAGGTGTTCTCAAAGTAGCAATCCAAGAAAACAAAATCCAGGGCACTCACAGCATGTCACACTTCTTTATTATAATTATAGATTACAAAGGCTAAAAACAAATAAAGCACCTCCAGCTGATGAACGTTTCTCGTACAAAGCCTGGGCTTTTTCAAGGTAGTTGGGACCAAGCTTTGCATGAGAAGCATTTGTCGACTGAATGTTTTAATTGTTTTTACCTTTTGGATATATGATTAAATAAAAAATAAAAAAGAGTGAATTTTACAAAACGAGACAGAGGAATCAAATTAAACACCACATCCCAATAGACTCGAAAATAAGAGGGGGGGAAAGAGGTAACAAACCTCTGGACTGGACTTTTAAACCGTTAAAATCATGATAGAGACCCATATGGCCACTTATAGGTGTCTCCATCTTCTTTTTTGATACCAGGGAAACATGGTCCCTGATACAGTCGCTTGGTATTCCCCACGTAAAAGGCATTACATTAACACATCATGACATATACCACCGCGATGGATTGACATGTTGCCCCTTTTTCCCCACTTGAGGTTTCTACTGGTGGGGTATAATGACTGTGCACAAAGTTTTCCTTTAGCGATTGAGATCTTCACACTGATTAGTCTCCCGGGCCAACTGGGAGCAGGTCAGAGACATATTTCCCAATTGGCCAAAAGGAGAAGCATTTTGATTGGCCACCAAGGAGGAGGGAGGAGACAGAAGCCGATGGATGCCCACTGAGGAAAGCAGGCGAAGCCGAAGCTGTCTGTGATGCCCACCACCTGTTGCCTGCCATAGATGGGGCAAGTGCTCCAGATCCGACCTACCGGACCAGAGGTGGGGTGGCTGTGGGTGCACTGTTTGCCCGCTGCCCCCCAAAAAATTTACCACCAACCGTCACTGATGTATATGACTTTCATATTTACCATCTTGTGTCATAAGTTGTGCCTGTTAAAATCTTGAGCTCAGACTGTCCACTTACCAATTATTCTTTATTAGTACTTACTGTACTAATTTATATCAATTGTGTACGCTCTATACTACTGAAACTGACAATAAACCCCTTGTAAAAGAGACCCCCTTCCACGTTTCAGTTTCCGCTGGTTGGCATTGGTAATCTGTACACATTGGATTACCCTACAGGGAAAAGAGATGGCTGCGGTAGAGCACACAAACCTGCTTGTCACTGCAAATTAAGCATAGTGCAGCTGACAACAGCCTTCGGAGAGAAGCGTCACATGCAGGGAACAAGGAAGACCAGCTTTGTTTTCTTTTTATTGCCGGTTCAACTTATGTAGCATAAAAGAAGAACTTTTTGTCTGAGAAAAACATAGATGACTGTGGGCTAAACCAGAAAGATCAAACTGCACACTTGTACCTTACATTGTAGCAAAGTGTCATTAGTTCAGTGTTGTCACATGAAAAGATATGATAAAATATTTTCAAAAATGTGAGGGATGTACTCCCCTTTGTGAGATACTGTATATATGCATTAGAACAGGGGTGCCCAACCTTTTGAAGAGCAAGGGCCACTTAAGCGACTTGGTAACCAGTAGCGGGCCACAATGAGCGGAGCGGGTGGCTGGCAGCCCACTCAGCTCTATAGAGCCCACTCTAATCTATCTTTTTTTTGTGTGGATTGGATTGGAGGTAGGCATTTGTAAACGGACACAAGTACATTTACATCTTCCACTCCTTAGAGGTGAATGGAGGATCAGATTTGGTCGGACTGACAGTATGAAAAGGGCCTAAGGCTGCTTTTACACTGATGCACGGTTGTTTACCCGCCTCACCTTGACCTTTAATAACAGTATTCTATTATATTCCATCCCAGAGCAGGAGATCACGGGCCACATTAGAGGGCTCTGCGGGTCACATGTGGCCCCCGGGCCACTGGTTGGGCACCCCTGCATTTGAATATTTAAAAAAAGTGGAGTTAGACCCGGTTCAGACTGGGGCGACTCGTCAGGCGGCTCAGCCGCCTGACGTGTCGCGTCCCATTGAAGGCAATGGAACCGTTCTAATAGGAGCGACGCAAGTCGCTCCGACTTAGAAAAAGGTTCCTGTACAACTTCGGGGGCGACCTGCATTGACTTCTATACAGAAGTCAGTTTGCAGGTTGCCTCTGAAGTCGTCCTCAGGACGCCTTGCAGAGCCACCCCTGGAGTCGTGCCGCTGGAGTGTAAACCGGCTCTTACCCTTTAAAAGCCTTAGTACAACCAACTGTAGCCAACACATGGGCTTAATAGTTAGCACTTCTGCTTTAAAGCAATGGTCCTTGGTTTGAATCTCAGCCAGGGTGGTATCTAAAGTACATGGAGTTTTCATGTTCTCCCTGTGCTTGCATGGGTTCTGCCATAACAAGCAAATGGGGAGGGCTTAGAAAAGAACTAGAGACCTACCTTAAAAAATAAAGATATGGAAAAAGCTCTCAAGCATATTGGTGCCCAGAAAACTGACTCATGAAATTGCAGAGAGTCAGATACGAATGAACAGATTTTACACACACATCGAAGTATAAATACGATGGACTACAAATTATGTAAGAAAGTTAGCAGGTTATCCCATGATTCACATTACTTCTACTGTCCCATGCACTGTACAGCTGCAGTCAAGCAAGGCACAGCCGACATTTGCGCCATGCATTCTATCTATACTTCTTCATATATGTACATCACCTAGTTCTTTACTTTAAACTGAGGCTCATGGCATCGGTGGTCTCCACTCTTTATTTCCTGATCAATTTAACAAGAACAAAACAAGGGTTAAAATAAATATTCTCGACTGAAAATTATAAGCACTATTGGAGAAGCTACTTCCATATTGAAGTAAAATTTAAGCCAAAACCGTTGTATTTTTATATAGAGTGTGGAAGGGCTTTTCTGCATCCCTGTTGGGAAATACTACCCTAATTGTTTGTCCTAGTAGCCAGTAGGAGGGGTCACCAGAACATGATTAAAGGGGATACCTTCCAATGGGAACACTTAATTTCAAGACAACTGTCAAAGGTATGATTTCCCCTTTTCAATTGATTTCTATTGACTGTCAGGGGTTAGGAACTGCAAGACAACCTCACTGATAGCACTAGAGACAGCAATGAAAACTTGACAGAGGTTCCAACCCTTCTCCACTCCATTAGAAAACAAGTTTTTGCCTACAGTCACATTTTAAAGGATGCCAAATAGAAAAGGACTGCAGTGCTACTTTGCTAGTGTGCCGACCTGGAATGGTTACCTGGAAGGTTTCTCTTGGTAACTACTGGCAGTGACAAAGTGGCTGCTATGGGTATCTTTTTCTTGCTAACAGCTCCATTACCACCAGGTAGAATAGGACCTCCAGATCTCTATTGATTTCATTGGATTGGAGGAGATCAGGAGATATGTATTAATCACTACTACACCAGTTGGAGGCACCTTCCATAAATAAAAACTTTCTCTGAGAAAACCTTTTAAAAGGTCTGTCCAATTAATGAGCTTGGGTTAAAAAGAGTGAGGTAAGTCTTGTATAAAGGAACATGTATGACATCTTATCTTTCCAAAATCCTGCTCAGCTCACCTCCAGGTAAAGAATGTGGGCAACTCCAGGCAGGAAATGAAACCAGTCAGCAAGCTACTGATGCTATCCAGTAAATATTGCAACTGTGATAATGTCAGGACATTTAAATTTTTGCAGCAATAATCAAGAAAGCACTTGACTGGGAATATGTACAAATGTGTGATGGTAGTGGGTGACCTGCTGAGTCCCAACCACAGCTCTGTTCTCTGCACAGGGTATGTACAACACAGAGAAGATGTCATCCCTACAATAAGGTGGGTTTACATCTCCAACGGATGCGGCTCGCAGCAGGGGTCCGATGAGTCCCTGTTCTCCATTTCAGGGAGGAATCAGGGGCAAATGTTTGCCTGAATTAGTTCCTGAAACTAAGCCAAAGATGCACAGGACACTGTGCAAGCCGCTCCGACGCTTCCCTAGAGAACCAGTCACAATCTCCTGTAATGCGAATTGGATGGGAAACTCACATCCAATTTGCATAGGTATGAACCCAACCTCACAGGGTAACACTGGGTTTTTAAATGCATTTGCAAATCTTATGCAGCAAGCAGGACAATGCAATGGACCTGTAACTGACCACTGTGAAGAGTTCCATAGGATTTTGGTCATCCCTTTTTCTTCCGCTCTTGTTAACGCAAAAACAAAATCAAAACAGATTAGTGTGAAAACAGCCTTACTATTTTTATTTTTATTTATTTGGCGGAGCCTGGAAAGCATTGTACCTATGATCAGCAAATCCTGCAGACTGTCAGGCCGCGTACACACGAGGGGATATGTCCGCTGAAAAACGGTCCGATGGACCGTTTCAGCAGACATCTCCGCTCGTGTGTATGGGCTAGCGGACAGATTTGTCCACCCGACAGATTTCAAAGCAAGCTTTGAAATCTATCCGGTGGGGATCTGTCCGCCCGACATGTCTGCTGGTTAGTACACTTACCAGCAGACATGTCGTCCCCCACCGCCGCCGCGCCGCTGCCGAATGGATTCGGCGAATGCGCGGAAGTGTTTTACTTCCTGGTGCGGTGACGTGGCGGTGACGCGGCGGCGTCAACGTCACCGCCACGTCACCGCGCCGTCCGGCGGTGGGGAATTTGATCCAAAGGTGTGTACACGCCATCGGATCAAACTCCCGATCGGACATATCCGATGGAAATGGTCCGCGGACCGTTTTCATCGGATATGTCCGATCGTGTGTACGAGGCCTCAGTGTAAGCTGTCTGCTCATACATCATACAGACAGGCAGTTACACAATGACAGGAGCAATCAATTAACTATGAGGCGGCGTACACACGACCGAGGTTCTCGCTGGAAACCAGTGAGAACCTCGCTGGAAGCTGCATTCCAGCGAGGACCTCGGCCGTGTGTACGCTCTCGGCGAGCATCCCGTCGGGAATCCCGTCGAGCAGAAATAGAGAGCACGCTCTCTATTTGCTCGACGGCCCGCCTGGATGAATGGCTGGTTGCCATTCCTGACGGGCGGGTCGCCGATTTCGACGGCCGGCAGAGAACCTCGACGGGCGGAACGATGTGTTCTGCCCGTCGAGGTTCTCTGCCGTGTGTACACGGCCTGAGAGCACTCAACAGCACCCTGGTAGTTCATTGAGACCTAAAAGTCGTAAAGATTGTGGGTATTTGTAGTTCATTCAATCACAGAATTCTGGGGTTGATTTACTATAACTGGAGAATGCAGAATCTGATGCAGCCAGCTTCTAATGCCCCGTACACACGATCACTTTTTGTGATGAAAAAAAAATGTAATTTTTCTTTATGAAAAAAAAACAAAATTTTTCCAACTTCATCATTAAAAATGATGTTGCGTACACACCATCATTTTTGGAAAATGATGAACAAAACAACGGCACTCTAAAGGGGAACTTCTATTTGCCTTGAGGTTGCTTTTAGCTGGTTACTTGTTATTAAAAGACGATTCCTGCTTTTTTGTCTGTTACAGCGTGATGAATGTGCTTACTCCATTATGAATGGTAGTTTTACCTCCCGTCTCCTAACTTGCTTCTGGGCATGTGCGGGTTTAAAACGTCATTTTTGCCCACACGCGATCATTTTTTATGACACAAAAAATTACATTTTAAAAAATGACATAAAAAATTCAAGCATGTTCGAATATTTTTTTTGGTCGTTTTTCAGAAGACATAAAATGAAATTTTGCACACACACGATCATTTTAAATTACATTTTTAAAAATGTCTTTTTTTTCATCAAAAAAAGTGATCATGTGTACGCGGCATAACTCTAGGTTGTTCAATTAAACTTTAAAAAACAAAACCTGGAAAACTGATTGGTTTCTATGCAGAGCTGTACCAGATTTTGCACTCTCCATTGTGTGAAAATCATCTCCTCTGTGAATGAATGATGTGGCCCTGTGGGGTGACGGTTGTGCTCTTTTCAAATAGTGACAGCTAGTGCGGGGGAAAGATCCCCAGCCTGCTGTCAGGGGGAAGCTGCAGAAGCATGAACATGTAACATAAAGCCAAAGTTTAACTTATCCTTTAAGATTTCCAAGAAAGGTTTAAAGAAGTCCAGGTATGGCATATGTTGCATTGGTCCAGCTTGGCATATTGTGCATATACCATACCATACCTGTGAATCCTTCCAGCATCTGGAAATCACTGTAGTCCAGTAGATACAACTACTACCACTGATTTCCACAAGCTTCCAGGTCCCTTGCCAAGTGGTTGCTCTGGTGCATTCTGAAAACAGGTAGTCAGCCATTTGGCAGAGGTGCAATTCAGGGAATGCTTTGCATTTTCACAATGAATGCAAATTGTTCGCTGATTGGATGAGGTGACAAGGCGGGGTGGTGACGTGCACACAGGGACATATTTGTAAAGCAGTGAAGCTGATATTTTCCAAACATTAACTGTTTATCTTTCAGGTGCGTGTTTTTTAAATGACAGTGATCGAGTCCCCACAAGTTTAGTGAATGTCACATTCACTGCTTTATAAACATGTCCAGTGAAGTATGAAACTCAATGTTTTATTTCATGATCAGAACCCATTTCAAAGCACATCTAAAAATCGTGTCTTTTTGATCATATTACTTATGGCGCACCATTATTTAATCAAACCATACTTTAGTGCTTTGTTCCAAAGCCTGTTTCTAACACAAACATTTAAAAGCAACATTGTTGAACATGAATTTTGCTAAATGGTTACTTATAAAGTTCTGATAAAATACCTTGGCAAAATTCTATGCGGTATGCATCTAGTGGACTTTTCTGTGTAATACAGGTGATTCCCCAAGGGTCATTTTGTTTTGGTGGCTTCCACCCCTAACTTGGGCACCTAAATGGATGCAAACCATTTGCATGTATGGTTGATGGTTGGAGCTTGGTCTTAAAAGCCATCCTACAGTTGGTCAAAGCTCGATTGTGCATTTAAGTCTTAGGCCTCGTACACACGAGGCAATAGATTTGTTCAAATCTGTCCGTCCGACAGATTTGAACAAATCTGTCTGCTGGGATTTTGGTTTGCTCGCGTGTACACACGAGCAAACCAAAATCCCCGCCAGCAGAGAGCGCGCTGACGTGTCGGTGACGTGGCGGTGACGTTGACGCCGCCACGTCACCGCACCAGGAAGTAAAACACTTCCGCGCATGCGCCGAATCCATTCGGCGGCGGTGCGGGACGACATGTCTGCTGGTAAGTGTACTAACCAGCAGACATATCGGGCGAGCGGATTCCCACCCGATAGATTTCAAAGCATGCTTTGAAATCTGTCGGGTGGCCAAATCCGTCGGCTTGGCCGTACACACGATCGAATCTCTCTGCTGAAACGGTCCAGCGGACAGATTTGATCGTGTGTACAAGGCCTTACAGAGGCAACCATTTCTATTAGTTTATATGCAATTAAAAATAGGTTGCCAGCACTTGCAGCTGCATTGTATAAGCTCAGACTAGATGTGGCTGAATGCTATAAGCCCTTTCACACTGCTCTGTAGCAAAATCGTGCTAAAAACGCATATGCCAGAGGCTCTAAAGGCTTCAAAAAAGTGCCTGAAGCTGTGTGACAATAGCGAATAAATATTCGCTTTGGTAACACCGATTCTCCTTATGGTCAATCAGAAAGAGGTTGGCTGAAAGGAGATCTGATCGGATTGGTCACCAGGAGAAAGAGGGAGGCGACGCAGGGGAAGAGAGGAACCAGCAGCCTGCAACCAGGGGAGAAGCCGCCGCCCGTGAGATGGAGCAAGTGCAGGGCCCCCGACTATTGACTAACTGACATGGGGGGGTGCCTATGACCCCCATTGTTTGGATTGCTTGCCACCCCCCCCCCCCCAAAAAAAAACACCAACTGCCACTGGCTGTACTAACAAATGTAAGGCTCATAAAAGGGCACAGTAGGGGTCACACCTCATCCTCCACTAAAATGGAAGGTTTAAAATGGAAGAAGTACAGTAAATTAATGAGGTTATTAAAGCAGAACTGCAAGCAGATATTAAAAACATCAAAAATGCAGTTATGCACTTTTAAATTCCACTAGCTTATGTGCCCGAATCTAGCTGCACCCAAACTGGAAGAGAAAAGGCAGTACTTTGAACCAATCAGGTGGTCTGTATGCACATGCTGACAAGGAACACGCTGACAGAAAGGATAGAGCAAAGAGAGCAAAGGGATATTCTCATCAACATGCTGCTTCTCCTTAAAGTGGAAGTCATACAAAAACTAAAATTTCTGCATCTATAGACACCATGGAGCTAACACTAACCTTTCTATCCCTGTAAATAAAAAATTAATATACATACCTTTTTGGAAGCCAATCTGACCCTTTCCAATCAGATCCTACGCTTAGCTGTCAGCCACGGCTTCACTGTAGAGGCAGATGCACAGGAGACGGACGACAATCCCCATAGTAACTATGGGTGACGTCACTTCCCAATTATTTCACAGCCGTTGTCGGCCATGTCCTATACAGAGCTTCTGCCGCTAGAGATCAGGTCGGAGCGGGTCAGATCGGCTTCCAAAAAGTTATGTATACTAATTTTTTCTTTACAAGGATGAAAGAGGCAAGTGTTAGATCTGTGGTGTCTATAGATGTAGAGGATTTTAGTTTTTGCATGGACTTCCACGTTAACTCTTTAAAGTGTATCTAAACCCAAGAACAACAATTGTATATATTGCAGTTTTCTAGTCCTTAGATGTGGCTGCATTACATTTATTTTTTCATGCAGGTTTTAATATCGTATTTACTATACAATTTGTATTTTTTAGTCTTTTGACTATAACCTGGGCAATCTCGGGCAGATCTTCCCGTGATTTCAAAACACGAAAGAGAAAATAGTTGAGCTTTTTTGGGTGACATGCTTCACATGATGCGGTTTTCTGCAAATCATGTGACAACCGTGGCAGAACCAATTTGTCATTCACACCTGGGCGTTTTGAAATCGTGGGCAGAATTGTGGCAAGTCTGCCCACGATTTAAAACGCCCAGGTGTGAATGTAGCCAAGAAATTTTCCGATTTTGCTGGATGTCATGAGGGTAAATATAGTTGTCTAGAGTTGACTATTACAGTACACACAGTCAGCCATTACAATGTGTCGAATCCCCACGTGGTAATAAACAACATTTTAACTTTATTGATTTGCACACAATTGAAAATTCCACATGCAAGCATAGAGGAACAAAAAAGGTAACCAATGCTCTACAAATATATAAAAAGGTGGAGTCATCCTTTAAGTTCTGGAACAGAAATTGCAAAACTGTAAAACCAGCGTTGTAAATGTAATGAGCTTTTACAGGTGAATCTAAAAAAACTAGAATATCATCAACAAGTTAATTTATTTCAGTAATTTAATTCTAAAAGTGAAACTCATATATTATATAGATTCAATAATCACATAGTGATATATTTCAAGCATTTCTTTCTTTTAATTTTGATTATTATGGCTTACAGCTAGTGAAAACCCCAAATTCAGTATCTTAGAAAATTAGAATATTACATAAGACCAAAAAAAAAAAAAGAGTTTTGATACAGAACTGTTAGATTGTTGAAAAGTATGCCCATGTACAATATGGTATGCACTCAATACTTGATCAGGGCTCCCTTTGTATGAATTACTGCATAAATGCAGCGTGGCATGGAGGCGATGAGCCTGTGGCACTGCTGAAGTGTTATGGAAGTCCAGGTTGCTTTGCTAGCGGCCTTCAGCTCATTTGCATTGTTGGGTCCGGTGTCTCTAATCTTCCTCTTGACAGATTCTCTATGGGGTTTAGGTCAGACAAGTTTCCTGGCCAATTAAGCACAGTGATACCAAGATCAATAAACCAGGTATTGGGTACTTTTGGCAGTGTGTGCAGGTGCCAACACCTGCTGGAAATTTAAATCAGCATCTCCATAAAGCTAGTCAGCAGAGGGAAGCATGAAGTGCTCTAAAATTTCCTGGTAGAGAACTGCGCTGACTTTGAACTTGAAAAAACACAGTGGACCAACACCAGCAGATGACATGGCTCCCCAAATCATCGCTTACTGTGAAAACTTCACACTGGACCTCATGCAGTTTGGATTCTGTGCCTCTTCACTCTTCCTACAGACTCTGGGACCTTGCTTTCCAGAAGAATGAAATTAAATTTACTTTAGATCGAAAAGAGGACTTTGGACCACTGAGAAACAATCAAGTCCTTTTTCAGCCCAGGTAAGATACTTCTGACATTGTTTCTGGTTCAGGAGTGGCTTGACACAAGGAATGTGATCATTGTAGATCATGTCCTGGATTAGTCTGTGTGTGATGGCTCTTGAAGAACTGACACCAGTCTTTGTGCACCCCTTGTGAATCTCTCCAAAATTCTTGAACATCCTTTGCTTTACAATCCTCTAAAGGCTGCAGTTATCCCTGTTGCTTGTGCACCTTTTTCTACCACACTTTTTTCCTTCCACTCAACCTTCCATTATTATGCTTGGATACAGCACTCTGAACAGCCAGCTTCTTTAGCAATGACCTTTTGTAACTTACCCTCTCCTTGTGGAGGGTGTCAATGACTGTCTTCTGGACAACTGTCAAGTCAGCTGACATCCCCATGAATGTGTAACCTACTAAACCAGACTGAGAGACCATTTAAATGTTCAGGAAACTTTTACAGAGGTTTTGAGCTAATTAGCCGATTAGATTGTGACACCATGAGTCTAGAACAGTGTTTTTCAACTCCAGTCCTCAAGGCACACCAACAGGTCATGTTTTCAGGCTTTCCATTATTTTGCACAGGTGATTTGATCAGTTTCACTGCCTTAGTAATCACCACAGCCATTTCATCTGAGGGAAATCCTGAAAACTTGACCTGTTGGTGTGCCTTGAGGACTGGAGTTGAAAAACACTGGTCTAGAATTTATCTTTTTCACAATATTCAAATTTTCTGAGATACGGAATTTAGGTTTTTAATCATCAAAATAAAAGAAAGAAATGCTTTAAATATATCACTCTGTGTGTAGTGAATCTATATAATTAGGGCTGTGCAAATTAACGTTTAATTAATCGATTAATCTTAAATTTTGTTTGATCGATCAAAATCTTTTTGATCGATTTAAATTCTTTTGATTAGTACTCACCTCTCCACCGGCTTCTGGGTCTTCAGGGAGTTCCGTCGGAGATCCGATAAAATCACGGACACCGGCGGAGCTTGCCTTGTCCATCTGAAGGGCTCCTTTGCTGTGCCTTTATATCTGCATGCCGGCGGGACCTTACTATCTGCCACACACAAGGGCTGTTACACTTCCTTCTATCAACCTGGGATTCTACAGCCACCCACTGGGAGTTGTGATAATTCCCTACATGCCGACGGACTGATGTTAACCCCTCCTCATCTGGATTCAGCAGTGGTATCATTGTACACATTTTTATACCAGTATCATACTTGGCTACATGTTTTTATGACTGCTTTTGGTACTGTTTGGTATTACTCGCACCATTTTTAAAGTTTATGTAGCTACATCGATTTTATCTCCAGTGCAATATTTATTTTGTTACATACTTGAAGACTATAAAAGTTTTAATGCTATTCCCATCGAGCGCGGCCTTTGTTTGTATTTTGTATCCTGATATCCATTTTCCAGTAGCTGCACTGGGAATCAGCCTGCAAGAAGAGCAGCTAAAAGTAATTGGATCTGTATGTGCGTTATAATTAATCGAAATTAGTCGATTAATCGATTAAAAAAAAAAATTATTAATCGAACACAAAAATTTTGATCAGTAACAGCCTTATATATAATATATGAATTTCACTTTTTGAATTGAATTAAATTAACTTTTTGATGATATTCAATTTTTTTTTAGACACACCTGTACTATACGTAGCAAAGAGCACAAGATACAAAACAGACCACCATTTTCCCATACCTCCACAGGTCTTTCCTTCCGCCGAGGGGGTTTGTATATGGTGGGTTTTTCCAGGAAAACTATTCCACCATCATCTTCCTCCTCTGAAATCACCTCTTGCACCTCATGGAATGTGTTATCGACCACGTCTGTCTGATCCATTTCTACCTCAATCACTAAGTCCACATCAAGCTACACAGCATAAATAAATATCACCATGAACCACTCATTACACTGCATTGCAAAATAATTAACAGAGTTCTATGATTAGTGAACAGAACCTCACGTTAAAATAAAATTGACTGCAAATAAACCAAACCATAGACAGACCACTCTCATTACACTGCATTATAAAGGGTACGCAAACTGGGCACTGGCATTAGCAAGAGGCACTGCAACCAACATGCACAAATCAAATATTAAAGTGAACTCAGCTCAGGAAAATGTTGTGTTTTGTAGGGTTGAGAGAAAGGGGTGAGAGTTTAAGTCTTTTTCTTTTTGTATTACAGCATTTGTGGATCAGCAGCCCTAAAGTCAGCTTTTGACTTTTTGTCCACTTTCAATTCAAGTTTCGTAATAGGTGGAATACAAAGGACACAGTTCTGATTTTTAGATTTGCTAATATTAAACAAAAAATTCATAGATTTGTTTGCCTGTCTTTTCTATTTTTTCTATAATGTTCAACAAAGCTTTGCTAAACATTACTGACTGATCAACAAATTGCTTGAGAGGGAACTGGGAAGTTACAATCTAACAGATATGAAATGGCTTAAGTCTAAAACCAGGCTAGGATGTTTAGTGGACAGTCAGACTAAGGTCATACAACTATGACTGAGATCAAAGCCCAAAAGGTAAATTGAAGTGAAGCGAGGGGTACAGTCCTTCGAAGAGGTTTTTTTGGTTTTCCTCTATAGGAAATGCCTGTGAAACGTCATCTAAAACCTTTTTTGAAATTTGGATAAGGTGAAGAAGGGTATAAAACTGTAAGCATGGAGCCACGCTGCAAAATTTAGTTGGGGCCACCTGGCGACCTCCCACTGTGGTACATGCCATTGCCAACTGTGACAATACTGTCATTGATCTAAAAGTGGAACTGAACTAAAAAAGGAGCAGGTAGGCTCTTTATTGTAGAAGAGACTCTGCCCACTCAAGATGGAGAAGAAGATGCCAACACCGACAAGGGACCTTGTGGGCATCAGACTGTTGAAGCAAGGGAAGTATTGTGGAATTTAGTTCCACTTTAATATAAAGTATTCCAACCTCAAGGACAGACAGCAGGAGAGCTATCGGAATAGTTCAGTGATGGCAAACTTTGGCACCCCAGACAAGTCAACTACATTTCCCATGATGCTCAACTACACTGCAGAGTGCAAGAGTGCACGAGCATCATGGGAAATGTAGTTCCAAAACATCTGGGGTGCCAAGGTTTGTCATCACTGGCATAGTCTGTACACACTACAGACCAGTGTTGTGTATCTGTGGACAGGAAGGAGGGGGCATCAGCGCAGGGGATTCACTTGTAAACTTTATTTTCCAGTTAGCTCTTATGTGCTTACCAGTCTTTAACAGTATATCTGATCTGAGATCTCAGGGCCTTAATAAAAAAAAATCTAAGACCTCACTCCACGCACAACAAGCAAATACTGAAAAATGCAATCTAGTAGTTAGAAAAAAGAGTTGTATAAGTGATAATAATACCAATTACTATATTTATATGATTACATGTGTGTTAATGTTCCTGCACACAATTACTCTAGATCTTTACTATAAACGTCTATAAAATTTGCTTTTTTGCAGACCTACAAACGGTCTTATCAGGTTTTAGCTGAGGGGGGACTCTGGGATTTTTGACCTAATTAGATATACAGTTTTTTTTCTGTTGGCTGGACTGTACAAAAAGTTCTAAGAGCAAATATTTAACACTGCCAAGACAGTTTTACTTTACAGAGAGGGATTTGTGACTAGCCAGGGTTTTGATATGCGCTCCTGTACATCTAGCCTTCTTGGCTGGCATTGTCAAATGTTTGCCTTCCCATCTTCCTTAATGGTGCCCCCTACCACCCCAGATCCCATAGGACTAGTGTGGGCTGCTGTGAGTATAATTATGCTACTGGGAGGGTTAAATCCTCTGCCATTTTTATAGCTTGATTTCAACTGCTAGTATCCTCATGCCCTTAGCTGTAAAACAGCACAGATGTAAAGGCCAGCTATAAAAGTGGATGTAAACCCCCCTCATTACCCATAGAAGTGAGCAGCCTTAGATGATACACAGAGATGAAAAATCCCCCTACATCCTGTAAGTTTTACATGCATATCTGCAGTTTTCAGCCTTATATATTCTTTAGAAAGTGCACATTGGGTTAGAGATTTTCTCTACCTGTTCAGTAGCACTGGGAGTGGATCCTCCAATCAGCCAAAACAGCTGAATAGAGGAAAGGAACACAACCCCCCCCCCCCCTCCACATAGGCAGAGACTTGCAGAGCTGTGACAAGTCAAGCTCTCTGCTAATGTATTTATAGCAACCTCCCACGACACAAATTTCAGGCTGGTTTTATCTTGGTTGACAGAGAACAGAGACAGCGAAAGTTATCATGCTAATACTGTAATGCCATGTACATACGATCAGAATTTATGACAACAAATGTTCGATGGGAGCTTTTTGTCGGAAATCGCAACCGTGTGTAGGCCTCATCGGACATTTGCTGTCGGAATTTCCAACAACAAAAATTTGAGAGCTGGTTCTCAAATTTTCCGACAACAATTCAATTTTCAGAATCAAGCAGAATAGCCTCACTGGCTATTGAACTTGAATTTTTCTCGGCTCGTCGTACGTGTTGTACGTCACTGCATTATTGACAAACGGAATTTGTGACAACATTTGTGTGTATGCGAGACAAGTTTGAGTCAACAACCGTCGCGTGTACGCGGCATAACAGAGCAACAAAACAGCAGAAACAAATGGGACTCAGGCCTTCAGGGAGAGATAAGAAAACACTACAGATATATGTGCTTAAAGTAGGTCAGATTTCTTGAATCGGGTTTACATTCAATTAACCTGTACCTTATGAAGCAGAAAGCTACCATTTTCCAGTAAGGGAGGACTGCTTTATAATGCTATGGGAACAGTTAAGTTGTTTCTGGGCAGTTGTAAAGTAGTGTGGAGTTGTAAAGGAAAACGTTTTTTTTCACCTTAATGCATTCTATGCATTAAGGTGAAAAAACTTCAGAGTATACCGCCCCCCCCCCCCCCCCCCCGTTATACTTACTTGACCCCTCGAAAGTCCCTAGGAGTACAACGACCTGAGGAACCCTGGAATGGAACATAAGGACCAGGGAACAGTGGGTATGGCAAGAGGGGAATAAGAAGAGGGAGGGGCGAATAAAGATAATGAGGGCTAGAGAGAGAGATATTGGGGGGCATAGGGAAAGAGAGAGAGCGAGACAGCGAGAGAGAGACATAGAGAGGCAGAAAAAGAGACAGAGAAAGAAACAGACAGGCTACCCTGGCCAGCATCTTTCAATGTGTTTCCCAGGGCAGGCGGCACCCCCACCCTCCACGCTGGTGCTTGGGGCACAATCTCCCCTGCCTCCCCTCCCCAGTTTCAGGCCTGGATGCAGAAAATACATTTTCTTTGTGCATGGCCAGTGTAAGAGCATGGCGGAAAACACCTAGTTAACAGATACTGAACAATACAGGTACATGTCTGCTACAATCTTGGCAAGTGTGTCAACAAGCACTTAGTAAATGTCATAAACCACGCATGGAAATCATCAAGTGAATGTTATCCAAACAACAGTTATTTTTTTCCAGACAGTAAAAGAGCCAATTAATTATGTAGTAGAAACTCAACATGCTTATCAGGACAAACCAATCTGGTTAGTGTCAAATAAATGGAATCTACAATGGAATCCTTATATTTTCTTAGGTTAGTTCCATTCACTACAAACATAGCTAATTGCTCATTGGTTGCTATAGGTTATAAAAACAAACTAGTCTTTCAAGTGAAGCTAAACCCTCCTTTTCTTTACAGCCAAGGAAGCTGTCATCTTATGCCATGTACACACGATCGGAATTTTCGACAAGAAAAGTTTGATGGGAGCTTTTGGTCGGGAATTTCCCACAGCACAAATTTGAGAGCTGGTTCACAAATTTACCGATGGGAAAAGTTCTTATCAGAAATTTCAATCGTCTGTATTCAATTTAGATGCACAAAAAACATGCATGCTCTGAATCAATTTGACGCATGCTCGGAATTATCTAACTTAATTTTTCTCAGCCCGTTGTAGTGTTGTACATCACTGCGTTCTTGACGGTCGGAAATTTCAGACAACATTTCCGATCGTGTGTACGCCGCATAAGCCTCTGTTTAAGCTGCAGTTGCCATGGTGCTGCACATGTGATCAGTTATATCACTGACATTTGATGGCTTGACAGTTCTCTTAAAAACACAAGCAATTGTGAAAGATATCATTCACAACATGCCTTGAACATAATTGTTTTGGGAAACTATTAAACCAGTGGGTTTAGTTCTGCTTTAAGTATTGACTTGTGTCTAGTCATTACAGGGCACCATAGATCACTGCACCTTGCTATTCATTGAATATATTTTGCTTAGGTCAGCAATATAGAACATTCTGAAGCCAGAGACTGCTCTATAACTAGCCTTTTTAAATGGATATTAGCAATGACAGCCTACATATTGCTGAATGATGACGGGTTCTATGCAAATACTGACTTTTTTGAAAGTCAGTATGCATATTTTTGAGTTTACCTCTCATCCACTAAACAACACTTCAGATACCCAAAACTATTGTGGTGCTCTTCGCATCATCAAAGGGGAATCTGGCTGTGTAGTGCTGTGAGGAGGGAGACGTGGGGGTTATTTACGAAAGGCAAATCTATTTTGCACTACAAGTGCAATCTACAAGTGCAAAGTGTACTTGAAAGTGCACTTGGAAATGCAGTCACTGTTGATCCGAGGGGGAAATGCAAGAAATAAAAAAAAAAAAAAAAAACATTTTGGCTTGCACATAATTGGATAATAAAATCAGCAGATCTACCCCCCAGATTTACAGCAATTGCACTTCCAAGTGCACTTTTAGTGCAATTCTAAGTGCACTTTGCACTTGTAGTGCAAAGTGGATTTGCCTTTAGTAAATGACCTCCGTGCACCCAAAGGTATCATCTGGTGTCCACGATATTGGAGAATGTTTTTTTTGTTTCAATTGTATAGTAGGTTTGCTTAACCACTTAACCCCCGGACCATATTGCTGGTCAAAGACCAGAGCACTTTTTGTGATTCGCCACTGCGTTGCTTTAACTGACAATTGCGCGGTCGTGCGACGTGGCTCCCAAACAAAATTGGCGTCCTTTTTTCCCCTCAAATAGAGCTTTCTTTTGGTGGTATTTGATCATCTCTGCGGTTTTTATTTTTTGCGCTATAAACAAAAATAGAGCGACAATTTTGAAAAAAATGCAATATTTTTTACATTTTGCTATAATAAATATCCCCAAAAAATATATAAAAAAACATTTATTTTCCTCAGTTTTGGCCGATACGTATTCTTGTACCTATTTTTCGTTAAAAAAAATTGTAATTAGAGTTTATTGATTAGTTTGCGCAAAATTTATAGCATTTACAAATAGGGGGTCGTTTTATGGCATTTTTATTAATATTTTTTTTTTGCTAGTAATGGTGGCGATCAGCGTTTTTTTTTCAGTACTGCGATATTATGGCGGACACTTCGGACACTTTTGACACATTTTTGGGACCATTGGCATTTTTATAGCGATCAGTGCTATAAAAATGCATTGGATTACTATAAAAATGCCATTGGCAGGCAAGGGGTTAACACCAGGGGGCGGGGAAGGGGTTAAGTGTGTTCCTGGGTGTGTTCTAACTGTATGGGGGGGTGGACTCACTAGGGGAAATCACTGATCTTCTGTTCATAAATTGTATGTTTACACACATAGCTCCCGTTCCTCGCTCTGTACCGAGCGATCACGCGTGCCCGGGGGCGAGCGGAGGCACGCCGCACCTGCCGCTGGCGGTGCACGCGCGCCCCCTAGTGGCCTTTAAAGTGCCGACGTAGAGCTACGGGCTCTCGCACAGGCGTGCCGACCTGCCGCAGTAATATGATGGTGGCTGGTCGGCAAGCAGTTAAAGTGTAAAGAGTCATTTTCAAAGGGAGACCCTTTAAAATTCCCCAGGGGAAAACTGGTATGCTTTTGATCCCTGGTGTCCAACCTGCAGCCCAAGGGCCGCATGTGGCCCTATTTGTATATAATGTGCAGCCCTGGGATATCAGCAGACTGTAGTGGGAACAATGATTAGGGTAATCACATTGATCTATACTAGCCTCATGTAACATGTTCCCAGTTTTGTATTGTCTTCTGCAGTAAATACCCAGCCAACAATTTATCCTGTCCACACTCTCTGACTCTCATTTCCTTTATTAGGTCTGTAGCTTCTGACTGTCCTCTCAAGCATTATATATATTGATCATTATATGTGGCCCTTTGGTGATGTCAGGGCCCTTTTTAGCTCATAGGTTGACAACCACTGATTTAGACTATTAATTGCAGTTCATTGTAGACTCCTTGTGAAACACTCACAAAAAACAGTGCAAAAAACAAACAGTCAAAGGCATGCAGAATGAGACTTACATAGAAGCCCAAGGCCAGGACATTGTCACATACGGGAAAAAGAAACAGTAATGTTACAATTCTATCTTCCTCCTTCATTCACATAAATGTAGCTTCTTTTTTTAGAAGGTCATAAAATCATTCTTTATTGTGTAGGGAGCTTGATCAATTAATAGGCAAATTCTTACATTCTCAAACTGTAAAAAATCTGCTCTAGGTTCACAAAGTAAAAAGCAGCTTGCTAAAAATTGTGATACCAATGCCTATTTTAAATATAAACCAAAGCAGTGATCCAAATCGATGATATAAGGTGCAAAAGTGCAATATGGAACGTCAAACAGTGAAACGTGAGACAGCGCAAAATTAGACTCCCCTAATCAATATTCATATAATTCATCTGAAATTAAAAAAAGTGCAATATGAGACAAAAGACAATACAAATTGTGTAAAAGTGTCAAATTACGGTAGATGTCTATTATTACCAATATACATATAGTTCGTCGATAATATTAGATAAAAAGAACTGAATCAATAATGAACTCCTAAGGGTACAAAGAAATACAATTTAAAGTGTATTTAAATGCCTATATATATCACACATCATAAAAAGGAGCTGACATATACTCCATAACTTATTGTGGAGTAAGAAAGAAAGACTAGTGGTGGTGGGAATATTATAAGTGTGAGAATAGTTAGTACAGCCTGAAGCAAAAAATAAAATAAAATAAAAATGAGTGTAGGGCTAACTTGATATGGGAATCTGGAGGTGACATGGCTAACATTTTTTGCAGTTAAGAGGGCCTTTTAGGGGATTGGTGCGGACAGTCACTTTGGGAGGGGCTTCATTGGGAGTTTTGGGAGGGGAGAAAAGAACCCCACGGTGAAGAAACATGGGGGAAGAACGTTCCCGCCCGCCCTACATCGAAGTGGTTTACATAGTTAGTCAGATTGAAAAAAAGACACAAGTCCATCTAGTTCAACCAAAACTAGTCTTATGTCTGTTTCTTGCTATTATGGTTGGGGTCTTTGGAGGCATATTAGGGACCCATCTAAGGTAGTCCCCGGTGGAACGGCAGTTATGGTGGATTAACTGGTAAGTAAAAGTGTGGTAAAAGTGTGGTATCTGCTGAATGTGGTTTGTCCCCTGAGTCAGTGTGTTGCGGCTAGGGACCGTGTAAGTACTTACGCAGATACGAAATGTATAATTGATAATTGGGGCCTCTAAGGTTCGTCAACCTTCATTTTCTGGTGATTGTTTATTATTTTGTTTTCCTGTTTTAAGGAAGGTTTTTTTGTTATGTTTTTTGTTATTGTTTTAATAAAGAGGCCAAGACAGACATTTTTACTCCAACATTGGTATCAATAGTTTTTCTTGTAATTTTAAGTTGGGGTAAAAGATGGGGATTGGGTAGCAGTTAGTGTTCAAGGCTTAGGATTGCACCCGAGGTACCTTAGTCGTGCCTGTGTGGTCAGTTTGTTTTTCCTCCTGTTTCTTATCTAACAGCATAAAAAATGCTGCATTATACACATACTGCAATCAGATTCTGGCTCTACAAAGACTAACCTTAATATTAAGATAACATTTCATGAATGACATATTGCAGAAGGACCATTGACTGTGCACTTGCTAGATAAAGTATTCTACATTTAGGTAATGCTGCTCTGATATAATGTCATAAAGCAATATACTGAGAACTGGCCTCCATCCCGGGAAGCACTTAACATTGCCAGGCACTATATACCATGACCTTCTCGATATGTTCTGCTGCAAATTTTCAATCACTCAGACGAGAAAAGTCCCTTTTCCGATAATAGCTTGCAGTTATCAATTTACAAAGACCTATTAGCAATTGTATTTCTGATCAAATTTTGAATTTGGGTTGTTCTATAGTGGTGATATAAAATAATCAGAGCTACTTCCTGCTGGTCCTCATTTGTGTTTGTGGGTTCATGTTCACCTGTGTTACTGCACCTCATAGGAGGGGCTCCATGCACACTAGCGTTTAATTTCAATTTTTTTTTAACTTCTGTTATTTTTTCCTGCTCCTAGAATATAAATAGTGTTATGCGATGTGTCCAAGTACACTACATTAGTGTTTTTTGAGCTTCAGCGTCTAAGGCAGGGATCCTCAAACTACGGCCCTCCAGCTGTTGCGGAACTACACTTCCCATGAGGCATTGTAAAACTCTGACATTCACAGACATGACTAGGCATGATGGGAATTGTAGTTCCTGAACACCTGGAGGGCCATAGTTTGAAGACCCATGGTCTAAGGTCTATTGCCGCGTACACACGCCCGTTTTTCAACAACGTTTTTCTCAATGTGATTCCTCTCAAGCCTGTCTTGCATACACACGATCGTGATAAAAAATGCTCGAGCAAAGCGTGGTGATGTACAACACGTATGACGGCACTATAAAGGGGAAGTTCTATTCGAATGGCGCCACCCTTTGGGCTGATTATGCAAATTTCCCTTCTCATAACTTGCTTCTGAACATGCACATTTTTTTCCCCGTTGTTAAAGTGGGGGTTCACCCTAAAACATCTATATACCGTTAGATCCAGCATACTGCTGACATCGACAGTATGCTGGATTTTTTTTTCCTCTGTACTTACCGTTTTCTAGTTGTTTTCACCGGCTTCCGGGTTCTCGATCCCCCGGAGGGTAGGCGTTCCTAAGACAAGGCGTAGATGATTGACGTGCGGGTAAAACGTGTCACGCCTTCCCAAATTAGACAAAGTGGGACTCTGCTTTTTATGGCGCCTGCCTGCGCAGTCAGCTCTACACGGCAGGCGCCGTATAGCGCCGTAAATTGCAGTCCCACTTCGTCTATTTTGGGAAGGCATGACACGCTTTACCCGCACATCAATCATCTAAGCCTTGTCTTAGGAACGCCTATTCCCCGCGGAAGTCAGAGCTCGGAGCTGGATCAAAACAAACTATAAGATGGTAAGTACAGAAAAAAAAATAAAAAAAAAACAGCATACTGAAGATGTCAGCAGTATGCTGGATCTAATGGTATATAGTTGTTTTTTTAGGGTGAACCTCCGCTTTAAACCGTTTTGAATGTCCAATTTAAAAAATGGCATGTTTCTCGTCATGAAAAACGGCCTTGTGTACGTGGCATAAGAGTTGTATTTGTAGAGTTTTTTAGAGCGTTTTTTTCAACAGAAAAAAACAAAACGCCGAACGCCACTGAAACACTCCTATCCACTGAAACACTGTAAAAACGATAATAAAATCCTAACAGCTTCTAAAAGCTACTGAAACAAGCCAGCGCAGAAAAGCCATTATTGCCATTTTTCATCCAGCATTTTGTGTGCATGGAGCCCTATAGTTTTCTAGTGTGCATGGATCCCTATAATTTTCAATAGCATGGTTAAAGTGGTTGTTAAGCCACTATATTATAAGCATGCTATCCCCTCTGTTAAATAACATAATGTTTCCCTGTGTATGTGCTATATAAAAAAGATGCTAATTTGTACCTAAATCAGAGCGTCCCTCGACGCTCACGTGACTCCTCGACTCTCTCCTCTCCTTGGCTGATAGCTATAGGGGGTGGGACCGAGCACTTCCATTGACGTCATCCGGGGGGAGAGAAAGAGCCGAGCAGTGGAAGCTGGTAATTTATTTTGGGGGGGGCAGCAAACAACCACCCCCCCAGGATCGTTTGGCCAGTGGCACACCCCCCACCCCCCCCACTGTGAGTCAGTTTGTTGGGTCACCCGTGTACGACCCATCTCCCCACGGGGGGTGTTAGACAGTCGATCACCCAGCTCCACATATACCCCATCTAGGTTGCGAATGGGCAATGGGCGGAAGCTTGCGGCTTCCATCGGATCATCGCCTCCTCTGCATCACAGCGGGTTCTACGCATCTCCTCCTAGGCATCCAATCCAAGCGCTTGTCCTTTCAGCCAATCGGGTGACGGGTCTCAGGACCCACTTCCTTATTGGCCGGGAGTGGATCAGTGTGACAATAGGGAATATATATTTGCTATTGTAACATGCCTGGATGGGCTTAGTCCGCAGTGCTCTGCGCCTGACTTTATTTTGAAGCCTCTTAGAGCCTTTAATGGACAGGCTGCCCCTGGAGCAGAGTGGTCACATGAGCGCTAGGAGACGCTCTGATATAGGTACAAATCTGCATCTTTTTTATACAGAACAGACACAGGGACACATCATGTTATTTAACACAGAGGGGATGGCATGCTTATACTATATACAGTAATATGATAGCAGCAGGAGGGGAGGATCGTGGAGTGGACGAAGCTGACATGTGGCGAAGGGAGGGGGGAGAGGATGGGAAGAGCAGAGAGGAGAGCTGCAGATGACAGAGGCACGTAAACTAATCATGCTGTCAGGGCTCAGCAGCAATGATAAACCGTGGTCAGTTTACAGGGGGAGGGTAGAACCAGGCAGGCTCAGATAGGTAATTTAGGTGATACAAGGGGCCAAATTACAATGCTGTTATTCATGCTTTAAGGGAACAGGATAATTTTTTTTTTTAGAGTAACAAACACTTTAAGGTTGAAAGCGGAGCTCAGAGCTGCGCTGTGCTCACTGGTCCCCGCTGTGTTCTGGGACCCGTGTGTTTCCCAGAACACAACGGGGAGGGGGGGAGGGAAGTGACGCACTACCCACAGGTCCCTGCAGAGTGGACTCCCTGAAGTGCCTGAAGTGGGTGCAAATACCTTTCTTAGACAGGTATCTGCACCCCCCTTCCCCCTGAAAGGTGCCAAATGTGACACCGGAGGGGGGAGGGCTCCGATGAGCGGAAGTTCCACTTTGGGGTGGAGCTCCGCTATAAAGGAAAAGTCCAGCCTAAGCTCGTTTGGCTGGACTTCTCCTTTGGGTCACAAGAGTGCAAATCATTTTGTACTCCTGTGAGCCAATTTCAGCAGAGAGGGGACTACAGTTTGCTCTCTTCTGATGTCAAAGAAATCCGTCCAGGCGCTGCGTCATCCCGACAATGGTAGTCTGGATGCCTGAACTGATGCCCATTTCAGTGAACCGCTGAGAGCCTGATGCAGCCGCTCCCCACCCCTCCACAGCCCAGCGCTCCAGTGAGAGTGGAGGAGCAGAGTGGAGGAGCAGAGAGCTGCTGATTGACAGTCAGCAACCCTCTGTTCAGGGATCTGTGAGAACCCAGCCATCGGCGATGTTCGATCGTTCGGTTCTCAGTGTAGAGGCCCCGGGGGACAGATGCAGCATCGGACCGATGCTGCATCCACCTAGTTAAGTATCATTGAGGGAAAAAAAAACATACTTCTCTTTTACAACACCTGGCACTTCGTTTTCCTGTCTGTATCCTGTTGGGGAAATTGTGTTACACTTCCTGTCCTAGAGATGGAACAGGAAGTAAGAGGAAATCTTTGAAAAGTGAGGGGAATTCCCCTTTTAGTTGTCTTTGGATCAGGTTACCCCATTGAGGGATTTACCCTCACCTATTCTCTGCATGACAAAAAGCATTAGGAAACTGGCAAATCGATGGGTTAACTTCCACTTTAAGCGGAACTCTAGCTAATACTTTATAAGCAGTTAACAGAAAAAAAAATTTTGAGGGATAAAAGTTTTACATTAAGAAATAAAAGCGACATGACTTATTGTGGTGTGGGGTTCTGCAATCATTGTTCTTAGTGGATGTGAGACTTGGACCTCTCTATGTGGTAATAGGATCTTGCAGTATTGCCATTGTATTCCTCTTGTAAGGCAGATTGCGTTGATTGACTGCTTATGTGACATGTACAGGGGCTGTGAAACTTCTCCACTTTGTTATTTCCCTGCGGTGTAGGTCTATTTTTCCTTCTCCCTTTTTTTTTTTTTTTCTTCTCTCTTCCCGTCTCTTTTTCTGGACTTTTTGTTTTCCTTTTTCTCTACTCCGTTTCTTCATAACAAGTCTCCCTATGTTGAGGTACAAGGGATAGATATTTGGGCGTGATATAGTACAGCATTATATATGCCGTTGTCAATTATTTTGTGTGGGTACTGTACACCTTGGGGCAGATTCACAGAGAAATGGATTATCGTAGCGTATCAGAAATACACTACGCCGCCGTTTTTTACCTTGCTCTACGTGGAATTCAGGTAGATTTTCTACGGTAAACGACGGCGGCGTAGTGTATTTCTCCCGTCGCAATCCATCTGCGCGAGTAGGGGGCGTGAAACATTTAAATTAGGCGCGTTCCCGCGGCGATCGATCTGCGCATGCTCCGTTCGCAAATTTCCCGCCGTGCATTGCGCGAAATCACGTCGTGACGTCATTCGTTGTTTATGTAGCGTACTTTACGGGCGATCCACGTCCCGACGAGTTACGTAAACAAAAAACATTTTTAAATAAATTCGAAGCGGGAACGACGGCCATACTTAACATGGGCTACGTAAAGTTAGAGCAGCAAAAAGCTGCTCTAACATTACGTATAAAAAAATAGACGAAAACGATTGCGACGCCCGCTCGTATGTTCGTGAATCCCCGTAAAAACACATTTGCATATCCCGACGCATCAAAACGACGCGAACTCCTCCCAGCCGCCGCAAATAGATGGCAGCGTAGATCCGAAGGCTTACGAAGACGTAAGCCTCTCGGATCGAAGCCCGAAGCCGCCGTATCATGGTTTGAGGATTCAAACTAGTGATACGCCGCGCGAAATTTGAAATTACTCCTGTCTAACACCAGTTAGACAGGCGTAATTGTTTTGTGAATCTGCCCCCTTGTTTTGAAACCTGTTTATATGTTAAGAGAAATGCGTTAGGAGACCGTCTGTACCCGATGTTTATTCTTTGTGCTGCACATTATTATGTTGTGTGAAAATTTGCATTCTTGTATTTTTATCTCCGTTTCAATAAACACTTTTTCTGATTTAAAAAAATAAATAAATAAAAGTGGACCATTGTACAGCAAGCACCCAATGTCAGTATTAAATGGTTTGCCTCATCCCTGTAATTGCTACATCTGCAGGACAGCTTGTTCTGTTGAAAAATAACACTTACTGGCTGGATCACAAGCTGAAAATAAAAGAAAGCCTAAAAAAGAGACCGAATGCATCTAAGAATTGGTGAGCTGCAATATAATAAATGCTTGCTTTTGGGTTTAATACTGTTAATACCTGAGCATTAGAAACAAAAAGCACACTCCAACTGTGTAATAAGAATAATGGGCGGGGGCTGGCTTTGTTTCGGAGACAACAGGGTGCTCACACCACCTATACCTGACCAGCTAACCAGCAACGCTGTTCCCCTTTGGGGACACCAACGGTCTTCCTCGGCTTTCATTGGGCAATCACAACCAGTCTCCCCTGTTTTCTATATGCCACTAATGTTTTTGGTAAGTTTATGAGCACATTCCTTGACCCATCCAGTGATGGGCTAATGATGAGCTATATGTTCTATGATATTGTTTATTTACTGTATTTTTTGTTTTAACTGCACAGTTTATTTCTCTATGCTCCCGATGAAGTGGGCAAACCACAAAACATGTAGAGCCACTCCAAGAGAAATCAAATGAATGTCAAGATCTGAATAGAAACTACTCAGCGATACACCAAGCAGTCTCCCTTGGGTTTGATTAACCCTTAATCTGCTCTGTATTGTATACCACAGTAGAAATCTAATGTTTCACTTTTTTTCTTGACATAAATGTGTATTGTTGTATATGTTATAGTCTTTTATTATACAGGACACATCAATATGTGTGGTCATTGATAAAAAGGAATTTATTTATGTATTTTTACAAAAATTAAAATTATTTTTCTACAAAATCGTGCCTAGAAAGTCCATTTCTTTCCCACACAAACCTCTCTAATAAGAATAATGAACGCATACAGATAATAATAAATATATGAGATTGAAAGCTCTAACAAGCAGGGCCCTTTGATTCTTAGGGCCCTTTCACACTAGCGGACGAACGGTCCGCTCATTACAAGTCCGTTTACGGACTTGTAATGCTTCCCTATGGGAGCGGATCCGTTAGCGAATGATGCATCCGCTAACGTCCGCTAGATCCGCATCCGTTTTTGCGGATGGAAGAATGTCCTATTTTTTTTCCGTCCGGCCAAACGGATCGGATGCAAACGGACAGATGGTCCGTTTCCATCCGACTCCGCCTTAGGGGAGAGCGGAGGAGAGACGGGGCGGTCCCTGCACAGTGTGCGGGGACTGCCCCGTCCGCCGACAGATGAGCGGAGACCCCCCCGCTGAGCTGACGGGCACACGGAGCGGACCGAAAAACGGTCCGCTCCGTGTGAAAGGACCCTTACTGTATTAAATTGTATTGTACTTTTAATTGTGTGCTCATAAACTTAAAAAATTTATAAAAAATGAAATTGTATTGTAATTGTATTGTAAGCCCCTATGCTATAAAGTGCTGCGTAAACTGTTGGCGCTATTTAAATCCTGTATATTAATAAAATTAGAAACCATATGGATCTACATGCCTTCCTAAAGTGACAGTATTGATATCTTGACTAACACTGCTATGCTTGTATTTAACAGTAGAGGGCGCATGATCCCATCGATAGACATACAAAGCTGTATAGGCAGACAGCTCCAACACATTTCTACAATCCCCTATGTAGAGCATAGAAAATCTTCATGCATGAAAGCCACAATGCTGTCATCTTGCTCTGCTCTACAGATTTCCTCTAGCAAAGATTTTTGGTTAGTAACCAAGTCTGATCCTAAATGGGGTTACCAGTGAAATGATGTCTGTGCACACAAATGATTCTCATTCCAAGAACAGGCAATTGACAGCTGTTAGGACAGAAGCCTTAGATGGAGCCATTGCACTCACCTCGCAGGACTTTGCCGGAAGAACAGCATGAACACACTGCAAAAAGTGGCAGCATTATATGAGTGTATGCTATTATTATATGTAACTCAGACACAAGGAAATTCTCCTACTCGTTGTTTCCTATCTGTGTTTTCAGTAACAGAATAATTATGCAGGTTGGAAGTGGAAACACGGCCCGACTGATGGGAAGTTTTAAGGGATAATTCCAAACCCGGCCTGGGCAGGCATGTTAATACAGCGCCGAAAAGGGGTGATCGCCAAATCTTATTAAATAGTAATAAGCATCTTAATAAAACCAATCGATTAACTTTTCCATCAGCTGGGGTATCTTTTGGAACTTGCACACATAGGGCCAGATTCAGGTAGATGGGAGCATCTTTGCTCTGGAGTAACGCTTCTCATTTACGTTACTCTGCCGAAATTTTAGGAGCAAGTGCTGTTATTCATGAAGCACTTGCTCCTAAAGTTGCGGCAGCGCATCGCAAATGAGCCGGCGGAATTCAAATTGGGCGGGTACGGGGCGTGTATTATTTAAACTAAGCCCGATCCCGTGGCGAACGTACTGCGCATGCGTCGAGTGTCAATGCATCCCAGTGCGCATGCTCCAAATTCTGTCAGTGAACGTCAATGACGTCACATCCCCATTCATGAAAGTTTTACGCAAGCGACGCGATTTTTTTTTTCCGACGCGATGACGACGCCTATACTTAACATAGGATACTCCACTAGGGGGCTGCTTTATCTTTACGCCGCGTATCGCTTACGGAAACGTCAGAAAGTCACTGCGTCGCGCCCAAATACGATCGTGAATTGCCGATTCCCGCTGATTAACGCCCGCACAAAGATACGCTCTCCATCCTGAATCTGGCCCATAATGATTAAAGCTGGATACACACTATACAATTTTCTTTAGATATTTTCCTTTAGATTTACCAAAACCATATAATATGAGGTCAAACCTTAACAGTTTCAATTTGTATGCAGTCAGGCAGGCCCCCGGCGCCATTTTTAAATTAAGGTTGCGATGCGATGGCGAAATTCAATTGCGCCGATCGCATCGGAACACCAACCCGGCGTTTCTTGTTTTCTGGTTACAGAAAACAGAAACGCCGGCTTAAAGTGACAGTTAGGCTGGAGTATCACAGATACTCCAGCCTAACTCTACCTGAATCTGGCCCATATTGATTAAAGCTGGATACACACTATGGGCCAGATTTAGAAACACTTAACGCCGGCGTAAGTTAAAAGATGCGCCGTCGTATCTATGCCCTGTATTCAGGAACCAAGATACGCCTGAATTTTAGCATGATACGACCAACGTAAGTCTCTTACTCCGTCGTATCTTAGTTGCATATTTACGCTGGCCGCTAGGTGGCGCTTCCGTAGATTTACGCGTCGAATATGTAAATTAGGTAGATACGCTGATTCACAAACATAGTTGCGGCCGGCGTATCTATTTGCGTCGTTTACCTAAGGCGTCGGACCGGCGTAAAGTTACCCCTGCTATATGAGGCGCAGGCAATGTTAAGTATGGACGACGGGAAAGTGTCAAATTGTACGTTGTTTACGTCGTCAGAATGGGGCTGGGCGTAAGTTACGTTCACGTCAAAATCAATGACTATTTGCGACGTGATTTTGAGCATGCGCACTGGGATACGTCCACGGCCGGCGCATGCGCAGTTCGTTCGGCGCATCATTTACGAAGGGTCACGATTAGTTTACATACAACACACCCACTACCAGCCAACTTTGAATTACGCGCGGTTACGCCGGCCCATTTACGCTACGCCGCCGCAAGTTACGGAGCAAGTGCTTTGTGGAGGCGTAGCGTAAATAGGATACGCTACGCCCGCACAAAGATACGCTCTCCATCCTGAATCTGGCCCATAATGATTAAAGCTGGATACACACTATACAATTTTCTTTAGATATTTTCCTTTAGATTTACCAAAACCATATAATATGAGGTCAAACCTTAACAGTTTCAATTTGTATGCAGTCAGGCAGGCCCTTGCACTACATGGTTTTGGTAAATCGAAAGCCTCGTACACACGATCGGACTTGTGTGATGGCAGGATGTTGTCGGATAATACGGCTGTTAGTATGCTCCATCGGACAATTGTTTTCGGATTGTTTTTGGGATAGTATGCTTTAATGCCCTGTACACACGATCGGCTCATGCAATGAAAACGGTCTTATGGATTTTTTTCATCAGATATCCGATGAAGCTGACTTTCATCAGTCGTGCCTACACACCATCGTTTCAGAACGCGGTGACGTAAAACACAACGACGTGCAGAGAAAAATGAAGTTCAATGCTTCCGAGCATGCGTCGGCTTGATTCTGAGCATGCATGGATTTTTAACCAATGGACTTACCCACAGACGATCAATTTTTAGTTAACCATCAGATCATTTTAAAACAAGTTCCTAGTTTTTTAAACGATGTATAAATAACCGATGGGGCCCACACACGTTCGGTTAGTCTGATGAAAACGGTCCATCAGACAAACCAATCGTGTGTACGCGGCATAAGATTTTCCGACAACAAATGTGTGATGTCGGATTATCCAATTGTTTGTACACAAGTCAGTCGGAAACAAATCCAAAGTACAAACACGCATGCTCCAAACCAGTGCTAACCATAAGACAACATTAGCAGAAGTTGCCCAAAAGGTGGCGCTAAAGAGCTAAAAAAAACCACATTGATTCGTGTTTGTTGGCCAACAATTCTTTTCAGTTTGTATGCAATACAAGTTCCTAGCCAACACCCTACGCTTTGTCTGCGAAAAATCCGATTGTGTACGCGGTTTAAAAGAAAATCAAACAACAAAAGTTGTATAGTGTGTATCCAGCTTTAGCCT
Organism: Rana kukunoris; assembly: GCA_029574335.1. Taxonomy (NCBI): domain Eukaryota; kingdom Metazoa; phylum Chordata; class Amphibia; order Anura; family Ranidae; genus Rana; species Rana kukunoris. The sequence goes on from CM056049.1 coordinate 662,712,845, forward strand.
TGGTTTACACCTGTTCGTTTTTTTGGTGCTTGGTAGGTTTGCAGTTGTGCCATACTCTTTCCATTTTTGGATGATGGATTGAACGTGAGATGTTCAAAGCGTGGGATATTTTTTTTATAAACTAACCCTGCTTTAAACTTCTCCATAACGTTATCCCTGACCTGTCTGATGTGTTTCTTGGGCTTCATGTTTGTTCACTAATGTTCTCTAACAAACCTCTGAGGGCTTCACAGAACAACTGTATTTATACTGAGATTAAATTACACATAGGTGGACACTATCTACTAATTAGGTGACTTCTGAAGGCAATTGGTTCCACTAGATTTTAGTTAGGGTCCTTTCACACGTGCGGACCGTTTTTTAGATCCGTTTTTTATTATCAGTTGATCAGTTTTTTCATCCGTTTTTCGTCCGTTTTTCATCAGTTGTCATCCGTTTTTTCATCCGTTTTCATCCGTTTTTTCATCAGTTTTTTCATCCGTTTTTTCATCCGTTTTTTTTTTTTTGTTAGAACTTTATTTTTATTACATATTTTGATAAAAAAATGGATGTTAGCGGATCGGATGTTAAACGGATCGTCCGCTAACATCCGTTTTTCATCTGTTCCGTTTTTTTGACGGAAGAAAAATAGGGTTTTCTTCCGTTAAAAAAAAACGGAGCTTAACGGAGACGGATGTTAACGGATGGGTGTGAAAGGATCCATAGGAAAGCATTGCGGTCCGTAAACGGAGAAGAACGGTCCGCACATGTGAAAGGACCCTTAGGGGTATCAGAGTAAAGGGGGCTGAATACAAATGCACGCCACACTTTACAGATATTTATTTGTAAAAAGAAATAAAAAAATGAAAAGCAATTATCATTTTCCTTCCACTTTACAATTATGTGCCTTTCTGTGTTGGTCTCTCACATAAAATCCGAATAGAAAACATTTAAGTTTGTAACTTTACAAAATGTGGAAACTTTCAAGGGGTATGAATACTTTTTCAAGGCACTGTATTCTATTCTTAGAGCTTTGTCAGAATCCAGTATAAAAGGGAACTGCAAGAGTGCAGCAAAAAGGTTCAAAATGGCCCTTATTACAACATCCGCCTGGACAAAAGCTGTGACCAATCCAATAAGGTGCCACCCTTACTACAGCCATGGCCAGCCTTGATGTTCCAGCACTACAAGTGTCAATACTTATCTTATTACAGTAATGGAATTACTGTTCACAGAAATGTTTTATCTAAAATAATATATCATTTGTCATTCAATTAAGTGACCACCATGCTGAGATAATTAGCAGTCACACCATCACATGCATACATGACAAAGCTGGCATTCTCTATGACCCAAGAGACAAATGACCTAAAGAATAAAGTCGGCTATCCTACAACCAGTTCTGTGTATCCACTGTAATTACGTTCTCCCATTTCTGCTGTGTACAATACTGCTATTATTCATGTGTATTCTGGTAATGTGGGGGTGACACATTTATATATAATGACCTCATGCACTCAGCCCCAGTGATCAATACTGAAACTATTGTAGCTTCAAAGACAAAGAAACTACAGCATGTTGGTTTTCCAACACTTACTAAGCACAGTGCCAACCATCTTCTCTTGCCTCTGAAGAAAAACATCAGCCAAACTAAGGCCTCATGAACACAGGAGCATGAGGACATACAATGTCAATTTTGGCAATATTTTTGCACTCAGGAGCTATAGACCAGCCCTCAAAATTTCCACTCGCCTACTAGCATTTGGCGAGTGGATTTAGGCTGGGGGCGAGTGATGACAGGGCTGCATGAGCAATCTCCCTCCAATCTGTATCTACACTTAGAGCTCTGATGCGATTGGCGGCCGAAGAGGAAAGGCACATGCTCGGGAAAAGTAGTTTGGTGAGCCGTGCACAGGCAGAGCAGTACACAGGTACTATCCTTACAATTGTCATTAAGCCATGGGACCTAACAGTATGACCTCTCTGAGCCTGCCCCCCTCCCCCCGAGCAATGTAGCTGGAAAGCAGGGAGCAGGAAGCAATGAGTGAGGTGCAGGATTGCGAAAATGACCACTCCGCGTGTCCCAGGTAGGCAGTGCAGCGCTCACTGAAAGTGCAGTTTTCTTCTCCTTGTGCTCTATGTAAGTGTCCAGCAGTTCAGCCTGAGCACTGTGAACAGACTGGTCTCAATGTGTGCTGTGCGGTGTCAGTGTGCGCTGTGCTATGGTGTCAATGGCTGTGCAGTTGTGTGGATCTCAGCGCTGGATTATACTCCCTCCAGTTGTGCTGCAGCTCCTCTCCTCACTGCCAGCCTGAATAAAAGGGGGAAGTGGGGATATGCAAGCGTGGAGCCGCACACAGGCTCCTGATGATGAGATGAATAGGAGAGGGAGAGAGAGAGAGGATGGATGGGAGTTGCAGAGGAGACTGGATAGGTGGGGAATGGGGAAGAGACCCGGTTCTAGTGCCCTGTCCCTCTGGTCTGCCCCCAGTGCCCTGTCCCTCTGGTCTGCCCCCAGTGCCCTGTCCCTCTGGTCTGCCCCCAGTGCCCTGTCCCTCTGGTCTGCCCCCAGTGCCCTGTCTAATTTTGTTAAAGTTGTTGGTAATATTTAATTGTGTAACTTGATTCTGCATTAAACATTTAACAGTGTCATTCCATGAGATAATCTACAAGGGCGTGTTTAGGGGCGCAATTAGGCGCGGGGCAGTGTATGAATGGGCTGTTAGGTGGAGCAACTGGTGGCGAGTAACTCTTAAAGGCCTGGCTAGTAGCTATGGGCTTGAAATTTTGAGCCCTGCTATAGACTATGGGCCAGATTCAGGTAGAAGTTACGCGGCTTATCTGTAGATAAGCCGCGTAACTTCTAACCTACGCCGGCGTATCCGTTTTCTATATTCAGAAAACAAGATACGCCGGGATTGAGTTTAGATACGAGCGGCGTAATTGTATTTCGCCCTCGTATCGGAACTGCAATTTTAAAATGGCCGCCGGGGGCGTTCTCGCTGATTTACGCTGAGAATATGTAAATCAGCGAGATACGGCAATTCACGAACGTACGCGGGCCCGACGCAGTCACTTTACGACGTTTACGTAAGGGTTTTCCCGGCGTAAAGATAAAGCAACAAAAAGCAGGCGCATCCTATGTTAAGTATGGCCGTCGTGACCGCGTCGATTTGAAATTTTTTAACGTCGTTTGCGTAACTCGTCCGTGAATGGGGATTGACGTCATTGACGTTCACGTAGAAAACACCGTCCTAATGTGGAGCATGCGCATTGGGATACATTGACGGCCGGCGCATGCGCAGTACGTTCGCCGCGGGATCGCGCCTAGTTTAAATACTACATGCCCCCTACCCACCCAATTTGAATTCCGCCGGCCCATTTTCGCTACGCCGCCGCAACTTTAGGAGTAAGTGCTTTGTGAATACAGTACTTTCTCCTAAAGTTTCAGGGGAGTAACGTAAATGAGCAACGTTACGCCGGAAGAAAGAACAGCTCGCCATCCTGAATCTGGCCCTATATTGTCAAAAGTATTGGGACACCTGCCGTTAGGTTAGACACACATGGCATTTTATGGCATCTCAGTCTTAGTCTGTAGGGTTCAATATTCAGTTGGCCCACCATTTGCAGCTATAACATCTTCAACTCTTCTAGGAAGGCTGTACACAAGGTTTAGGAGTGTGTCTCTGGCAGTAATTCTCAATTCCTGTGCTCAGGACCCACCAACAGGCCAGGTTTGCAAGATAGCTGAAATACATCATAGGTGATATCGTTTTCTGCTCAGTGATTACAGTATTGCAGTATTCTAGTCTGCATCTCCCCAAGGTAATTCTTAACTGGCCTGTTAGTGGTTCCTGAGGACAAGAGTTAAAAAAACACTGGTCTATGGGAAAGTTTGACCATTCTTACAGAAGCGCATTTGTGAGGTCAGGACGAGAAGAACACCTTTGGGATGAATTAGAGCGGAGACAACGAGCCAGGTCTTTTTGTGTTACCATCAACATTGGTGCTGGTGGAAAAATGGTGGAAAAATGGTCAAATATTCCCATAGACACACTCCCAACCTAAGTTTATGTGTAAAGGCAGGTGTCCCAATACTTTTGACAATATAGGCCCAGATTCACAGAGAGTTGGGCGCACATTGCGCTGCCGTAGCGCAAACACCGTAAGCCACACCGGCGCGGAGAGGCATGCACTGTATTCAGCAAGTTATTGTTCCCAACGTTGCGTCGGCGTGGCATATTTTTTGAAGGAGCAGACCGGCGTAGGTGGAAGTGGGCGTGACCCCATGCAAATGATAGCCCAAGCATGGTGCAGTGTTTTACGCCCGGCGTATAACGAACTGCGAATGCGCCGTGACGTGGACGCATTAAACTGCACCCTTATGCGCATGCTCACAACTACGCCGGCACAATGCCTAAGCTACGCCGGATCATCATGTACGCAATGAACGTAACGTACGCACAATACGCCGGCCTGTGTTCTGTGGGGCAGACCTTTGCATGTCTGTTGCCAGGTTGCGCCTCATCTATGGGGAATAACTTTACGCCGGACGTACAATTTACACGCACCTCGCGCAGCATGTGTCGGGCGCACGTGCGTTTGTGAATCGCCGTATTTACCTCATTTGCATGTTTGAATGCCTAATCAATAAGAGCAGCAACATGCGTCCAGACAAAAAGTACGTCCACACTACACTGGGGTAAGTAAGCTACGTCGGCGTAGGGTGGCCAGTTTTTAGGCGTATGTTGATTTGTGGGTCCGGCGCACAGATACGCCGGCAAAAATTTGCACTTACGGGCGCACATTTGCACTTATGTCGGCGTAAGTGCTTTGTGAATCTGGGCCATAGTGTATATCGTACTTGCATAAACTCGCACACAAAATCCATGAAATTGACTTTGCGCATCCAGGGATTTACAACCGTGCATGGGTTTATGTAAGTACAGCATATCCCAGCGTCCAAACACTTAGTACTCTGGGCAACTGTAAGCTCAACTCGCTCCGCTACTCTTCCAGCAGTGACTTAACAGCTCACCCCCCTACAAGTAGGGGTTTCAACAACTCAGCTCTCCTCTGAGCACTCACCCAGTAGAGGAGAATATACTGAGTTCCAGAGCGATCCAATTAATGCAATTTAAGTTCTTCTGCTTTGAGGATGAATTTCTCCACAGTGCCTGCAGCCACAGTACAGAGCTTGTTGGGGGCTTGTTTTAAAGTTCATTTACTGGTTAAGAATATGCAAATACTTGAATATCCACAGCCTGAATATCATACAAACCACCTTTGCATTCTCTCCTAATTCTAAAAAGGCCTCTCGACAAAGTTGAAATCATTGTAAGGTTCAAACGAAAGAATCTCCTTTTGTCAGAATGTATAGTTTAACCAAAATATGTCTTCAAGAATTTATCTGTAGACTGAGGATTATATATGTACATCAACAGTGTAAACTCTTGTCCCTGGTAGGAACAATTTTCCTTCTAAATCTGCATGCTGGGCTTAGATTGAGTGAAACAAGCGCACTTGTCTGCTGTAAACTACATAGTATGTGTATTGCTGAAAATGGCAGTTGTGAAACCAGTGTGATCACAGTGACACATAGACATTATTAGGTGAGAAGGTGACATGGCGGACAAGGACAAATTTTTATGACATCCCCACCAACCTGATGGCTCGCTGCCCTGGGTTGCACTCCGAGATAATTTGGACTTGGTTGTTTTGCTCGTTGCGCGTGGTATGACCGGAGACGGTGACGGGCTTTCCCCCCGAATGCTAGACAGGTCCTGCATGCTGAAGCTTCTCAGTCTTTCTGACAGCGCCCCCTGTCCCTGCAAGAAGGGGGAAAAACATTGCTTTAAAATTATCCTTTTTTCTCCTGTGCTGGCTTTTTAGTGCAAGTAAACATAAAACAAAAGTTAACGTAAGCAAAAGAGACACTAACTGCTCAGTGTTTTAATACAGAAAGTATAGAAGGCGCATTTTACAAAATTGAAATCTTAATTTTCAGCTTTAATAAAGAGATGATAAAACTATAAGTAGTGTTTTAAAATCTTCACATTTATATTTATTATTTTTTAGTGTTACAATAAAAAGGTGGCATTCAATTGGATAACATATATTACAGTATAACTATAGGCAAAACTTTTTTTTCGTTTTGTTTTTAATAGAGTGGAAAGGGATTAGAAATGCTGTCAGTTTTTATTCCTGTCTGGGCCCCCGTTAGGGAGATTCCCCCTCTCTATTGGTCCTGTTTACCGTTATCATTGAAAGTGAACGTAAAAGAAAAATCCCCAGAAATCTTCCAACCATTCAGTTCAAATTCCCTTAAAGTGTTACTAACCCCAAAACAGTAAAATCAGTCGGTATATGCAATAAAGCATGCTTGTATACTTACTGTGGAACCTAAGGGGTTAATTTTCTACATTCTGTAAAAAGTCTGTTCAATACTGTCTTCTCTGATCCTTCCCATCTTCCACTGTCTCCAAATAATAACCTGATAATCAGGGCCGCCATCAGGGGGGTACAGGCATTACACCTGTAAGGGGTCCGAATGTCCCCAGGGGCCCGGAGGCCACCAAGGGCCCCAGATGGCACGCCCTTTTTTTAATAAAAATATATATTTTTTTTATAAAAAAATATATTTTTTTAATATATTTTTCTTTTATTTTTTATTAAAGGGCCATTTTTTTTCTTTTATTTTTTTAAGAGGTCGGGAGGTCCCCAGGGGCCCGGAGGCCACCAGGGCCCCAGATGGCAAGCCTTTTTTTTTTTTTTTTTTATAAAAAAAAAAAAAAATTTATAAAAAAATATATTTTTTTATAAAAAAATATATTTTTTTAATATATTTTTCTTTTATTTTTTATTAAAGGGCCATTTTTTTCTTTTATTTTTTTAGAGGTCCGGAGGTCCACAGGGGCCCGGAGGCCCCCAGGGCACCGGATGGCAACCCCCCTTTTTTTTTTATTTATTTTCTATAAAAAAATATATATATTTTTTAATATATTTTTATTTTATTTTTTTATTAAAGGGCCATTTTTTTAGGGGTCTAGGGGCCCGTAGGCCACCAGGGCCCCAGATGGCAACCCCCTCTTTTTTATTTATTTTTTTAATATATTTTTATTTAATTTTTTATTAAAGGGCCAATTTTTTTTCTTTTATTTTTTTTGAGGTCCGGAGGTCCACAGGGACCTGGACATCCCCAGGGCCCCAGATGACAACCCCCCCTTTTTTTATAAAAAATATATTTTTTATATTTTTTTATTTCTTTTATATATATATATATATATATATATATATATATATATATATATATATATATAAAAATAAATAATATTATTATTATTAAAGGGCCCAGAGGTCCCCAGGGCCCCCGGATGACAATCCTTTTTTATAATTTTTTTTACTTTTTTATATTATTATTTTTTTTTTTAATATATAGATGTATTTTTATTAAAGGGCTCAGAGGTCCCCAGGGCCCCATGTGTCAAACCCCCTTTTTTTATAATTGTATTTTTTATTTTTGTTTATATATTTTTTTTATATTTTTATTTTTTATTAAAGGGCCCAGAGGTCCACAGGGCCCTGGAAGGCAACCCCCTTGTTTTTTGTAATTTCCTTTTATAAAAAAAAATAAGGTCCCCGGGGCTCCAGTTGGCAACCACCCTTTTAAAAAAAATATATATATATATATATATATATATATATATATATATATATATATATATATATATATATATATTTTCTCTCTTTTTTTCTTTTTAAAGGGCACAGAGGTCCCCAGGGCCCCAGATGGCTACCCCCCTTTTTTATATATATTTTTCTTTATTTCTTCTTTTTGTAAAAGGCCCCGCTTCTCAATTCGCAGCAGCACCACCCCCCCCCCCGGTTCTCTGCTCCAGGGGGCCCATGCCTGAAGCTGTGTAAGGGGCCCCAAAATTCCTGATGGCGGCCCTGCTGATAATTACTAGAAACTAGAAATGTGCACAACAAAAATTTTCGTTTATTTCTGTTTCGTTTCTGTTCGTTTATCGTGATTCGTAACGAGTCGTAATTTCGTAAGACGTTCGTTATCATATTCGTACTCTTTAGTATTTTCGTAACACAGTTTTTTTATGTTAGTTTATTTTTCGTTGACTCGAGATTAGTATTTTCGTTAAATGTTGTATTCTGCCTCGTTCGTATTTTTACAATGAATTTATTCATTCATTCGTTTTTACGTTGGTTTATTTTTCGTTGTTTTGATATTCGTATTTACATTATATTTTCCATCATGCCGCGTTTGTATTTTCGTAAGAAATAAATCTTCGTTGCTTTATGATCATTCGTATTTTCGTGTCTAATTTCATTTGATTGTAACAACGTTCTTTTGTAGATTTTTTTTCATTCATAATTCTGTTAAAATACATTTTACGTTTATTCGACACACTACTCGTCGTAATTTTGTAAAACATCGTAATTTACTGCGATTGACTTGACAGATCCACAAAACCGGTGCAACCTACACACCCTGGACTCTGGATGGAATGCACTGCAGTCTAACACAGATAAAGACACAAGGTCAAGGAGCCACTAGGTAATAAGAAAGAAGCTCATTGGGGGAAGGAACAAACCTCTTCAGGGGAAGGGACAGCGCTGAGTGGCTATTGGTCACAGTACTAATGAAAGTGAATTTACGTAATTTCATTTCCGTTTTCCGAAGATTCGTAATTTATTTTTCGTTAGTTTTGCTTTTCGTTTTTTATTTTTTTCGTTCTTCGAATATTAGTAAGTTTGCATTTTCGTTTATCTTTCGTAATTATGATTTTTTTTTTTGTGTTCGGCATTTTCGTTATTTCTATGTTTTTGTTTCTTTTTTCTTTCGTTGTGTTGTTCATTTACATTTAGTAGTTTCGTATCTTCGTAGTTTTCCATATTCGTTAATTTTGGAAATATCGTTATTCGTTATTATTTGCGCTAAACCGTTCGTTTATTCGTAGGTTAACGAATTAACGAAAATAACGAATAATGACGGAAAACGTAACATGTCTAATAATTACAGAGCCAGGGGACAGGGGACAGGCTGCACATGCTCAGATTCGTGTATATTGAGTCTTCTTTTTCTTGGGAGAGTGCATGTGATCAGCACAGTACCAATCAGCACTGTTCAGACAGAGGGTCAGGGGTCCTGCATTCTCATTGGACAATCGTGGGAGAATGAAAGCCCCCCCTACAATCTTTAACCAGACACTCATAGAAATCACAAGATTGCTCTAACTGCTAATGAGAAAAGGTATTTAGCAGTTTATATTTACTAAAATAATTGCATCTCCAAGGTTCAGTGTACTATGGGAGACCAGATATAGTGAATGCAGAGTCCTGGGTTTAAATGTGAAAACGAGAATGATAAGGGGAAGGAAGGGGTGGACTAGGGAAATAGAGGGGATAAGAAAAAACAAGGGGATTGCACTCACATGGGCCACATCCGTATATGGAATCAAAATTGGAAAAACAATAACTGTGGAGAAGTATTGAGGGTCGGACTATCGAGGCCAAGGAAGTAGTATAAAAATATAGTTTTAATGTAGTTATAAAAATAAAACAAATAGAACATATATATAAAAATAGAAATGATACATATATACAGGTGAACCGCTCTATACACAAAAACCCAAAGTCGCCGACGCGCGTTTCGCCGTGAGGCTTCTTCAGGACGGATGTTTGAGGATTTTTGTAAGGAGATGTGTAACAATAGTTGTATGGCCGATGACTCTGCAACCAATGCAAGACAGGGCACACACCGCGATTGAGTATTCGATAGTGTGTAATATACTGGGTTCAGGAAGGTCTTCAGAGCTTCATATAGATCTGTTAATTGACAGTAAAGTCAAAATAAGAGTGTTTCCAACATTCAAAAGAGAAATTATAATATGGTGCTGTTAGCAGCCTTCATTCCTTGATAGGAGACCATAGGGCCAACTGGGACACAAAGCCAAAAATTGTTGTATTGAGCTTCAAATACACGAGGGGTATCAGACCACCAGTCAGTGTAGATTTTTAAGCTTCTACGTATGAGCCCACCGATCAGGGGGTTGACTAGTGCAGGCGTCCGTGTCCCAGGGTGTACATCTGTGTGACACACAGTCCTGGGTTTAGTAACACTTTAATTTTCAGGGATTTCCTTTCACTTCCTGTTAGGTTATGGGACTAACCAATATACAGCTGTCACATGACCCAGCTTTTTCCTTTTTGCTGCCTTTGGAATACAGAATAAACATAAATAATTAATATTAATTTACTGTTTTAAATTGTCATACAAATGTATATTTGAAATCAAATCTTTCTTATTTTTTGGTAACAACATGGTGTGGGCGGATGCATGTCAGTCACAGGCTGTGTCACGCCCCCTCCAGCCTATGTTTTAGAATAAGAGGAAGGTGAAGCTTCCATTAATCTACATGTAATATCCCACCCCTATTGTATTTAGCTGGTTAGTGGGCATTGAAGAGGAGCAGGGAGAAATGGGCTGTCATTTACCAGTGTAAATGCGCCCACATGTGTGACTCACTTGGATAACATCTATTAACCACTTAAGACCCGGACCTTTAGGCAGCTAAAGGACCCAGCCAGGTTTTGTGATTCGCCACTGCGTCGCTTTAACTGATAATTGCGCTGTCATGCGATGTGGCTCCCAAACAAAATTGGCGTCATTTTTTTTCCACAAATAGAGCTTTCTTTTGGTGGTATTTGATCACCTCTGCGATTTTTTATTTTTTTGCTCTATAAACAAAAATATAGCGACAATTTAAAAACATTTTTTTTTTACTACTAATGGAGGCGATCAGCGTTTTTTTTGTGACTGCGACATTATGGCAGACACTTCGGACAATTTTGACACATTTTCGGGACCATTGTCGTTTTCACAGCAAAAAGTGCATTTAAAATGCATTGGTACTGTGAAAATGACAATTGCAGTTTGGGAGTTAACCACTAGGGGGCTCTGAAGGGGTTATGTGTGACCTCATTTGTGTTACTAACTGTAGGGGGGTGTGGCCGTAGGTGTGACGTCATTGATTGTGATTCCCCATGTAAGGGAACACACAATCAATGCGGGCGCCACAGTGAAGAACGGGGAAGCTGTGTTTACACACAGCTCTCCCTGTTATTCAGCTCCGGGGACCGATCGCGGGACTCCAGCGGTGATCGGGTCCGCATGTGGTGCGACCCCACAGCTGGGCTTAAAGAGCCACGTACAGGTACGTGCCCAGCCGTGCCATTCTGCCAACGTATATCGGTGTGAAGGGGTCCTTAAGTGGTTAAAGTATAACTAAAGGCAAAACTTTTTTGTTGTTTTTGATAGAGTGCAGAGGGATTCGAACACCTGTCAGTTTTTATTGCTGTCTGTGTCCCCATTAGGCCATGTACACATGATCAGACCGGTCCGATGAGACTGGTCCGATGGACCGTTTTCATCGAACCACCGCTGAAGTGGTCTGATGTGTGTACACACCATCAGTCCAAAATCCCATCGGGCCAGAACGCAGTGACGTAGAACACAACGACATGCTGAAAAAACGAAGTTCAATGCTTCCAAGCATGCGTCGATTTGATTCTGAGCATACGCGGGTTTTTGGTCCGATGCTTTTGTGTACTAACCATCGTTTTGGTCTGACGGACTGGTGTCCGTCGGACATATTTTGAAGCAAGTTTTAAAACTTTGGCCTGATGGACAACGGTCCAATGGGCCGTACACTCGATCAATTTGGTCCGATGAAACTGGTCTTTCCACACTCTCTATCTGTCCTGTTTACCATTGTCATTGAAAGTAAAAGAAAACCCCACATTTTGGGTTGTCCCCTGAAAAGTAATAAAGGGGAAATCTTCAAACCATATAATTCAAATTCCTTTAATTTTCAGGGATTTCCTCTCACTTCCTGTTTGGCTATGGGACAGGAAGTGAAGTAAAATCTTCACAATGGGACACAGTCGGAAAAAAAAATCTGACAGGGGTTATAACCATCTATTGCTCTATAAAAAAATGAGGGAAAAAAATTGCCTATAGTTCCACTTTAAGCCAAGTTGTTCAGTTTGGTTATATAACACTCCTACAATACAAATTACACACATAAAATATGAAACCCCACGCCTCGGAGTGTATTTATGACAAATGCGCAGAGCTATTCATCCTGTGAGACTACATGTACATTTTTTTCGTGCACATTGTGGGAAAACAAATGTTTTATTCTATTTTCTCTCCAGGTCAAGTGTTTTCATTCAGAGACCTTTCACACTGCCAGCGAACGAAAAACGATGGTAAAACCCAGCTAAAACTAGCAGCGCTTTACCAGCGTTTTTCAAGCGCTAGCGGGGCGTATTTTAACCCACGCTAGTGGCCGAATAAAGGGTTAAAAGCTCACACAAAGCGCTTTGCAGGTGCTTCCCATTGATTTCAATGGGAAGGGGCACTTTAGGAGCGGTGTCAGGAGGCCCTGTGCCAAGGGGAGGCGCCATGCTCCACTTCCTAACTAGTGTTGCAGGGCACTTAGAAAGATGTCTTTGTCCCATGAGGAACTGAATAATGTAAAAAAAAAAAAAACAGTGATCATTCTTCTTTAAATATAAAATATTAAACTTTTATAGATGAGAAGGGTTTTTTTTATTTTCGAATGTCAGAAGGTCTGGCTGCAGAGACAAAATGTGGGTGCAGCTACAGTGAAGAATTACAGATGTGCAAGAAATATGCAGGCTGTGAGAAGAATATGACAAGGATTAGATTCCCTGAAATCATGTTTGGATATAACTAGGATACCGGAGAAAATGATGCCAGATGAAAGAGAAGATGACAACACTACCATTAATGTACTGCAGTGTCTCATCACGAGATTCTGCTAAATAAACAGCCAGATACAGAACTGTACTAATACAGGCGCGTCCCAAATGTACTCTCTATAAACAAACAAGTCACCGGTGTTTATTTCATCCCAACAAGTGCATTGCTCAAGTGTACACTATGGAATTGATTTACTAAAGGAAAATAGACACTTTGCAAGTACAGTTGCTCCAGAACTTTGAACTCAGTTTCTTTGTTACAGACCTTGTTTAATACTACTCCTCCTGAAGAAGTGGAGCTATCCCTGAAACATGTAGAGGACTTAAAGTGGTTGTAAAGCCAATGTGTTATATTAAAGTATGTGCCCCTGTGTATGTTATTTATAAAAAAAATTGCTGCTTCATACCTAATTTGAGAGCCCGGCTCAAGTGATTGCCCGCTGTTGTCTTCCCCGATCATCTGACAGCTACGGCAAGTGGGGCTGAGAATACCCGGCTGGCGTCAACTGGGAAAAGGGGAGGAGAGCTTCGGGCAGTCACGTGAGCGGTGCTCTGAAATTAGGTATGAAGTGGCATTTTTTAAATAAATAACATACACTGGGGCACATACTTTATTATAAAACATTGGATTATAGGAAGAAAACAATATTTTGTGCAGCAGGGGGGAAGGGGTGGGCACTGACACAGCTGAAAAGCAGGCAAGGAGAGAGGAGAGAGGACAGAGGTGCACTGCGGACGACGGAGGAACGTAACCTGACCACAGTGTCAGGGTTCAGCAGCTGTGATAAACCGTGGTCAGTTCACAGGGGAAGGGCAAAACCAGGCAGGCAAAACCAGGTATTTCAGGTGATACAAGGGGCCAAATTACACAGCACAAGGCGCTGTGCTGTATAAATACTGTAAGCTTTAAAGAAACATGGTCCATTTTTTTAGGGCTACAAAAAATAACGTTCACTGAGAACTAATTATTCCTCCATCTGCTATTCTGGAGGATACCAAGTATCAGTGTAACGTTTTGTAATACTGAGTCATATAATGAGACTGTTGTTTTTAAATCTATATTTGCACACTTGTCTTTTTATATACAGTGGAAAAAATAATCATTTGATCCCCTGCAGATTTTGTAAGTTTGCCCGCTTACAAAGAAATAAAGGGTCTATCATTTTTTTTATAGATGGATTTTAAATGATAGTGACAGAATATCAATAAACAAATGCAGAAAAATTATACAAATGTTATAAACTGAGTTGCAGTTCAGTGAGTAAAATAAGTATTTGATTCCCTACCAACCAACAATAATTCTGGCTACCACAGACTGGCTTTAGTATGTGCTCATGTGTTAGGCTGCGTACACACGACCAAGGTTCTCGCTAGAAACCAGGGAGAACCTCGCTGGAAGCTGCATTCCAGCGAGAACCTCGGCCGTGTGTACGCTCCTGGCTCGCCCCGCCCGTCGGGAATCCCGTCGAGCGAATAGAGAGCAGGCTCTCTATTTGCTCGACGGCCCGCCTGGATGAATGGCTGGTTGCCATTCCCGACGGGCGTGTCGCCGAATCTGACGGCCGGCAGAGAACCTCGACGGCGGAACGATGTGTTCCGGCCGTCGAGGTTCTCGTACATGTGTACGCCGCCTTACACAGATTAGTCCTGTCAATTTAAGAAGGTGCTCTTAACGACAACTCGTTTAGTGTATAAAAGACAACTGTCCACAGAATCTCTTTCTTCCATTCAAACCTCACCATCAGGTGGAAGACCAAAGAGCTGTCAAAAGGACATTAGGGACAACATTGAAGACATGCACAAGTCTGGAATAGACTACGAGACCATCACCAAGAAGCTTGGTGAGAAGGAGACAACCGTTTGAGCGATTATTCACAAATGGAAAAAATACAAAATAACCATCAATCGCCCTCAGTCTGGACCTCCATGTAAGTGTAGCGTCACCCCGAAAGGGCCGCTGGATTAACAGTGGGAACGGCAGATTAAGTTACCCTTGCTTGGTCTAGGGGTGCACCAGAAGCCACTAATTAGTAATTGAGTGTCCACACAGTCAATAAAGATTTTCTCAATGCTTTAATTCCAGGCCAAACATCAACTTGGTGAAAGGAGAATAGGTTGATGAGGAAATAGAGAGATTCTCGATGTCAGGCCTGGATATATGTACAACAAGCCCCTTGAAAGACACAATTTTGCACGCGTCGCCACTTTAAATGCTAACTGGGAGGAACAGGTCTCTCTCACTGACCCGGCGCCGGATCCTCTCTACGGCATCGAGAACCCAGTAAGTCACTGGGGTCCCTTTAGTCTCGTCCCAGACCGAGACTCAGCAAGGCCTGGAAGCTTGGCCAGGTGGGCCACGCCGGCAGGGTCCATGGATGCGCACACCCTGAAGGTGGGTGCCGCATCCCGACTCCGGGACCCTGCGCAGGAGAAGGGAAAAAAAGAACCCAGAACACATGACCTCCATCACAGATATACCCCTTCCCAGCATGCCCAGCGGGGAAAAACCCTTTCCAATTGGCTGCTGGGGACGACTCCATCCACCAGAAATCCCTCTGGCTCCCACTGCCGGCCAAAGATGATACTCACATCCCCAGAATGCAGTCCGAGCCAGTGGACCTTTCCAGAATGACACAGGTCATTAACCTAAACAAATCACGACCGGGAGCAATGTAACTCTCCCAGTCAACTAGTTTTTAGCGTAGTGCCCATGCTGGAAGCAAGGGGGCGCTACATAAGGTTTCGCTAATGGGGTAAGAATGATCTCCAGAAAAGTGAGGGATCAGCCCAGAACTACACAGGAGAAGCTTGTGAATGATCTCACGGCAGTTGGGACCACAGTCACCAAACAAAACATTGGTAACACGATATGCCGCCATGGATTAAAATCCTGCAGTGCCTGCAAGGTCCCCTGAAGGGATGTCAAGGGTTAATACATTGATTGCGTAAATGTTGCTCTGTAAGTGAGATTGTCATGTGTAAGTCTTGTGACGTCTATGTATAGAAATGGCCAGTTTGAAACGGATGTCACTTACCACTAGTCTTAGGTCACGAGTGTCTAAGTTAAGCATCCACCCAGTAACAGTATGTTAACCAATGATATTAAGACAAGTATCCCTATGCATTCCTATATGTTTTGTATGATTTATAAAAGGAACTGTTCGCGCCATATTACAACAGAGTGTGGTTTTAACCTAATACCGTGTCCGTCTCGTTACTGCAAGGTTAAAACTCATTCTCCCGGTACCAAAGGGGTCATAATACCAAGGTGGGCATACTTTAACTTACCTACAATTTGGGGGCTCGTCCTGGATTTAGGTGGTCTCCCTGTAAACCATTTTATGCGGTCAGCGGGGCTCGATCAATTCCTTAATACCCTATGAATCCAGGCAGTCAGGGACTGTAAATTAATTGTGCTTTAGATACGGGTAAGAGTGGTTGGCGCCATAATATAGACATCGGGGATGTCCAGATAATATAGGTTATCAGGGATAACTAAGAATCAAGTGTCTCGGGGAGGCATAGGAACCCCTTGGTATTATCACCCATTACTGCTGCTTATATTATTTGCTGCTTAAATTATTGCTGCTTAGAAGTATATGTTTAAAGTATTAAGAATTTTAGAGTAATAAGAGATTATCTGTTTGTGTGGTACAAGTGTCTAGAAGGTGAGCTAGACCAGGACCACTTTGAGACGTGTGTGGCAAGGTATAAGACGCCCCATCTCCGTGGCTAGGCGAAAGCTATATGACCCACGGTTGATGAAAGCAAGTGATACTGAGCCGGTCGTCTGTGTAAATTGTATGACTTGTCCTTGATGTAAAATTTGTTTAGTATTTAATATAACTGAGTGGAATTTAAAAAATCTGCCAAAGTTAGTTTTAATAATCTCTCCCAAAGAAAGTACAGAGGCCCAGATTCATAGAGCAATTACGCCTGTCTAACTGGTGTTAGACAGGAGTAATTTCAAATTTTGCGCGCCGTATCACTAGTTTGAATCCTCAAACCATGATACGGCGGCTTCGGGCTTCGATCCGAGAGGCTTACGTCTTCGTAAGCCTTCGGATCTACGCTGCGATATTTTTGCGGCCGCTGGGAGGAGTTTGCGTCGTTTTGATGCGTCGGGATATGCAAATGAGTTTTTACGGCGATCCACGAAGATACGAGCGGTCTTCGCAATCGCTTACGTCTATTTTTTTTTACGTACTGTTAGACCAGCTTTTTGCTGGTCTAACGGTGCGTAGCCCATGTTAAGTATGGCCGTCGTTCCCGCGTCAAATTTTATTTCTTTTTTTTTTTTTTTTACGTAAGTCGTTCGGGAATAGAAATGTCCATAAACGACGCTACTCAAACAACGAATGACATAACGACGTGATTTCGCGCAATGCACGGCGGGAAATTTGCGAACGGAGCATGCGCAGTTCGATCGCCGCGGGAACGCGCTTATTTTAAATGCTTCACGCCCCCTACTCGCGTAGATGGATTGCGACGGGAGAAATACACTACGCCGCCGTCGTTTACTGGACAAAATCTACCTGGATTCCACGTAGAGCCAGGTAAAAAACGGCGGCGTAGTGTATTTCTGATACGCTACGATAATCTAATTCTCTCTGAATCTGGGCCAGAGTATTTAGGTCGCAGGGTAAATTTTCCAGATAGACACAATAAGGTTGTACTTTACACAATCTGTCACGATCGCACTTGCCAGTGGTGAATTACTAACCACAACAAGCATCTCGTGACGGGGCTATATGAGGAACTAAAGGAATAAGAAGGAATTTCTACTAAGCATGTAAGACTGGCTGTGATACTTCACAGCCCGCATTACCTTTAACCACTTCTAGAGGGAGACTCCACTCCAATCCAACTAGCTGACCACACACAGGCAGATACAGATCTTACATACATTCTGGTGCACGCTAAGGGTTGGGAAACAGTCTAGCAATTACTCCACTGCTTTCATTGAGAAGTCGACACTTCCTCAATTGGTATAACGTATAAAGACAGATTCTGAATACTTTACAAAGCCAGAGTGCTGTCATGTTCTGTAACCAATGACTTGTTTCCTGTGTCAGCGCGGGACGCCCAGGGTTGCTTTCATTTTGCAAAACACAGATTTTGCTTATAAGAGTTGTATCATCCAAGCCATGGTTAAGTTGCCCAACACAATCTGTACTGTCTGGGATCCAGTCAAACCCGGATCTTGTAACTATATGGAATCAGACCTATGATACAGGACTTTTTAGAGAAGGGAATCTTAACCCCTATCTGCTCTGCATATAGTACCCCTATCAACCCTGTTTCCAAACCAGACGGTAGTGTCAGATTTGTTCAAGACCCTAGGGCTATCAATAGTTTAATCATGCCTCTTGCCCCGATAGTGCCAGATGTCACCTCTCTCCTTTCCTCCATCCCTGCACAGGCCACCTATTTTTCTGTAATTGATTTGAAGAACGCCTTTTTTCAGTATACCTGTACACGAGGACACTAGGCCTCTGTTCGCATTTACCTTTGAGGGTCAACAACTCACCTGGTGCCGTATGAACCAGAGATATGCTGATTCACCTGTTGTGTACAGCATAGTCCTCCAAGCCACATTAAAACCCTGGCACCCCCCCCCCCCCCCAAGGTTCTGTCCTGCTACAATATGTGGATATCTCCTCGTTTGTAGTCTATCAAGGGAGGCCTGCAGGGAAGATTGTTTATCGTTGTTAGATTGGTTACATGAATGTGGGCACAAAGTTTCACCCAAAAAGTTATAATGGTGTAAAGAGGAAGTTGAATGTCTTGGTTTTGTCCTCAGTCAAGGGAGTAGGAAAATCAGTCCTAGCCGTATCCAATCTGTCATGGGCCTGGTCAACCCAAATACTCAGAAGGAAATGCTATCTTTTCTGGGTATGATAAATTACTGCAGACAGTGGATACCGGACTGTTCTTACTATGACAACATTTTGTCAGACAAACCAAAAGATATAATATGGTCACAAGAAATGTTAAACGCTTTTGAAAAGTTGAAGTTAGCAATGATGTGTAGTCCTGCTTTGGGCCTCCTTGAATATGTAAAGCCATTTCAGCTATATGCAAGGGACAACTGTAAAACCATGGCGGGGGTACTGACACAAGAACACGGAGGAAAGTTTAGACCCGTGTTTTTTTTGTTTTTTTTTCGAAGGTAATGCCAATTTTTGTACAAGGTATGCCCGCTTGTTTGAGAGCCCTAGCGGCATGTGCAATGGTGGTGGAAATGTCAATAGCTTTCACCCTGGGCCACCCCATCATACTTTACACTACCCACCATGTCATCCATCTTCTAAGAGGGGTACACACCCAGCATATGTCAGCCCAACGTCTAAGTGGATACGAAGTCATCCTCTTAGGAAACACATCCTTGTCAATCAGATACTGTTCCCCAAATGCAGGCCCTGCCCCTATCTTAAATGCCTTATTGGGATTGAAAGGCACGACAGATGACATTCCACAAGACCATGACTGTTTGACTTCTGTAACAACAGAAACCTCCCCTAGACTAGACATGGCAACCCTGCCCATACCAGATTCACATGTTGTGTTTGTGGATGGGTCATGCACAAGACTGCATACATGAAGCAAAACCCATCCCCTATCAGTCGGCTCAGGCTGCCGAGTTGATAGCCTTGACCAGAGCATGCCAGTTGTTCGAGGGACAGCCTGTCACCATTTACACAGATTCAAAGTATGCCTTCTCCGTGGTCCATGACCACGGAGTAATCTGGGCCAGATGAGGGTTCATAGGAGCGGATGGGAAAATAATTTCTCACTCCCAGTTGATCAATGATCTACTAGCTCCAGTCCACCTCCCTTCAGAGATAGCCATACTATATTGTAGGGCACACACGGGGGGGCGGTGATCCAGATTTCTAGAGGTAATGCTCTAGCAGACAAAACAGCGAAAGAAGCCGCACTCCAACAATTAGCTACCTTACAAATGGCCGTACTAACACCACCCTCGTTAGATGACACACAAATGATAGTGGAACTCCAGTACTCGGCAAGTGACACAGATCTAAATGACTGGTGTTATCCAGTGTTGCAAAAGTTAGCAATGATGTGTAGTCCTGCTTTGGGCCTCCTTGAATATGTAAAGCCATTTCAGCTATATGCAAGGGACAACTGTAAAACCATGGCGGGGGTACTGACACAAGAACACGGAGGAAAGTTTAGACCCGTGTTTTTTTTGTTTTTTTTTCGAAGGTAATGCCAATTTTTGTACAAGGTATGCCCGCTTGTTTGAGAGCCCTAGCGGCATGTGCAATGGTGGTGGAAATGTCAATAGCTTTCACCCTGGGCCACCCCATCATACTTTACACTACCCACCATGTCATCCATCTTCTAAGAGGGGTACACACCCAGCATATGTCAGCCCAACGTCTAAGTGGATACGAAGTCATCCTCTTAGGAAACACATCCTTGTCAATCAGATACTGTTCCCCAAATGCAGGCCCTGCCCCTATCTTAAATGCCTTATTGGGATTGAAAGGCACGACAGATGACATTCCACAAGACCATGACTGTTTGACTTCTGTAACAACAGAAACCTCCCCTAGACTAGACATGGCAACCCTGCCCATACCAGATTCACATGTTGTGTTTGTGGATGGGTCATGCACAAGACTGCATACATGAAGCAAAACCCATCCCCTATCAGTCGGCTCAGGCTGCCGAGTTGATAGCCTTGACCAGAGCATGCCAGTTGTTCGAGGGACAGCCTGTCACCATTTACACAGATTCAAAGTATGCCTTCTCCGTGGTCCATGACCACGGAGTAATCTGGGCCAGATGAGGGTTCATAGGAGCGGATGGGAAAATAATTTCTCACTCCCAGTTGATCAATGATCTACTAGCTCCAGTCCACCTCCCTTCAGAGATAGCCATACTATATTGTAGGGCACACACGGGGGGGCGGTGATCCAGATTTCTAGAGGTAATGCTCTAGCAGACAAAACAGCGAAAGAAGCCGCACTCCAACAATTAGCTACCTTACAAATGGCCGTACTAACACCACCCTCGTTAGATGACACACAAATGATAGTGGAACTCCAGTACTCGGCAAGTGACACAGATCTAAATGACTGGTGTTATCCAGTGTTGCAAAAGAGTCCAAAGAGTGGACTAATTTGCAAAGAGGGGAAACCATGTATCCCACAGGCTAGTGCACCACTTTTTATAGCTCAGTACCATGGGGTAGGCCACAACAGTAAAGCCACAACGCTACTACTGCTAAAAAAATGATTTTTACATTACTAACGTTGAAAAGTTAGTAGCTGGGTTTGTACAGAGGTGTATTACATGCCTCTGGGCAAATCCTAACAACCCTAATCGGGCAGTCAACCAACACCTTTAAATATCCAACAACTCCATTTACACACCTCCAAATTGATTTTACACACATTCCCTGTGATAAGGGTAGGCAGGAATATGCCCTGGTAATCTGGATATGTTCTCACGATGGCCAGAGATATATCCCACAGCTGAGGATGCAAAAACAGTTGCAAGAATTCTAACCCAAAACATTATTCCCAGATGGGGATGCCCACTTGAAATATATAGTGACAAGGGATCGGCTTTTACCTCTAAGGTAAAATCTGGAATTGGTGAAAGCCCTCAAAATAAATTGGAAGTTCCATGTCCCATATCATCCCCAGAGTTCGGGAATTGTTGAGAAAATGAATCGAACATTCAAGGATAAACTGAGAAAGGCCACAGGAGGTACATTTCATAAATGGAAGGAGGTGCTACCAATTATTCTAGCAGAAATAAGAATGACACCCCACAAATCTTTAAAATTCTCGCCATTTGAGATTTTAATGGGAAGGCCCTTTCCCACCCCATGGGCAAAGAAACCTCTGGCCTTACAGGAAGGAGATTTAGAACAAATCCAGGATCACTATGTTAGGACATTGATAACCAAACTAGATGAGATAGAACAAAAATTTGTTTGTAAGTTTCCTTCTCTTCCACAGGAAAACACCCACCCTTATATTGACCAAAGATAAAAGAGCCAAAGACTTCGCTTATGGTCCAGAGACGAATGTGGTAGCCGCTACCCGGACCGCAATACTGACGGAAGAGAGCCCAACATGGATCCCTGCCACCCGAGTAAACCTGGTGCCTAGAGCCAGACAAAGAGAGGTACTAACGGGGGCGGACAGCCCTGGCCTCCGACAAGATGACGTTGCTTATTTCACCACAGACTTCTGGGAAAGCCTTGTGCCTCCTACTTTGGACTGTCCTGATCGTATTCCTGCCAGTTTGGCTGATAACTAACTGTATCTATCACCCTGAAGATTTGGGACATATAAAGAGCATTTGTGGAAATTCCAACACTCCACAACAGGACAATATCAATAACACACATGATAGACACAAGAGAAATGAGAACTCAGAGGGTTTTACAGACAAAATGCTATTATTAAAGTTTAAATATGCCTATGCCCAGAAATCTGGATATGAAAAATGTTGGATATGTAGTAAGCTCCATCCTAGCACTACTAGGATTCCCCTAATGACAGTACCTCTAAACTTCACCCCCCTCCTTAATAACACACCTCCTCTCGTTCTTACAGACGTCACAAGAATACTTTCAAATAAAACCCTTACCTTTCAAATTATTAGTAGAAGTTATTTCCCAGACTGGTGTTTTAGGTTGGGGAACTCCACAAAGGGAGCTGAAGTTTGCCAACAAGCTAAAATAAACTTTTCAACGACTTCAATTGAAAGCCCTGTCTTTCACACTTCAGAACCCGCCCTAAAACACCACTCTAATGGATTTTCTTAGCTCTAGTTCCACTTCCACAGTAGGAAAATTATTGTCAAGTTTAACCTTTTCCAGCCTTTCTGATGAAATTATGACAATATTTAACAAATGACCCATAGCTTTGGGAAACAGTATTTACATCTATTGTGGGAAAACATGCCATCCATGGATTCCCAGGGATGGTGTTACCTTGTGTCACTGATTCCTATAATGGGTGTGTTAGGGGATGATAAGGGAAGACACCTATTAGAGGCCAGCATGCACCCCAGATACACCCTTAAGTATCGTGGAAAACGGGATTTGTTCCAAGAGAAAGATATGGCATGGGCATGGTTTCCTTCATGGAGTGGGTGGGGGATAGACTTAATGAAGAGGTTGAATAAATACACTGGAATACACTGGAATTATTGATGAAATAATGGAAAAGAACTCTGATGATATTACTAAATTAAATATAGAAACTAAAGCAACTAGAGTTGCACGAGTTGGCCATAGAAAGCATGAGTGCCGCCTTAACTGGATTATGATGTAATTGCACAACACCGAGAAGAAGTAGGCAAGCTGCAACAGGAAGCTAGGGACATTGCTAGAACATGGAATTAGGGATGCACCGATTATCGGTGGCCGATACATATCGGCCGAAAATAGCGTTTTTGAGTCCCTGCCGAAACAAAGACAAAATGCCGATAATAAAGCTGGGTGAATGGGTGATACCATGTTTTACTAGGAGGGGGAGAGGCAATGTTTATATCAATATGTTGCTGTCCGCCAGACCTGCACATAGCGCGAGCAGCGACAGTGGCGCTGTACTAACTGTGTGCCGACTGCTGCTCGCGCTCCACCTTGTCCTACGGCTCCTAGCAAGACCTGTGTAGTTTGGACTCCCCCCATGGGGGAGTCTCTTGGTTTAATCCAGCGGCGCGAGCCGCGTGACGTCACGGCCTGAGGCGAGGGAGGACTCGGAGCGCGCAGGGAGCTGTGTCTGATCGTCAGACATCCACACTGCCTGCCTAAGAGGAACCACAACCAAGTAAAAAGTAAGCAATGCAGTACTACAGTACTAAGTGAACATGTGAACAAACTCTGTTGGGACCTGTTAGGAGTTAGGACGATCTGTTAAATGGCTTAATGGGGGGGGGGGGAGGGGGGGGACGCAGGTGGAGGCACAGGCACATGGTTAACAGAGGTGAGTGACTATGTACAAAAAAAATCTGCCATTTTTTCACAGTGAGCCTGCAATTGATATTTGTTTTGGTAGTCAGATAAGGCAAGCATGGCTCAATAACACACAAACGTTTTTTTTTTTAAAAATTGTGTGTTATTGAGCCATGCTTGCCTTATCTAACTACCAAAATAAAACATTAATTGCAGCCTCACTGTGCCATCACATACAGCCACTGTGCCAACACACGCCGCCACTGTGCCATCACATGCAGCCACTGTGCCTACACACGTCGCCACTGTGCCCATCAAACGCAGCCACTTTGCCATCACATGCAGCCACTGTGTCATCACATGCAGCCACTGTGCCCATCAAACGTAGCCACTGTGCTATCAAACGCAGCCACTGTAACCATCAATTATTTTTGCCACTGCCAGTTTGTCCCATCAATTGCTGCCAGTGTGCCCATCAAGTGCCACCACTGTGCCCATCAATTGCCGCTAGTGTGTCCATCAATCTGCCTCAGCTGCCTACCCTGACTGCAAGCACCTAGGGCCAGATTCACGTAGCCCGGGCGCAATGAAGCTAATTAAAATGTCTCATGTAATACATACAATCATTGAAAAAAAAATGAAATGGGGAAAAACAAAGATACGTCATTTTCGGTTTCGGTTTCGGTTTCGGACTGTATTTTTTTTTTATTTCGGTTTTGTTTCGGTTCTGAAATTTCCATTTCGGTGCATCCCTACATGGAATCCTTTTGGTAATGGGAATTTTGGATTTGGAGGAATATTTTCATGGCTGAAAGACATTGCTATGACTATTATAATGACTATTATAATGATTTTACTTTTTCTATTTTTTTTTATATGCTTGTTATAACCTTATAATGTGCATAATTGCCAAGGCATCCTGAACCCCTGATACTGCTGCGGCGAATAGGATTTATCTGAATATGTATTATGATAGAAAAAGGGATTCCACGCCCAGACATTATCAAAAATATTTAGCCAAATATAGAGAAAATCGAATAAAGAAGGAGAACCACATAATTGAGAATTATTTGGGTTCTAAGAGGGGATTGAAGGGATGTCAAGGGTTAATACATTGATTGCGTAAATGTTGCTGTGTAAGTGAGATTGTCATGTGTAAGTCTTGTGATGCCTATGTATAGAAATGGCCAGTTTGAAACGGATGTCACTTACCACTAGTCTTAGATCACGAGTGTCTAAGTTAAGCACCCGCCCAGTAACAGTATGTTAACCAATGATATTAAGACAAGTATCCCTATGCATTCCTATATGTTTTGTATGATTTATAAAAGGAACGCCATATTACAACAGAGTGTGGTTTTAACCTAATACCGTGTCCGTCTCGTTACTGCAAGGTTAAAACTCATTCTCCTGGTACCGAAGGGGTCATAATACCAAGGTGGGCATACTTTAACTTACCTACATCCCCCTCCTCAAGAAGGTACATGTAAAGGCCCGTCTGAAGTTTGCCATTGCACATCGAAATCAGGGGTAGGCAAACTTATAGAGGTGGAAATCTACCTGAACAACATGGGAGAAGTCAAAGATCACCGCAAACAATGTAACCTCCTCACATCTGATTTAAACCTCTAATTGCCGTACTACCAAGTCAAAAATCGAATGCATTGCATGGAAATCATGGGTTAAAATCAGGTGGTGAGGAGGCAACATATTTTCAGAAAGTGCGCCAAACCCATAGGATGATAATAGAGATCTATGGCTAAGTACAGCTAACCTGCAGGAAAGCTTCAGGTACACTGCGTCCGCGGTGTGGGTAAACCACAGCACATCAGTGTGAAAGCAACCCTGTACTATTATGCCCGGTGTATTGCTTCACCCTGACCTGAAAATCTCTTCTTTCTTGCTGCTGGCACCACTCTGGAAACTGCTAGCCAGGATAAGAGGTGGAGTGCAGCTGGTATCACTTCTTATGAGACAGGAGCTACAGGCTTATGCGGTTCTTGCTCTCTACTTCAGCTCCAACTTTACAAGTAGTCCCTCTGCATTGCACTCTGCGATGGTGGGTCAGCAAGCCCAGACCGTCTACCAGACACCTGTTCGCGATCTACTGATGGATCACGATCTACTGGTTGCTGACCCAGGACAGGATCTAAATGATTAAGAGAAGGATTGGGAGAAAGTGCTGTGGTTAGATGAAACCACAATTGAGCTCTTTGGCATTAACTCGACTCGCCTTGTTTGGAGGAAGAAAAATTATGACTATGACCTCAAGAACACCATCCCTACAGTCAAACAGGGAGTTGGAAACATGATGCTTTGGGGCTGTTTCTCTGCTAAAGGTACAGGCCGACTTTGCCGCATTAAAGGGCCGATAGACGGGGGCCATGTATTGTAAAATCTTGGATGAGAACATTCTTCCCTCAGCCAAAACACTGAAGATAGGTGGTGGAAGAAGCACATTAATCCCTTCATGCCGACGTAATGCAAATATGCAGCCTTCGGATTGAAGGGGTTGTACTGGGGTGATGAATACAGCTGCAGGCATCAACCCCGGTACAGTTGACCGTTGGCTTTCTTATGATAACAATTAATGCAGCAAAGCAGCCACTCGATCGTTATAAGCAGCGGGAGGGGATGTCACCCACCTCCTACTGGCTTCAGTGGCTCTCCCGGGGTCTTCCGTCCCACCGAAAGGCCCGTGCAACCAGCTGGCACATTCGCCGGTTGGCCAGAGACACAAATTAAGCTAAAACTTGCTTCGATCTGGTCTCGGATCTAGTAACCGGAAGCGATATTATGACATCACTTCTGGTTTACAGAAGACTTAAAGGAGTTGTAAAGGAAAACATTTTTTTTTGCTGAAATGACTGTTTACAGGGTATAGAGACATAATAGTTAACTGATTCCTTTTAAAAATGATTAAAAATAGATAAAAATCAATCATACAATGTGCCTGCAGTTTCAGTTTAGTTTTTCATCTAGTTTCATGCTTCTGTGAAGTACAGAGACACAGAGCCAATACAGGGCAGTTTAAAGTGAAACTGCGTTTTAGACACACAGTAATCACACCTCCTTTATCAGAGACCACAGAGAGAAGCTTCCATGACTTTTTTCATAAGGAAACAGACAATCAGGAAGTGTGGAGATTATAGCAACTTCAAAGCAAAAAAAACGAACAATGAGGACATGAAACCAGGACTGCAGTACGGTAAAGGAAGCCATTTAGCTAAAAAAAAAAATTCCTTTAGTGACCCTTTAAAGCAGGGGTGTCAAACAGGCGGCCCTCCAGCTGTTGCAAAACTACAAGTCCCATGAGGCATTGCAAGGCTAACAGTTACAAGCATGACTCCCACAGGCAGAGGCATGATGGGACTTGTAGTTTCGGAACAGCTGGAGGGCCGCCAGTTTGACACCCCTGCTTTAAAGGCACCAAATTTAAAAAAAAAATTACAGAATTCAAAACAGCGAAACTTGGCGTTATGAATGCTTTTAAGTTCAAAGGAGGGATTTAGGGTCTTATAGACACCAGATCTCTCTATAAAGAGTACCTGTCACTGTCTACAAGGGATGTGACAGTAATAGGCAAGTACAGTGTAAAAATATATATATTTAAAGAGCCCCATCCCTTAGTGCTTGCGTGCAGTAGCAAACCCATACATTAGTCACACCCACAAATGTAAATGGTGTTCAAACCACATGTGAGGTATCACCACGATCGTTGGAGTGAGAGCAATAATTCTAGTACAAGACCTCCTCTAACTCTATACTGGTGCCTATGGAGATTTTTAAATACCATAGTTTGCTGCCATTCCACGAGTGTGTGCAATTTTAAAGCATGACAAATTAGGTTTCTATTTACTCGGCATAACTTCATCTTTCACATGATAGAAAAAAATTGGACTAACTTTACTGATTTGCAATTAAAAGACTGCTGCACAAATACAGTGTGACATAATTTATTGCAATAATCACCATTTATTATCTTAGGTCTCTGCTAAACAAATATAAATAATGTTTGGTGATTCTAAGTAATTTTCTAGCACAAAAATTACTCTAACTTGTAAGCAACAAGTGTCAGAAAAAGGCTTAGGCATGAAGGGGTTAAAGTCATGGAGTGACCTAGCCAGTCTCCAGACCTTAATCCTATCGAAAATTTATGGAAAGAGCTGAAACTTTGAGTTGCCAAAAAACCTTAATGCTACTTTTACACTGGTGTTTTTTTCTGAAATTTTGATTGATATTTTGTCTCTATCATTTAAAACACCAATGATAAAAATTTATAGAGCCTTCATTTCCTTGTAAGTGAGCAAACTTACAAAATCTGCAGGAAAATCAAATGATTATTTTACCACTGTATCTTGTACGAATAAAATGTATGTTTTATATTTAAATTGTAATTATTGGCTACCGAGAGTCCATTTCATCCCCATTATTTGGGGGGGGGGGGGGATTTTCTTCTGCCCTTCAAATTCTTTATTCACAGGCCGATGGTACCCCCCCATACCTTAAAGCAGGGATCCTCAAACTACGGCCCTCCAGCTGTTGCGGAACTACACATCCCATGAGGCATTGTAAAACTCTGACATTCACAGACATGACTAGGCATGATGGGAATTGTAGTTCCTGAACAACTGGAGGGCCGTAGTTTGAAGACCCATGCCTTAAAGTGTCAATAAAGGAAAAAAAAATTCTTTAAAATAACAAACATGTTATACTTACCTCGATCCACGTCTTCTGGGGTCCCTCGGCGGCTGTCTCTGGTCCTCCCCGCAAGAACTCATAACATTCATGCGAGAGAGCTCGCATGGTGATGAGTCCTTGCGGGCACGCTCCCGTGACACAGCGAGCGGTCATAGCCGCTCACTGTATCACTCAGCCCCACCCCTCGGCGCGTCACGTCACTGGATGTGATTGACTGCAGCGCCAGCCAATGGCTGCGTTGCTCTCAATCAATCCGCTCTAGCCAATCAGCGGCCAGGATGAGTGGCGAAGAGTGCGGGACTTTGAAGGGGTCAGGTAAGTAAAAAACAGGGGCTCGGGGAGGGGGGGGGGGGTTATGCGGCATCATCAGATGTTTTTTCACTTTAATGCATAGATTGCATTAAGGTGAATTTTTTTTTTCCTTTACAACTCTTTTAATGGAATACTCCATTAGAGGCATCATGTCAGCCAGGAGACTTTTTCCAGTTAACCCATTGATAACGTCCTTTTGATGACGAAACGCGTCTGGGAGGATGCGCAGTGACGTCACCACGTACGGAGGAAGGGCTCCGATCTGTTTGCCGGCCGGCGATTGTTTTTATATGCTTTTGATATCTTGTCAAATTGTGAGTATCATTTTTGTTTTAATAAATCCTCCTTGTTGAAACGGAATCACACTATTGGTCCATCCTTCTCTCTCCACTATATGGTTGATGTCTGTGAGTACCGCCAGCTTTGTTATCTGCTGGAAGTCGTGTCCAGGAACCATCTAGGATTTCAAAGGCCGCGGCTGGGTTATAGCCAATTGCTACATTGAGCTTGCCCTCTGGTAAGCGGCCCCCCCTTATTTTGGTGAAGGGATCACTTTGATGCTGTCAGCTCGTCACTGTGGTGGTGTGAACCATTAGGATTTTTCTTGAATTTCTGCTGTTCTATTTCCTGGGACTGGTTTCAATTATACTCTGACACAGAAGTTGCAAGGACTGTATGAACATCTGTGCTATTGCCCTAGAAGTACATTCTGGGGTACACATTATTCTATGTTTGCTCCAGTTTAGGATTTTTAATTTTATTTTTATGTAATATTACAATGTTAATCATTTAATTTACAGGAGAGCTTTTGTGTCATCACCCTATGTGGCCAGGTTTTGCCTTTACCCCATGGGAGATGCTCCGTGTTATATACTAATTGTTTAAATACAGAGGACTGTTGCCTAGCAGTCCTCATCTAACTCATTTGTTTCATGAGCGCGGCTTTGCCAAACTGTATTATTTTGTGTTTTCACACGATTGCCGCTGCCTCCTAGTTTTTTGGTTTAGCGCAGTTTTCTGTTTTTCTTGACTTTTTCCAGTTGCCATAGGGACCAGGATTTGTTCAGACTCAATTTAAAATATAAAAATATAAAAATGCCCGGCCATGTCACACCAACAAATTTGTAGTTTCCACAAATCTCACTATTAACTTCTGTGCCATATTGTACTTTAGGGTAACCGGCTCGGTAAAAATATACTGTCCTTGTAGCTGACTTCAAAGGACAAAGTCTATTGCTAACCAAATGAGCTACAAATCGCTGCAATTGCTGAGATAAACCTGTCATTGGCTGCAATCATTTTTTTCCTAGCACCAAAATGCTAATGAGAGAGATTATCGAGCTGCTACAAATCACTGCTAGAAAATGTCTTCTGTGACAAAGCTTATACCATGCTTCACTTGCCAACCACGTACTATAGTGTTACTGCTACAGTGCAGACCAGCTGCTCAGGGTCACATATATACGTGATTTTGCCTTTTCCAGGTAGGGGATGCGTGCGCCCGCCCGTCCACCAAGCTGTGCTGTCATTGGTTCCAGCAAATGCCAATCACTGGCTCCCAGCCAATGATTTATGGCAAAGACCCACCGATCATCAGAGAGAGTGACAGGAGAGAGCTTTGTGTATGTATACAGCACAAATCTCTCTTCTAAAAGTGGAGCAGGGAATAAAAACCGGCACATCTCTTAGTAAAAGCAGCACACAGTAAACACTTTACACACAGTTAGGCACACATTTAACCCTTTTGATTGCCCTAAATGTTAACCCCTTCCTAGACAGTGTCATTAGTACATTTGTTTTACTGGAGATGTCAATGGCAATTTGTGAGTTCCCCCTAGTTATAAGTCGCTAATTAGTAGTATAATTATTTTTTTTTTTAATTCCAGTATATACCGAATACCATAGTTTGTAGGCGGTATACGTTTCACACAAATCAATCAATAAACACTTATTGTGATTTTTTTTATAATTTTTTTTATAATTTTTTTTTATCAAAAACGTAGCAGAATTCATTTTGGGCAAGATTTATCAAGAAATTTTTTTTTATTTTTTTTTTATTGGATGTGCTTTACGGCAGAGTGTAAAAAATATGGCGGGACACTTTTTTGGGACCATTGACATTTATACAGCGATCAGAGCTAAAAAATAGCCACTGATTACTGTATAAATGTCACTAGCAGGGAACAGGGGTTAACACTAGGGGGTGATTAGGGGTTGTAAACCCTTGTG
Organism: Rana kukunoris; assembly: GCA_029574335.1. Classification (NCBI taxonomy): domain Eukaryota; kingdom Metazoa; phylum Chordata; class Amphibia; order Anura; family Ranidae; genus Rana; species Rana kukunoris. Next base: position 662,743,818 of record CM056049.1, read on the forward strand.
TTTTTTTACCTTAAATCATTATTTACCTATGAATTAAGGTGAAAAAACACCTTGCACTCTCCCCCCCCCCCATGAGCCCCCGTTTTACTTACCTGAGCCCCAAACTTTCTGTGGGCGCAATCCCGCGTCGCTCTCCCCACGGCATCTCGGCTCTTCATTGGATGGATTGATAGCAGCGCAGACGCAGGGCCGAGTCATAAACTCGGCGGTTATGTACGCCAAGTGTATGACACGGGAACGCAGCCACAAGGTAACCTCCTTGGGAGAGAGCTTCCCAGAGGGGGTTAGCCATTGCAGGGAGGAGTCGCGAGAGCCGCCGTGGAACCCCAGAAGAGGAGGATCGGGGCCAAACGAACTCCACAGTGAAGGTAAGTATTTTTTTAAACGTGAACCTTTAATACCACTTTAAGTGCTCCCTAGGGAGGTGTTTCTAACTGTGGGGACAGTGTAGTGACAGGAGGAGGGGAGAGATCGCGGTTCCTGATCACTAGGAAAAGCAGATCTCTCTCTCCTCCCTTTTAGAACAGGAATATGTGTGTTTACTCTGTGGAGTGATCATGGGTTGCCAGCGGACATCACGGCCACCAGCTACGTGCCAGTACAGAGTTTACACAGGCAGATCCCCGTTCTGTCACTGTGGGGAATGATCGTGGGTGGCCAGTGGACATCGAGTATGTTGGACCCGCTGACTGGCTCCCCTGCTGGCCTATGGGAGCATAAAAGCAAGGTCAAACGCCGACATACACCTACGGCGATCCACGTCATCATGCCACCTTGCCGCAGTACTATGATGGCGGCTGGTCTGCAAACGGTTAAAAAAGAAATTGGATATTCTAGCTGCGATAAAGTGACACCTTTATTATGAACTTGTAAAGCAAGAGTGGTGATAACAATTATTGTAGAAAAACTTCCCCAGTGAAGGAGACCAGAGAAACAAGAAGCTTGTAGGTGAGTCAATCCACTATCAGTCTATGAACTGAAATGCTGATTTGCACAAAGTTGACAGCAATCAGAAACATATTTAAATAAAATATAGGTCAAACGTGACATTCCAAATTACTGACATGCTCAAAATACTCTCACTTCTCAGAAGCACATATTAAATTAAGCAACGTTACAAGTATAGTGGTCAGTGTTAGCTCTATAAAGGTGCACTTCAATCCAAATAAAAAAGTTGGCCATACAGTGGAACCTTGGATTACAAGCATAATCCATTCCAGGAGAATGCTTGTCATCCAAAGCACTCGCATATCAAAGCGAGTTTCCCTATAGAAGTCAATGGAAACAAAGATAATTCCGCATTGACTTCTATTGCATGCAATACCGCATGTGGCCAGAGGTGGGGATAGCATACATTGAGTGCTAACATTCCCTACTGTGTACATCAGATCTCCATACAGTGTAAACATCAGTAGATAGTCTTTTGCTGGGTAAAACAGTTCCTATATCTTTATTCTGAAGTTGCCCCTTGAGTTATATGATACCAACAACCTGTGGTTGGCACACGTGCAGCAATGACACGGTATGTTGAAAATGCAGGTCCATGTTACCTTTGCTGCAGCTGTGACTGCCGCTGAAGCAGCCACATTGAGGCCTCTTTTGCCAAAATGAACCAGAGCATCATAACTGCGATCTTTTGCTTGGATGAGACATTCGTCAATTTCCTAGAATTAATAGAAAAGGTACCAGGTGTTAGTTAATGCACATACAATATGAGATAAACAGAATATAGAACAAAAATGCAGTACTGGGTATGTATACTCCTGTGTGGCCATTGTTACTGCCCACCAATGAGAGGGCTTTCTGTAAAATCCAAACTTTCAAGAAAGGCTTGAATGTGATAAGTGGCTTTAGTAAGAACACTTAAAAAAATAATAGTTCTAGGGCACATTAATGTAGGTATGTCAATCACAAATAAAACTGTGGAAAGAACTGCATTTAGGCTTCATTTCCACTGGCGTTTTTACAGCCACTTTTCTGAGTGTTTTTTACAGCTTAAAAACGCCTGTCCATGTTTATTTAAAAAAAAAATATATATTTTTTTTTTTGGAGCTGGACCTCTAAAAACGCTGCGGCAGAGTTTTTGAGCGTTTTTGAGCGTTTTTTAATGTCTGGCGTTTTTACAGCTCTATTGCTGGAGCTTCAGAACGCACTGGTCCCGCGTTTTTTTTGCAGCTAAAAACGTCTCAGCCATCTACAGCTCAAAAACGTCATGGTGGGCATGAGTCCATAGACTAACATGGACAGGCTGCAAAAAACGCCCAGAAAAGTGGCTGTAAAAACGCCAGTGGAAATGAGCCCTAAGAGTGCAGGTGATGCACTCTGTGATCGTAGTGTCCTCCATAGAACAAATCAGTGTCTCTTTACCACGTGATCAGCTGTGTCCAATCACAGCTGATCACGGAGTGAAACAGATGCAGGTGATCGGCACACCTTTCTTCATGCTGTCAGCATGAGGATTGGAAAAGTGAGCCAATAACTGCCATCTCTAAAAAGGACATGTAAACTGATAATTAGGGAACAGATTATCAGTATCCTGATTATCAGTGCAGTCCTACCAGTGCTAAAAATCTGTGCCCGCCAGAGCTGCCAATCAGTGCCCACCAGTGCCTCCTCATCAGTGTCACTTATCAGTGCAACCTACCAGTGCCCATCAGTGACACCTATCAGTGCAGCCTCATCAGCGCACATCAGTAAAAAGAGAAAAATTACCTGTTTGCAAAAAAAATTTAAAACTATGAGAACTTTTTGGGGATTTTTTTCCAAATCTTCGGTCTTTTTTCATTTTTTTAGCAAAAAATCAAAAACCCAGTGGTGATTAAATACCACCAAAAGAAAGCTCTATTTGTGAAATGCGAAAATGATTGCGAAATTTCTAAAAAACGGAGATCATTTCCTGTATTACTAAACTAATATGCACTAAACACTAACTCTACACTAACTCTACTTAAAATAAAGGAGAATAAGGGGGCAAAAGAAGGGTGGAGAAGATAATCGCGCAATATTCCTATTGCGCGATTATCTTCTCCGCCCTTCTTTTGCATCAGAGCCAATCAGAATAACTCGAATATTCGGCAAAAGGAATATCGCGCAATATTCCTTTTGCCGAATATTCAAGTTATTCTGATTGGCTCTGATGCAAAAGAAGGGCCGAGTAGCTGATGCGATTCTTTTATGTTGCCGAAAATTCGCAATGCGTCGATGGAGATCACTAGGATGTGATCTGTTTTACAAATAAATTTGAAAAAATAGCGAATATTCGCCGCAATATTCGAGTTATTCGCGAATACTCGAATATGCAATATTCGTAGCGAATATTCGCAATGCGAATATTCGTGAGCAACACTACTATCCAAGTGCCTGCTACATATGTCTGCCATCAGTTTATCAGGATACAGTGAACCTGGGCTCACTGTAAGGGCTCTCAGCATACAGCAGTGAAAACTGTAGTCTGAAGGCGGGGGGAATGGAACAAATGTACAAAGGTAATGATCCATACAATGTAAATAGAATAAAAGTAATGCAAACGTCTATACCTTTTCTTTTGATGACAGGGTGGGGTGGACAAATTTCCGATAAAGTAAGCTAGAACCTTTTGTGTAAGGAGATAGGAGCCAGGCCACAAATGCTATTTTCAGCTCATAGTAAAATGGGAACCTAAGAGATATAAAGTGTCCAAGTATACAATACATTACATACAATAAGAAAAAAGAAATGATGAAACATTGTTACAAAAAACTTGTTTTATTCACACATATGATAACATACACAAGGGCACACAGGCAATTCCACTTAAAAAAATGTCCGTCTATATTATATTTTCAGATTAAAACAGAAACACACAGACATTTTTTTAGCGGGAACGCGGGGGAACGCAGTTTCATCACCTCAAGCAACGCAGTTTCGTCACCTCAAGCACTGAATGGCAAGGGGGCTGGGGTGTGATGGAGGGTCTACTGATGCTGGCTGCATGGGGGATCTATTTTTTTACTGGAAGGGATCTGTTTTTGTGTGGTGGCCTATTGTTGCTGGGAGGTCTATATGTTGCTGGTGGAAAATCTACTGTTACTGGGAGAGCTTATGCTCCTGGGGGGGGGGGGGGTCAATTGTTGCTTGAAGAGATCCACTGTCGAGGGAGGGGGTCTATTGTTCCTGGCTGGTGGGAGATCTGTTCTTGCCGCCGGGGGTTAATTGTTGCTAAGGTGATTTGTTGCTGTGAGGGGGATCTATTGTTGCCAGGGGAATCTATTGCTGCTTGGGGGGGGGGGGGGGTATATCGCTGCTGGGTGCCGGGGATCTATTTTACTGCTTTTCTTGTTATCATTACTAAGTTCTATACAAATTACTTAGCATGACATAATGATACTTGGTTCTGTATTCTCTAAATGAGCCTGTGCTGGGAGGTGGGTGGAATCAAGGGATGGTGCTTGGAGGTGGGTGGAACCTAGGCATGGTGCCCAGAGGTGGGTAGAGGGTAGAACCAAGGGACGGTGCTCTGAGGTGGGTAGGGGGTAGAACCAAGGGACATTGCTCAGAGGTGGGTATGGGGAGGAACCAAGGGACGTTGTTTGGAAGTGGGTAGGGGGTGGAACCAAGAGACTGTGATTTGAGGTGGGTAGGGGATGCAACCATGGGACAGTGCTCGGAGGTGGGTAGGGGGTGGAACCAAGGGCAGGGGGTGGAACCAAGGGACAGAACCAAGGGAGGTATGTAGGGGATGCAACCATGGGACGTGCTCGGAGGTGGGTAGGGGGTGGAACCAAGGGACGATGCTCAGAGGTGGGTAGGGAGAGGAACCAAGAAACTGTGCTTGGAGGTGGGTAGGGGGTGCAACCAAGGGATGGCGCTTGGAGGTGGGTAGGGGGTAGAACCAATTGACAGTGCTTGGAAGTGGGTATGGGTGGAACCAAGGGCAGGGGGTGGAACCAAGGGACGGAACCAAGGGAGGTGGGTAGGGGATGCAACCATGGGACGTGCTCGGAGGTAGGTAGGGGGTGGAACCAAGGGAAGGTGCTCAGAGGTGGGTAGGAGGAGGAACCAAGAAACTGTGCTTGGAGGTGGGTAGGGGGTGCAACCAAGGGATGGCGCTTGGAGGTGGGTAGGGGGTAGAACCAATGGACAGTGCTTGGAGGTGGGTAGGGGGCTGGGACAAGAGTTGCAGCACCTATTTTCCGAGAACAAAATCCCTGGAAATACATATCTGTTAAATATATACTATATACTGTACACATAATAAAAAAGAATATTGTTATGAGACACTTACCAACACAGAAATAAATCCGTAAATGTTTCTAGTGTCATAAAAAGTGCAAATATGATCCAGTACATCATCCATTTTACCTAGGAACAAGGGAAAGGTTTTGTTAGTATCTCTGGAATACTTATTAGAGATAATATTAGTAACAGAACTGTATTTAGTTCTAAGGCAACTAATGAGATGTTTATGCTTTAAATACTCATCCTGCAAAAGGACAATGAAAACACAGTTGTTTCTGAAATTACAGTTCATAAAGACCGCCCCATAGCAGATTTACTTCTACAGGGTGGCTGTTCTGTGCAGAATCACATATATATATATGCGTGATTCTGCACTTCCGCCTAGAGGGCGCACACGAGTGCCACTTCTTCATAAGCCGATCACCGGGTTCTGGGCAATGGATCAGAAAGAGAGACTGGATGGAGCTCTGGCTATGTAAACAAGGCAGAGCTACATCCTGACAGGGGGAAGTGATGGATTTTCTTTCCCTGCAAAAGAAAATCCATCACATCCCTTAGTAAAAGCACCACACTGTTTACACAAAAAAACTGGCTAGGCACACATTTAACCCTTTAATCGCCATTGATGTTTAACCCCTTCCCAGCCAGTGTCATTCATAAAGTGCATATTTTTAGCACGGATCACTGTATTAGTGTCACTGGTTCCCAGTATCAAAAGTGTCGGTTAGTGTCTGATTGCAGTATTGCAGTCCCACTATAAGTCGCCTATCGCCGCCATTACTATTATTATTTATTTTTTATTCCAGTATATATACCATAGTTTGTAGAAGCTATAACTTTTGCATAAACGTAATCAATATACGCTTATTGGGATTTTTTTTTACCATAAATATGCAGCAGAATACATATTTGCCAAAATGTTATGAAGAAATTAGATTTGTAATTTTTTTTTTTGGATATGTTTTATAGCAGAAGGTAAACAATACCGTTTTTTTCACAATAGTCAGTTTTTTCTTTGTTTATAGTGCAAAAAAAAAAAACTGCAGCAGTGATTCATATACCACCAAAACAAAGCTCTATTTGTGGGAAATAGTGCGTTGAATGACTGCACAATTGTCAGTTAAAGTAACGTAATGCTGTATCGCATAAAAATGGCCCTGTCATTAAGGGAATCTTCTGGAGGTCAAGTAGTTAAGGGTTTGCTCACAACGCACAGCACGAGTTACTGTGTGCAAAATTCGCATGCGCTTGTGTGGCTGCAGAAGCGGGCTGGTGTTATGTTGACATGGCCTGGTGTTATATGTTATGCATAAAATCGTAAAAATAATAATAAAAAAAAAAAAACTCACATGCGCTGATGTGCGGTATAAATGCATGCTGCCATGTGCTGAAATGTTATGTTAGAATGCATTCCATTGCTTGCTTTTATTCCTTTTTTAACCTCAATGTTAATCTATAGCACAGCAGTGCGCTGTAACACATTTACTGTATGTGCTTGGCAAGAGTTTTTTTTTCTGTTGCGCTGCAAATAATGCAGCATGTCTACATCTATCCCAGCACACACCATCACTTTGGTGTGAATGTGCCACATAGAAAGAAATTGTATTTGCTGTGTCCTTGCATTTAAGCCTGCATTCATCAACTGAGATGAATGTAGCTCAATGCAGTAGGCATGGCCGAATCTAGGGGGCGGGCGCCCCCCGCCCAAAGCCAACTGCCCTAAATGCTCTGCCTGCTGAACCATACTGCAGACAGCTGCACTTTCCCTCTCTTTGCAGCTTTTTAAATAAACTAGTAAATATACTGCCCGACTAAATCAATGATCAGGTCAGAAGCAGGCCCAATGGAGTGGGGGAGGCTGTCTGTACTACTCCCATGTCATCTAATAATTAGCTTCCATTGTCCCTCTGGGATCGTCAATATCTCCCAAGGCAGTCAGAGTAGATGGGTCAGGCTGGGTGTGGCTGCCCCCTCTACTCCTTCCATGGACTCCTTTCACTTTGGCTGATCCTGAAGTATATGAAGGTGGGGAAAAAAGAGGACAGCGCACAGCAGCCAGGGGAGTATTCAATCACCAACCGTGGTGTAAATAACTGAGCACACTGTTACTACATACAGTACAGCCCTAGCCTGCAACTGTACTGCCCTAACCTGCCACCATACCACCCTAATGTGACACTATAACACCAGTGGCATAACCAGAGTTATGGGCGCCCGGGGCAGAATTTTTTTTCCGCCCCAAACCCCCCCCCCCCCCGTATAATCATTCACTCATTACAGTGAGTAACAACATGCCTCTGTCCTGATGATGCCATTGCCAAAAGCCCCCTCCTGCTGTGGCCTACAATAATTTGATTATAACATTAACAGCGCATGAGTCTGTACTGCTTAGGCCCTCAGGGCAGGCAATGGCATGCTGCGTGTGTACTACTTGTCTTGCTGCTGGAGACTGGAGAGGAGAGTGAGCCTGGTCGGGTCAGGCAATGCATTAACAATGTGAATTTACATACACGTGGCATGGTGATGGCATTGGTGCCTGGTGGCATGGTGGCAGCATGGAGGTCTGAATCTCCTCCTCTCTCCTCTAACTAGGTGCTGCTGGTGTGGTGGCGGTGCTGTGCCGAGTGTCAGTGACCGTCACTGACACTCGGCACCGCACCGTCACCACACCAGCAGCACCTAGTTGGGGGAGAGAGGAGGAGACTCAGACCTCCATGCTGCCACCAGGCACCAATGCCATCACCATTGTTGCCTCCATTCCCATGTGAACAAATGTACATGCAGTTTTCCAGGTAGCTCCGAATATTTTTTTATAAATTGCCCCTTAAAGTTGCTGCTGCAAAAATTATAAAAATAAAATAAAAAAGGCCCAAATCTCAGTGCACAACAAGCAAGTTTCAGGGTCATATGATATTTCTATTCCATTCCTGCTAGAAATATCATATGACCCTGAAACTTGGATTCAATCATTCACAAATAGCAGTTATCTAAGTACACGGAGGAGTAGTACCATCATCATCTAGGCAAGTCTTGTTGTCATTACCTGGCTCGTCTACACAAGGGAAGCTTATGCTACAGCTCCACTGCACATCTGCAGCGCTCAGGGCCCAGGGCAGGCGATGTCAGTGTCAGCCAGGGACTGGAGGGAGATTCTTCCTTCTCACTGAAGTTCTCAGTCTGTCAGGACTCAGGAGGAGAAGATGCCTGGCGCCGCTGCGGTATCCCTCTAGAGAAGCGCGGGCGGGACTCCTCTAGGCCAGGGCAGCCTTTGCGCATGCGCCCGGTGCCCACGATCGTGGATTGGTCAGATCCGGAGTGCTGGCACTGAGTGAGCACATGACCACATACGCCCAATCACAGGGCGGTGGCCGTACTCGCCTCGGGTCTCGGGACATAACATTATGACTCCCATATTGATATTAAAAAGTGACACGCACGGCACGGTCCCGGTCCGGACGCCGGGATTTCGCCCCCCCCCCCCAATTTTTTGCTCGGTGCGTGAGCCCCCCCCCCCCCCCGCTACGCCAGTGTATACCACCCTAACCTGACAGCATACAGCCCTAATGTGACATTATACTGACACTATACCACCCTAACCTGCCACTATACCGCCCTAATCTGCCACTATACCGCCCCAACCTGCCACTATACTGCCACTATACTGCTATTGCCACTATACCGCACTACACCATACAGCCCTAATGTGACACTATACCACTATACCATCCCAACCTGACACCATACAGCCCTAATGTGACATTATACTGCCACTATACCACCCTAACCTGACACCATACAGCCCTAATGTGACATTATACTGCCACTATACCGCCCCAACCTAACACCATGCAACCCTAATGTGACAATATACTGCCACTACACTGCCCCAACCTAACACCATACAGCCCTAATGTGATACTATACTGCCCCAACTCAATATTGAACCCTACGGACTGTGATGCCATGAAAGTTCATCTACGTGTAAAGGCAGGTGTCCCCATACTTTTGACAATATAGTGTATGTACATATTACAGTAAATAAGGAAATTATTAAGCCAATTAAGATAACAAAGAAAAATCTCTATTACCTCAAAAATGCCAATTGGCATTTTTAAGATGATATATTTTTTTTATTATCTTTATTTTATCTTTTACTTTACTTTACATTTATTATGTATAACGATTACTAAAGCACTCATGTGAATAAAGGTTAACCAAAAAATGTATGTGAATCAAAAAGATTAAGATAATCAGCTAATATTTTGTAGTGTACTGATGTCACAAAAAATAAATGAATTAAGGGTTAATACAGTGCTATCATCCACCTAATTATTGCACAGTGATTCAATATATGCTACTGAGCAGGGGAGGGCTGGCAGCCCTAGGCCTGGGGGGCAAGTCCAGTCAAGTGGCCCATAGAGCGTGGAAAAGTGATGGATCGAGGAAAACAGTCTAAGATTTTTCATGATCACAAGAGTCCGCACAGAGGCCCCCCTTACATCAGAGTCTGGAACGAGTCCCCCTTACATCAGAGTCTGCACAGAGCCTCCCCTTACATCAGAGTCCTCGTGTCTGTACAGAGAGAGAAGGGGATGTCAGCGCTGGTGTGTGCTGAGGCTGAGCTATGTGTGAGACGAGACATAGCTCAGCCCTGCAGCCATCTACCTCAGAGCTGTCACAGGCAGGGCTGCACAGTGGGAGGTGAGCAGCGGCCGTGACCTGTGTTAACAGAGCTCCAGCAGGCATATTCCTGCTCTGCAAAAACAGCATTTGATAGTGGCGGCCGTTGGCTGTGCATAGTATCACCAGCCCGGGGGGAGATTTCCACCCTGCCCCCCCTGCCAGCCCTCCCCTGCTGCTGAGATAATATTAAATTAAGTGCTTCCAAACTGATATAAATAAAATGGTTTCCAGAGTTCTGATAATATAAAGCCAAGTCAGACATCACTGCTATTTTTATTTTCAACTGTCTGCAAGTTGTTCAGAATACGGCCGCTCGATTTGTGACTGGGAAGAAACCTTGGGAGTCAATCTCACCTTCGCTGAGATCCCTTCATTGGTTGACAGATTCACATTCAAGGCACTCTATCTTACGCATATGTGTGTTCTAGAAATTGCCCCCCAATATCTATGCGAAAAACTAAAAGCTCACAACTCCAATCGCGTTCTGCGATCCACCAACCAAAATCTACTCCAGATGCCCAAGGCCAGATACAAGTCCAAAGGAGAAAGAAGATTTGCGGTCCAAGGACCCAGAATATGGAACGCTCTACCAACCAGCATTCGGTTGGAGGTGAACCACTTGACCTTCAGGAGAAAGATTAAGACCCATCTCTTCTGAGAGCCCAAGGAATGGATACCAAGCACCCAGGGGCGATTCAGTTCACATGTGTTGCGCTATATAAGTTTCTCACTCACTCACTCACTCACTGTGTTTTGTGTTATTATTGGAGGCACATAAAAAGTCCCAGTATTATGTTCTTTGGGATTTTTTTAAATGACTAATTTGGGGTAACCTTTCTTCAACCCATTTTTTTTAAGCAGTTCTTTAATTTGGCCAATCTTATCAAAGTTATTAAATGACCAACTTGGAACTGGGTAGGAACGCAATAATTTCAAACGTCCAATTCTTCACCCATCATGATACCATAGTTAAAGGCAGTGGCGGTGCATCCATAGAGGGTGCATGAGCGCCGCCCCCTCTCGCTCCTGCACCGCCACTGAATACAATACACAGATTCATGCATTGCATGAATCCATGTATTGTCGCTGATGCCCACTATTCAGATGGCCGGCCCCCAGGTGAGCGCCGGCCATCTGAATAACGGCAGCTGGTTGGCTTTGGAAATGCATATCAGAGCCACAGGGGGTGCATTCCCTGGTTAACGCTGACAGGCATCTCAGCCAATCAGGTTCACCGTTTCTGGTTACCGGTAACCTGATTGGCTGAAGCGTCATCGAGGGCGGGAGAAGACATCGAGGGACGGTGGAAGGAGGATGACTGACCCCAGAAAGGTAAGTACCTGGCGTAGGGGTAATCTGGCAGCATGTTACAGGGCACAGTGGCGACAATTGATGGCAGAGTGGGTGTGTTTGGCATGTCACAGTGATGACAATTGATGGCACAGTGGCGACAATTGATGGCACCGTGGCTGAGTTTGATGGCATGGCACAGTGGCTGCGTTTTATGGCACAGTGGCTGCGTTTGGCATGGCACAGTGGCAACAATTGGTGGGCACAGTGGTGACAATTGAAGGCACAGTGGTGACAATTGATGGCACAGTGGCGACAATTGATGGCACAGTGGCTGCGTTTGATGGCATTGCAGAGTGGTGAAAATGAATGGGCACAGTGGCGACAATTGATGGCACAGTGGCTGCGTTTGATGGCATGGCACAGTGGCGACAATTGATGGCATGGCACAGTGGTGACAATTGATGGCTTTGTTTGATGGGCACAGTGGCTGCATTTGATGGGCACAGTGGCTGCATTTGATGGGCACATTGAGGCTGCAATTGTTTTTATTTTTTCGTTTGTATGCACCCCTCTAAAAAATTTGGAGCACCAGCCGCCACTGGTTAAAGAGGTTGGGCTTTGCAGAAAGCAACTCTGTCGCCTGGCCTTTCACAAGCTATAGGAGACGTAGCTTCACTATGAACACCCTTGGCTGCTATAGAGGAACACTAATAAATATAATGCACCATACTATGTGCAGCTAAAGTCTGTCTATGCTAAAACCATTTTTTTCTGTACTTAAACCGGAGGTTCACACAAAAAGTGAACCTCCGCTTTTTGAATCCCTCCCCCCTCCGGTGTCACATTTCAGGGGGGAGGGGGGTGCAGATATCAAGTATTTGCACCACTTCCAAGTTCTGACTCCCACGAGTCCAGCCTCATCACGTCCCCGTCCCCCCTGCTGTCTTCTGGGAAACACTGTTTCCATGAGAGAGTGGGGACCTGTGACGGCGCGATCCTCGCGCATGTGCAGTAGGGAATCGGGCAGTGAAGCCACAAGGCTTCACTTCCTGATTCCCTCACCGAGGATGGCGGAAGCAGCCGAGGACCGAGTGATTGCTCAGCCTCGTCTGCTGACATCACAGGCACGCTGGACAGGTAAGTGTCCATTTTTTAAAAGTCAGCAGCTGCCGTATTTGTAGCTTCTGGCTTTTAAAAAAAAAAAAAACCGGGTGGACCACACTTTAAGTTTACTATATATTTTTTTTAAAAGGATAGGAAACACTCCAGTGTCTGTCTCTCCAGAAATATCTGACTCTTCCCTGAAGCTAATGTACTTCTCTGCTCCATGACGCTAAAATGGATTTTTCCATCTTAAATGTGGTTTGGTGTTTTGTCATGTGGTTCATGGGCTGAGAATGCATAGCCGCCAACTCTCCATATTTTGGGCTCTTTAGCTACGTGTTGCTTAACCATAAAAAGTATTTCATACTAGCTTTATGTTCCTATAAATTACAGCTCCTGATTTTAAAACAGTAGCATATAGGAAAAGCAGGGAGGTTCCCCTACTTCGAACCAATAACATATTTCTTCAATATTTATCGTTTTTATTTCTTTAGGCTACACATTATTTTTATTGTTTTAAATAGTCATCATTGGGCCAGATTCAGGTAGAGTTAGGCTGGAGTATCAGTGATACTCCAGCCTAACTCTCACTTTGAGCCGGCGTTTGTTTTCTTTAGTCAGAAAACAAGAAACGCCGGGTTGGAGTTCCGATACGAGCGGCGTAATTGAATTTCGCCGTCGCATCGCAACTGCAATTTAAAAAATGGCGCTGGGGGCGTTCCCGCTGATTAACGCCGAAAATATGTTAATCAGCGGGAATCGGCAATTCACGATCGTATTCGGGCGCGACGCAGTGATTTTCCGACGTTTCCGGAAGCGATACGCGGCGTAAAGATAAAGCAGCCCCCTAGTGGAGTATCCTATGTTAAGTATAGCCGTCGCCATCCCGTCGAAAAAAAATAAAAATTTGCGTCGCTTGCGTAAAACGTCCACGAATGGGGATTTGACGTCATTGACGTTCACTGACAGAATTTGGAGCATGCGCACTGGGATGCATTGACAGTCAACGCATGCGCAGTACATTCGCCGCGGGATCGTGCCTAGTTTAAATAATACACGCCCCGTACCCGCCCAATTTGAAATACTCCAGCTCATTTTCGCTACGCTGCCGCAACTTTAGGAGCAAGTGCTTCATGAATAACAGCACTTGCTCCTAAAGTTTCGGCAGAGTAACGTAAATGGGAAACGTTACTCCAGATTAAAGATGCTCCTATCTACCTGAATCTGGCCCATTGTGTTTATAGGATTTGTGTTTTTATAGTATCCAATTTTGCCGATGTTAAAATTGTAACTTATTCATATGAAATGTGCATTTTTTTAAAAAAACTGAACATTCTGATTTTTTATCTTTTTTGCCTGAAATAATCAAATGGTTTAACCACTTAAGACCCGGACCATTTTGCTGGCCAAAGACCAGGCCACTTTTTGCGATTCGCCACTGCGTCGCTTTAACTGACAATTGCGCGGTCGTTCGACGTGACTCCAAAACAAAATTGAGCTTTCTTTTGGTGGTATTTAATCACCTCTGTGGCTTTATTTTTTTACGCTATAAACAAAAATAGAGCGACAAATTTGAGAAAAATTCTATATTTTTTTTGCTATAATAAATATTCCCCAAAAATATAGAATTTTTTTTTTCCCCCTCAATTTAGGCCGATATGTATTCTTCTGCATATTTTTGTTAAAAAAACGCCATTAGCGTATATTGATTGGTTTGAGCAAAAGTTATAGCGTCTAAAAAATTGGTGATAATTTTATGGCATTTTTATTATTCATTTTTTTTTTTTTACTAGTAATGGTGGCAATCTTCAATTTTTATCATGACTGCAACTTTATGGCGGACACATCGGACACTTCTGACACATTTTTGGGACCATTGTAATTTTTACAGCGATCAGTGCTATAAAAATGCACTGATTATAGTGAAAATGCACTGATTATAGTGAAAATGACACTGGCAGTGAAGGGGTTAACTACTAGGTGGCGCTGAAGGGGTTTAGTGTGCCCTAGGGAGTGCTTCTAACTGTAGGGGGGATGGGCTGTGTGTGACAGGACAGTGATCACTGCTTCTGAATACAGGAAGCTGTGGTCACTGTCCTGTCACTAGGAAGACTGGGGAAATGCTTGTTTACATAAGCATTTCCCCCTTCTTCCTCACTGTGACACGATTGCGGGACCCGCGGTCGGAGTCAAGGAGCTTGCGGCGCTTCTTAAAGGGGACATATATAAATGTCCTTCTGCCTGTCCGTGCCATGCTGTCAACGTATATAGTTGTGCGTTGGTTGGCAAGCAGTTAAAATGTTAGTAGTAAAGAGGTAATTATTACAGAAAGTTGTGTGGTATGTGACAAAGACTAAACCCTCGTACACACGATTGGATTTTCTGCAGACAAAGCCTCGGAATTTTGTCCGAAGGGTGCTGGCCGTGAACTTGTATTAAATACAAGCTGCAAAGAATTTTTGGTAAAAAAAAAAAAAAAAGATACATGTTTTTTCAGCTGTTTAGTGCCACTCTTTGGGCCACTTATACTAATGTTGTATTATGGTTAGCATTGCTTCTGAGCATGTGTGTTTGTACTTTGGAGTTTTGACCAAAGGACTTCTGTACACACAATCAGATAATCCGACAATACACTTTTTTTTATTTTTAAAGCATGCTATTCCACATTTGTTAGCAGAAAATCCAACATCAGTTGTCCGATGGAGCATACAAACTGTCAGATTTTCTGACAACAGCCTGCCATCACACAATTCCCATCGGAAAATCCGATCGTGTGTACTAAGCTTCATACAAACAAATCTAAGGCCCTGTACACACGAGCAAATATATCTGTTCAAATCGGTCGGACAGTGTACACACGATCAAACCAAAATCCCCGGCGGCAAACCAAAATCCCCATGCGCGGAAGTGTTTTACTTCCTGGTGCGGTGACGTGCCGCCACGTCACCGCACCAGGAAGTAAAACACTTCCGCGCATGCGTCGAATCCATTCGACGCATGTGCGAGCAGATATGTCTGCTGGTTAGCGTACTAACCAGCAGACATATCGGTCCGACGGGTTCCCAGCCGACAGATTTCAAAGCATGCTTTGAAATCTGTCGGCTTGCCAAATCCGTCTGTTTGCCCGTACACACGATAGAATCTGTCTGCTGAAACAGTCTGTCAGAGCGTTTCCAGCAGATATATTTGATCGTGTATACGTATCAGAGGCTATGCAATATGTTTCAGAGTAATCTAACATTGTTGTGTGGCTATAAAGTGTGGTACGACACCACCATCAACCAAGGAAAGATTAAACAGCAACATTATCAGTAACCAACATACAACTGTGAGCCACACTGCCCCTTATCTCTCTGTGCACACATATACACGCCATGAACCAAGAAGTCACTAAAGCACTCATTTCATAACATACAATACTGCAAAGAGTTGTAAAAACATATTGCATTTCTTCCAGCGATAATATAATAAACTGGTGGACCATGAAATATTCAAAGGCTTTGTAGAAAGGTGAGTCCATGCCATGGTTTATTTTGGCAGTTTAGGTCATGTTTTGCAAAAAACAGGCACACAAGTGTGCACTAGGTTTACGTTAGAGCTGGGAGTAGAGGTTAGTGGCCCCTACCCTCCTGAAGAGGTCAGTCTGTGCAAGGGAGCTGTTACGGTAGTAGAACGTTGCTCCGTACTGTCCATATTGGATGGTAAAAGGTCGAGCCTGTAAGGATGTAGCAGCAGGGAGCTGCAGGAGGAACAGTCAGAGCTGAGGAAGGTTCAGCGGTTAGTGCATGAGCACTGGAGATTGTAAAAGTTGACAGTCTAGAGCAGGGGTCTTCAAAAGAAAGGGCCGGTTTACTATCCTTCAAGGGGTTGTAAAGGAAAAACATTTTTTTTCCCTAAATAGCTTCCTTTACCTTAGTGCAGTCCTCCTTCACTTACCTCAACCTTTCGATTTTGCTTTTAAATGTCCTTATTTATTCAGAGAAATCCTCACTTCCTGTTCTTCTGTCTGTAACTCACCACTGTAATGCGAGGCTTTCTTCCTGGTGTGGAGAAAGTCTCTTGAGGGGGCGAGCAGGCAAGTCAGGACACACTTTACCTTGCAGATAGAGAAAGGAGCTGTGTGTTAGTGGGCGTCCTGACACTCCTGCTCGCCCCCTCAAGAGGCTTTCTTCACACCAGGAAGAAAGCCTCGCATTACGGTGGTGAGTTACAGACAGAAGAACAGGAAGTGAGCATTTCTCAGAAGAAATAAGGACATTTGAAAACAAAATGGAAGGATGAGGTAAGTGAAGGAGGACTGCACTAAGGTAAAGGAAGCCATTTAGGGAAAAAAAAATGTTTCCTTTACAACCCCTTTCTGACTTCAGGAGGGCTGGACTGTGGCCAGCGTGAGTGGAAATTTTTCTGCCATCAGTAGGAGTAAACATCACCACATTTGGTATTAGGTTAGAGGAATAGTGCCCCATCATTGATCTCATAAGGAGGAATAGTGCCCTATTAGTGTCAAAGCAACGTACTTGTACGTTGTTTTGCCTGCCCGTGCCATTCTGCCGACGTATATGTACGTGAGGCAGACCACAAGTGGTTAACTTATCGTTTGTTTGGCAGAAAATTTCCAAACTTATCCTTAGTTTTTTCGGCTCAACAAAGTCCCAACGATTAGCAATTTTGTGTCCAAATCAAAAAATGAACGAACTGGTTAAATGACCAAATTTCGGACGATTTTTCTGTATAGTGTATGGCAAGAATTAGATCAAAGAATATGACCGCTGAATAGCTGCCATGTGTTACTGCTGCACTTACTGTATCTTTCTGTTATGGAATAAGCCCATTACAGACGAACATGATTCATGTACAAATGGATACTGTAATTATCTGCTTGTCATTAACGAAGCAACCCTAATGCCAAACACAGAATAATGTGAAATTAGATGAATAAAATGAACACTTACATATTCTTTTATGTCTTTGGACTTAACAGCCTTGTAAGAATAATAGGCAGGATAAAGAGTGCCAAAGATCAGCCTGCAAAAGAGAAAGAAAATATGAGCACACAATATTCATGCAGTAATTCTGGTATAGGTTAGGCAATGAAAGCAATGGTCAGACTGGCAGCAATCGTAACTGTTGTCTTTTATTCTTATTTTAAAAAGAGGCCCACAGTTTAGAATGATGAAAGTGTGACTGATGGAAGGCAATGTAGCTGACCAGCTAGAACCTGTCCTAGGTAGCTAATATAACCTACATGTATATACAGCTAAACCTGCTAAGAACCTAATGTAGATCACATGTTTATATGTGAGAGACAAAGGCAGAGTTATTCACTGTGATTTTATGCTTGGATGTCATATAACAGTTGTATGTTGTGTTCACAGAAGCAAAAGAAAAAATATGCCTTTAAGAGTCATTTGTTTGTATGGCAGCAGTAGGTAAGCAAAGTTATTCACAGTTGAATTCATGCCAGAAAGCATAGAGTTAAGCTTTTGTGACTCATCAGAAGCCTTGGCCCAATCAACCCAGAGGCGATTTAGTTTGCATGTGCCGCGCTATATACGTTTTCATTCATTCATTCAATCACAGCTAATCTCACATTGAGCAGAGTCTTGACCTATCACAGCCTCCTTTGCATCCATTTCTGTCTGGGAGGTTCCTAATACCACATGTGCTAGATTATTTATTCCACACAGAGACAGAGCCACATGCAGACAGCAGACAGAGAGCAAGCAGACATACAGAGCAGTTTTATGGAAGCCAGGGCTAAAATAGGTATTGTACACAGTTATATATATAAACTTATTGTAAATAGTGTGATTAGAACTGTATACTGATCTAGTTGTGTGTTCACTTGTAGTTCCACCATACTGAACCACTCATCATACCATACCTTCAAACAAACTCATACCTCCTAACCTAATTCACAAACCAAACCCAACTAAGCTAACCCTGCAAAAGCAACCCTGCAAACCAAGTTGCAAACCACAGTTATACCTTTCAGAGAATGCTTTGATAACTTACAGAGAGAGAGAGAGAGAGAGAGAGAGAGAGAGAGAGAGTGAGAGAGAGAGAGAGAGAGAGAGAGTGAGAGAGAGAGAGAGAGAGAGAGAGAGAGAGAGAGTATAAATACTGAAGAAAGAAATATATCCACCATCTTATGTTAAATGACAAGATTGAATATTTGAACCACCATTTTGTTATACTTTATTCATCACGTGTTTTTGTACATGGACTGTCTGCATTATATATGAAGAGAAGTGAAGTTAATAAAGAAGTTATTTTAAGCATTTGGTGTGCTCTTTAAACCTATTGCTTCCATAGAACGACGCTAGAGGAATTTTAGAGTAATAGACAGTCTTGTTGAACTGAAAAGTCAGAGATATCACAATTCTTCTAATGCCACAGCGCACGAGGCACTTAAAGTGGTTGTAACATTTTTTTTTTGATGTCACAATGTAGAGTATAAGATTTCCTATCATCTGTGCCCAGTCTTGCCACACAGAGTTAATCCAGCGCTGAGTAATCCTCTTTTAATGATCAGTAAAATGAACAGCCTTCCAGATAAAACCCTGCCTAAATCAAAAGTCCGGAATCTCTCTTCTTGCTTTGAGTGAGAGGTTATTTACAAACATAGCTAGGACATGTTTATCATATGTTATGTTTTGTTTACAATAACATGATGTGATATAACATCATAACACATCCTGGTAATATACAATGAACTTTGGATCACCTCTTGTTATGATAAACATGTCCAAGCTAGATTTGTAAGTAACCTGTTACTGAAAGCAATAACAGAGAAACAGACTAATTTGGCAGGTTTTTATCTGAAATTCTGTTAATTTGCACTGCACTTTAAAAGAGGATTACTCAGCGCTGGATTAACTCTGTGTGGCAAGACTGGGCACAGATGATAGGAAAACATTTTTTTGGGTTTACAACCACTTTAATAGTGCTGTGCCTGCCACAGGCAACATGGTTTAATATCATATTTCTGGAGTTTTCTTTCTGGTTGATACAACCAGGTGACTTAAGTTGAAAGTTGACCCAGTAGGGTGTCAATTCATGCCCCTGGCAGAAGGAGTATGGGAACAAAAGCTTGGCGCTAGACCAACTGGTGTGATAAGACTGAAATCCTTGATTAACACTCTGCAAGCAAGCTTCAAAAAGAGATGATTGATGAAGTTGAGCTACAGAAGATCAAAGGGCCAGCTAACACTGAAGATGACCCAGGTCACATAGCGATGATTCATGGACAAATAGTGCCCCTAGAGCAGTGGTCCCCAACCTTTCTGGCACCGGGATCGGCATTGTGGATGAAAATTGTGCCAAGGCCCGATGATGCGGGCCAACAATGCGGTTTTTCGCAGCCAATTTGTCAGGAAATGGCTGGTGTTAGCACTTCAATCATCACAACACCATGGTTAATATGGTGTCAGGAGGATTGAAGCGCATTATTTTTATATTGTAATATAAAATTAAATAGTTAAACTCATAATGCAGAATCCGCCACCAGATGCAGCTTGCCACACTGATTGTCACCAGATTGCCACAAGCCACCAGATGCAGATTGCCATAGTGCCTGTCACCAGATTGCCACATGCCACCAGATGCAGATTGCCACATGCCACTAGATGCAGATTGCTACAGTGCCTGTCACCTTGGTACGCTGGCTGGGCTGTGTGGGCGGAACAGTGGTGATGCGGGCGAGCAGTGGGAGATGATGTAATCTCTCTGCTCGCCTGCTTCTAGGGGTGCAACGGATCAAAAAACCCAAGGATCGGATCGATCCTCGGATCAGAGTCATGGATCGGATAATTTTTCTGATCAGCAAAAAAATAAAAAAAATTATTGCCCCCACCTCACAGTAACATCCAGCATTGCCCCACCTCACTGTAACTTTCCCAACTGCCCCCACCTCACGGTAACATCCACCATTGCCCCCACCTTACGGTAACATCCACCATTGCCCCCACCTTACGGTAACATCCACCATTGCCCCCACCTCACTGTAACATCCAGTCATCCACCATTGCCCCCACTCATCACTGTAATGTTCACCATTGCCCCCACTAATCACTGTAATAGCCAGTCCAACATTTCCCCCACTAAACACTGTAATAGCCAGTCCAACATTGCCCCCACTAAACACTGTAATAGCCAGTCCAACATTGCCCCCACTAATCACTGTAATAGCCAGTCCAACATTGCAAAAACTCACTGTAATTGACGCGCTCTTGCAGAATAGCCGGCTAGAAGATCCGCGAGCAGATGAGGGAGGGGTTATGACGTCAGCTCGCACCTAGGCAGCTGGGTGTGCCAAGATGGCCGACCGATCTGGAGCTAGGCCGAAGCCGCGGCCTTTCCTAAGGCCGAGGCAGCGGTGCGCTCCACGGATCGCGTTCTGTGCGGCAATCTATCTGCTCGCCTGCCACCGCCGCACCGCAAGCTTCGCGGCCCACCAGTAAACAGGCTGCGGCCCGGTAGTGGGCCACGGAGCGGGGGTTGGAGACCCCTGCCCCAGAGGACTATAGAGCAGGATGCCTAGAGGATGGACAGAGAAATTATATATTAAAAGGACTGCCTCTTGGCAATATCCCATTGGACAGGAGGCTAGTGGGGTGTGTTGTATGAGGGGGTTGAATGCAGTTTAAAAGTGCACACAGAAGGGAAATCGCTCTCTTGGCTCTCGTGCCTTATGGCCCTCTCCATTTTGAGCCCAGCTGACGAGACAATATCTAGAGGACTGCCTTAAGTATCATTGATGATCTTTTGTTATATGCTTTTTTAATATTTTCCTTTGGTGTTTTTATATTAGCATTTCCTATTTTCTTGGGGAATAAATAAGACATTGTTTTACTAAACAGTGTGTTTTCATAGCTAAACTTATAACAGAACAAATTGCTATGTGATACAGTACTATCAACAGTAACATTATCAGAGTTTTAATAGACTAGCTAACTATAGGAATAGACAAGTTAATACGTATATGAAAAAATAGAGGGAATCCACAACCACCCAGGTAATATTTATTTTAAATAATTTATTTCAGTGACCAATAATGAAGTCACATTTAACCACTTGCCGACCAGCTTCCGTCATTATACTGCGGCAGGTCGGCACGATCCTGCGAACTGTTCTAGCTGTATGTAGGTCCCTTTAAGCAGGATAGCAGACGTGTGCTCTCTGCACTGCGGGGGTGCACATGCGCGTAGCCGGCGTTTGCGGGCACGAGAGGCAGAACAGGGACATGTGTGTGTAAACACACACATCCCTGGTCTGTGAGGAGAGGAAAGGCAGATTGTGAGTTCCTACAAGTTAGTCAAATCCTCCAGTCACTTTCATCCCCCATATAGTTAGAGCACACACTAGGGAACACATTTAACCCCTTAACATATTTATAGCACTGATCGCTGTTTAAATGCCAATGGTCCCAAAATGGTGTCAAGGGTGCCCGATTTGTCTTCCATAATGTCGTAGTCTCAGATCGCCGCCATTACTAGTAAAAAAAATAATAATAAAAATGTTTTGTTTGGATACAACGTCGCACAACCATGCAATTGTCAGTTAAATCGATGCAGTGCCGTATCGCAAAAAAATAGCCTGGTCATTGAGCAGCCAAATCTTCTGGGGGTTAATAGGATATTTATGAGAAGGGGTTCAGCAGACACAGCCCAGGGCTTTTCCCTGGAAAAGTTACATTTTAAAGTCTGTCTCTGCTTCCTTGTGTCCTTCATCCTCTTCTACTTTATTTGGATCTTTTAGCAATTTTACCAAGGAGAAATTACACTTTGGGATTTCAGAGTCCAACATGCGGAGTGTCTAAATCTTTTACCCTGGCCTTCACTTTGTGCATCTAATTAACTAAAGTGTACTCTGAGAATGTGCAGAATAAAATCATGTGACAATAGGTTAAAGTCCTTCTATTTACACGTGGGTAGATAATCAAGATTGAAATTATTTTGTTTTAAAACATTTTCCTGTAACATGTGAATTACAGGAGCGCTGTCTTGCAAGACGAGCAGGACTCAAGCCACTGGTGTATATATTATCGTATGTGGCCAGAGGTTTGGGGGCGCTGGAGGCTCCCAGGGCTTCCTGAAGAAGTCGGAGACGCTCAGACACTCGGAGACACTCTCAGCTGGATGGGGCGGGCATAACGTGCGTCGGAGCACACAAAAGTGTGAACAGTTCCTGAGTGTCTCAGAGTGTCACCAGTGCCCTCACATCTCTGGCCACATACAGTACTGCATACACCAGCAGTGGTTGTGGAACGAATCATCTGAGTTTCCATTATTTCGTATGGGGAAACTCGTTTTGATATATGAGTGCTTTGGATTACAATTATGCTTCTGGAACAAATTATGCTTTTAATCCAAGGTATTACTGTACAATGTAGGTGGTACCCCTCGGAAACAGGAGAACATATTCGTTGCTCTCAAAAAAAAAAAAAACAGGAGAACCTACTGTACATGTGTCTTTCCATTTTCTTTGATGTGATATATCACAAATACCAAGTGGATGGGCCCCTGTGGAATTAGAAAAATTGGAATATCTATCTTTTTTCACAGATACTAGGAATTAAATGAACAAAAGATGTACGTATAAAGATACTTATCTTGTTAAAGTGATTGTAAATCCTCAAGATTTTATGCATTAGAGTGGATGTAAACCATATTCATGAAATTGGGGACATATAGCTGCAGTAGGGATTGACCAATATCGTTTTTTCGGGGCCGATAAGATACCTATATTTTGGCAACCTCTCAGGCCAAAAACTGATATTGTCTGCTGATTTTCTGTACATTAATTTTATTTAATTTTTTTATAACGGTTGTTGCTGTCACAAGGAATGTAACCATCCCTTGTGAGTGTAATAGGCAGTGACATGTACTCTTTATAGAGGAACCCCAAACCCCTCCACTTGAAGGTTTTAAAATGTCAAGATCTGCGTTTTTGCATACTTTGGCCCGGATTCAGAAACAACTTACGCCGGCGTATCTATTGATACACCGCGTACGTTTTAGGATGCGCCGTCGTATCTGTGTTCCGTATTCTCAAAGCAAGATGCGCCTGAATGTGGGCTTGATCCGACCGACGTAAGTCTTAGTACGCCGTCATATCTAGGGTGCATATTTACGCTGGCCGCTAGGGGGCTTCCGTAGATTTCCGCGTCGAATATGCAAATGACCTAGATACACCGATTCAGAAACGTATTTGCGCCCGGCGTATTTCTATACGCAGTTTACGTAAAGGCGTACGACCAGTGTAAAGTTACCCCTGCTATATGAGGCGCAGCCAATGTTAAGTATATACGGCGGAGCAGCCGTTGAATTTTACGTTGTTTACGTCAGTCGTATGCGAATAGGGCTGTGTGTAAGTTACGTTCACGTCGTAGGCAGTGTTCGGCATATCTTAGACCTTCTATCCGACGTGATTCTGAGCATGCGCACTGGGTTACGTCCACGGACGGCGCATGTGCTGTTCGTTCGGCCATGCATCTACATGGGGTCACGCTTCATTATCATACAACACGCCCCCTACCTGCCTACTTTGAAATACGCGGGCTTACGCCGGCCCATTTACGCTACGCCGCCGTAACTTAGGGCGCAAGTTGTTTCTGAATACGGTACTCGCCTCTCTAAGTAAATATGCGCTACACCCACCGAAAGATACGCCAGTCTTTCTGAATCCCGGCCTTTCTCTTTTTAAAAACTGGCGCCTTTTAAGATGCAAGTGGTGTCATGACATCGCTTATGGGTTACTAGATCTGAGACCCGAATGAAGCAGCGGCATTGTTCGGGTCTTTGGCCAGCT
This sequence comes from Rana kukunoris, assembly GCA_029574335.1. Taxonomy (NCBI): domain Eukaryota; kingdom Metazoa; phylum Chordata; class Amphibia; order Anura; family Ranidae; genus Rana; species Rana kukunoris. The sequence continues at coordinate 662,767,926 of CM056049.1, forward strand.
GGCGGACGTGACGGCTGATTGCTTAGGCCTTCTGGTGGCAGGGGAGAGCGGCAGAAGGGGGTGATGTCCCCTCCCGCTGCCTGTAATAACAGCTGAGCGGCTGCTTAGTCACATTGGTTGTTATTACAAGAAAGCCGACTGTCCGCTCTAAAGAACTGTACCGGGGTGATACCTGCAGCTGCACGCATCACCCCAGTAAATACCCTTTAAGAAATATCGGTAATATCGGTCTAGTTTACGACTGATATCGATGTTTCAGAAAATGCTGATATCGGCCTGCAATAATATAAACAGATAATCGGACGATCCCTAATCTGCAGTGTTTTCCTTTTTCTCTATAAAGTCCGATGTCCGATGTCTGCTGCACCGTTCTTCTGTTATCGGCCTGTTAACTTCTGACAAGTTCTCCAACACAGGAGATTAAACCAGCCTGGGTTTTGTGTTGGGGAGGATGCTATAAATAGATTAGCAGCAAGCTGAACTATTCAAGGAACAGTTCTAAAAGTCTCTACCTATGAGGAGAGGGGGTGTGTGCTTTTCCTCCAATCAGCTGTCCTTGCTGTATGCCCAGGCTTCACTGCAGTGCTAACCAGGAAGAGAAAATCTGTAACACGATCTGAACTTTCTAAAAAATATATAAAGCTGAAGACAGCTGATATACATGTAAAACGTATGTAGGGAGATTGGTTTCATCTCTGTGTATCATCTGAGGCTGTTCACTTCAATGTGTATACGGGGAGGGTTTACATCCACTTTTTAACCACTTAAGGACCTTAGGTGTTTTTCAGATTTGGTGTTTGCAAGACTAATGCCCCGTACACACGATCACTTTTTGTGATGAAAAAAAATGACATTTTTTAAAATGTCATTTTAAATGATCGTGTGTGGCCAAAATGTCATTTTATGTCTTCTGAAAAATGACCAACAAAAAATTCGAACATGCTCGAATTTTTTATGTCATTTTTTAAAATGTCATTTTTTGTGTCATAAAAAATGATCGTGTGTGGGCAAAACTACGTAAAAAATGACGTTTTAGGGGCGTGGCTTGGCGCGCAGCAAGTATGGTCGCACACTGAAGGAGCTCCTCTGCACGCACAGCCTCCTGGCAGCTTTCTACCCGACCAACAGCTTCCAGATGCCGGGCAAAAAACTACAAGTCACCCCGCACTCTCGCCCGCGCCGCGGTTCGGTGAATTATTCGGCCAAGAACATTGAGGAGCTCTTTAGACCGAGGAAGACGGGCCGCGGCGCCATGCCTGGGCCCAAGATGGCGTTGAGCCACCATGAGGATGAGTACAGTGACGACTCCCAGTCGGAGGGCTCGGCTAGGAACAGGTCTGGCGCCGACCACCCCCTTACAGTGGCAGATATGTCCGTGATTGCGGCAGACATCAAAGCTGCATTTTCAGCTGCCATCACAGATCTCAAGACCAGCATGCTTGTCCTGAATGAAAAAATGGTCGCCACGGAGGCGGCGGGGAAGCGCAGAGACAAGGCCATACAGAAAATGGAGAAAACGGCGACGGTCCATGCACATCATTTCATCGAAATGAACCGCCATCTAGAAGACCTCGATAACAGGGGAAGGAGGTGCAATGTGCGCATACGGGGGATACCGGAGTCGGTGGACTCGGCACAAATCGCCACCACCCTGCGCAGTGTCTTCAACACGCTTCTGGAACGCCAGGAAGACGCTGAGATTAATTTTGTGCGGGCTCATAGGGCTCTTAGGCCCAGAGGGCCTGATACGGCGCCTCCAAGGGACATCATCTGTTGCCTTGAGAGCTTTGGGCTCAAAGAAGATATAATGCGCAAGGCCCGGAGGAGTGACCGCCTCGTCTTTAACGGAGCTACCATCCTACTCTTCCAGGATCTCTCCCCGATCACGTTACGGAACAGGAGGGCTCTCCGACCCCTCCTAGACAGGCTGAGGGACAAGGACATTAGATACACCTGGCGTTTCCCCTTCGCCCTAAACGTGACACTGGACGGTCATCAACACACGCTCAGAGTTCCTGCAGACCTACCTGATTTCTGTGAGGCACTGGACTTGGGTCCGGTCGAGTTACCTGACTGGTACGCGGAGTTTCTGCGTCCCCTGCCTGACAGGAGCCCCCCTGACTCCCCGCTCTCCACACCGGATAAAAGGCTCGCAAAGAAAGCCAGACATGGCCGCGGTGGTGGATCGAAAGTCGGCACGCCGAATCGCCAGGCGGAGGCCTTGAGGGACCACGGGGGTGAGTGACTTTCCCTTAGATCCCGTGAGCACCAGCTACTCCTGCTCCCCCGTCCCCTTCCCCGATCTTCAGACCCCTACTAACCCACAGACTGTCCTTCCAGCGACCTGATGCTCCCCTGAAGATGCGGACCTGAGGATGTGCTCTGCCTCACAAACTGCCTGTCACCAACGACCCTCTTACAGACTGTTTGCTGCCTCATGCTGCTGTTAGACCTGATGGCGCACCCCGCTTGCAACCAAAGGGTGATCCCCCGCCCGCCATCAGTCTGCAACATGCCCTGGACGTGGCTCATTGCCTTTGCTTTGTTTTTTTCTCTTTTTGTTTTATTCATTTATTTTTATTTTTATTTCTTTTCTTTTTATTTTATTTTATTTTTCGGTTCAATGCAATCTGGATATTGGCACACAGCCCGCCGAGGACTGAAAAGTTTGTATCTGCTTGGTGACTATATGCATGTTTGTTTGTGAATCACGCCCACCTTCATGCCGGACCGTCATGTGAGTTCTACTCAGCTCCATGGCATATTGGCGGTTCTCCTCTCATACCTCACTCTTGCTTAGGGGGGGGGGGTTTATGGGGGACAAACGTATGGTTCTTAGATGGGTTCATGCTTACTGGTGCTCACCTCGGATAGGTTCCTTACCTATCTCCATTATTCGTTGCCCCAATGTTATTTCATCCTGGTCGGGTGTAGAATTTCAATCTAGCTCATCTTTAGACATACAGCCAGTAGGGCTGTGCGTGTAATTTGCCCTGTTGGTAATATTGTATTTTGTTTGAGTACTCTCTGTGTTAACTATAGATACCGAGGCACTGTGGTTTAGCTGCCATTGCCTCCCTTTAGCCCCACAAGGCACCCGGTGTCCCCTGAGCCATCGGGTGCGCAATAACGGGTAGGTGAGGCTCCCCACTGTGGGTGTCTGAGTCTGCCCTCGAGGGGGGGCCACCTCCTATAATCCTATTGCTCCACTTCTCTTTTTCAAATTCCTTCCTCCTTCTCTGCTATCCCCTCAACCCCTTCCCCCACACCCACCCTCCCTGCTCTGTCCTAACCCTCCCTACCCCCTCTGAATGGTTACCGGCGCCTCTCTGGCACCGGTCACACTGATAGCTGTATAGGTCACATTGCTGGATAACTAACGTGCTTAACTTTATTGTGTTCCAGGTCGCTTCCTAAGGTCCCGCCACCTCCTCCATCCGGTCTCTCCGCTATGGCTTACTCCATGACGGGTAGAACCCCCACGGTGATTTCCCACAACGTGAGGGGTCTGAATATACCCGAACGTCGAACCTCTTTACTGAAAGAGCTTAAAAAATGTAGGCCTCATTTTGTCTTCCTACAGGAGACCCACTTTAAAACTCACCACATTCCCAAACTCACCAGCACATACTTCCCCAAGGCGTATCACGCGACAAACAATAACTCCAGGTCAAGGGGGGTGACGATCCTAGTGAGTAGGGAGGCCCCATTTGTGATCTCAGAACAACTAAGCGACCCGGAGGGCAGATTCCTCTTTGTAAAGGGAACGTATGGGAATACCCCACTAACCTTGGCAAATGTGTACTTCCCCAACAAGGTACATAAGTCGTTCTGTCAGGCTGTAGTTCGCGAGCTCCACGGGTTCGCCAGGGGGTGCATAATCTTAGGGGGCGATTTTAATGTCCCTCTGAATCCCCTTGTGGACACTTCTAATGGGAAGACATGCATCTCCTATAGAATTCTCAAAGCTATCAAATTGATGCTCCAATCCCTACAACTCATTGACACTTGGCGCTTCCTCAACCCGGATGGTAGGGACTTTACGCATTTCTCTGTCCCGCACTCCAGATATGCGAGACTAGACTATATCTTTGTGTCCCAACGAGATCTAGGGAGGGTAACAGGGGCTCACATAGGTATCCAGTCCTTCTCGGACCACGCGCCTACTGCCCTATCTCTGGAACTGACGAATACTACACAGCGTCAGCCCTCCTGGAGGCTCAATGCTTCCCTCCTGACGGACCCAGAGTTACTCCCGACCCTGACTGACAGCCTGACGGAATTCTTCAGACTTAACACGACCCCGGACTCAGACCCGCTCGCTGTTTGGGAGGCTCATAAGTGCTCCATGCGGGGAATTCTGATGAAATTAGGCTCGCGCCGGAAACGGGAACGGGAGGCTGCGATTCACAAACTGACTAACCAAATTAACACCCTGGAAACGCTACATAAACAATCCCTCTCCACTGCTTCAGCTTCCGAGCTCCTCGAAACCCGACGGGAATTGCAGCAACTGCTGGATTCTACGGCCAAACGCATGCTGTTCTTTAAGAAAAAATTATACTATGAGGCAGGAAACAAGGCGGGTAGGTTCTTGGCAAGGGCCCTGCGCGACATTTCGTCGGCAAATCACATTGCGGGGATTAAGAGAGCAGATGGAGGCCTAGATGTAACGACGGAAGCGATCGCGGAACATTTCCATAGCTTCTATACTAAGCTATATGCCCTTCCTCCGCAACATAGACAACCACACATGACAGGGGACAGGATGCAGATCATTCATGATTACATTACCAACAGTGGCCTCCCTGTCCTCCCGAGCGCTGATATCGCTCTCCTTGAGGGACCGATCACGGCTGTGGAGATCACCCAGGCCATCAAACAACTGAAATCTGGGAAAAGTCCGGGCCCGGATGGCTACTCAGCCATATACTTTAAGACTTTCTCTGACCAACTCAACGAACCACTCAAAAATGCCTTGAACTCGTTGTCCCTACCCAGGCAGGTTACGCCAGACTTTTTGTCTGCACACATTACGGTCATCCCTAAGTCGGGTAAAGACCCATCAGACTGTGCGAGCTATCGCCCCATCTCCCTGCTGAACCTGGACGTGAAATTGTTTTCGAAGATCTTGGCTACCAGGATAGGACCACTCCTCACAGGCCTGATAGGCATGGAGCAAGTAGGCTTCATGCCCGGTCGGGAAGCCAAAGACAATGTCACCAAGGCGCTTTTGCTCATCCAGGCGGCGGGGGATCGGCGGATCGAGGGCCTTCTCCTGTCCACTGACGCGGAGAAGGCCTTCGACCGGGTGGCTTGGGACTTCATGATGGCGGTGTGTGCGAGGGTGGGTCTGAGACCGCACATGCTGTCATGGATAGCGGCGCTTTATCAGAACCCGTCAGCGCAACTGCGGATTAACGGCACCCTCTCGGAGAAAGTGAAAATAGAGAACGGTACGAGACAGGGATGCCCACTGTCGCCCTTATTGTTCATCCTGACACTCGAGCCTTTTATTAGGACAGTAAAACTTAACGACGCAGTGACGGGGTTCAAGGTTGGGGGCAACGAGTTCAAAGTAGCGGCGTACGCCGATGACCTTCTCTTTTTCTTGACAGGCCCACACATTGCACTCCCCAACTTACTGAAAGAATTCGCACATTATGGCTATGTTTCAAACCTGAAAATTAACTACTCGAAGTCAGAGGCCCTAAACATCTCATTGCCGGCTAGGCAACTGGAGATTATCAAAGCCCACTCTTCCTTTCGCTGGGAACCAGGTGCCCTCAAATATTTGGGCACCTGGCTCACGCCCCGACTCTCGGACACTTTTGCTAAGAATTTCCCGCCCTTACTTAAAAACTGTGAAAAGGACCTTACCCAGTGGGACAGGGGAAATTTCTCCTGGCTTGGCCGGGCGTCCATCATTAAGATGGTGATACTCCCAAGGTTCCTCTATCTGATGCGCACCCTGCCGATCCAGGTTCCCCGCAGATTCTTCTTGGCTCTAAACGCGCTTCTACTGAGGTTTCTGTGGAACGGTAAGAAGCCCAGAATTAGATTGGCCACCCTAATGAAACCTAAGGATCTGGGAGGGTTGGGTCTCCCCGATTTCCAATGCTACCACGCCGCGGCACATCTTGCCAGGATCATTGACTGGCACTGCCATGGCTCTACGAAAGATTGGGTGGCTCTGGAAATGGAGCTTTGTCCGACCCCCCTTAGATTCTCCCCTTGGATCCCCAGGCATGCCTGTCCCCGAGCCCTTCGCAATCACCCAGTGACAGGCACTACACTAGGGGTATTTCACGCCTTGGCGAAAAAGAGGGGGATTTCCACTTCACCCGGCCCTCTCACGCCCCTAGCGGACAACCCAGACTTTGCCCCGGGCGTCGGTAACTTGACTCTCAGACAGACGCTCACACGTGCCCCCTTGCTGGCTAACAACTGCTTTATAGGAGACAAGATTAGAGATTGGACAGATCTTAAGGCTGAACACAACTTCCCCAACATGAGATTATGGACATATTTTCAGCTTCGTAGTTACCTGGGCAGACTTGGGAGACTGCAGGACCTCACCAGACCACTGACCGATTTAGAGACCGTTTGTAGTTCCCAATCCCCTCTGGATAAAGCCACTTCGGTAGTGTACTCTTGGCTACAATACGCTGACGACCCAGAGAAGACCGGACATAAGGAGAGGTGGTCGGAGGACCTTGGGATGGAGATCTCTGAGGAACGATGGAGGTATGCCTGCTCTCTTGCACATAAATGCTCAATTAGTACCAAACTGCAGGAAACGAGTTACAAGCTCCTAACACGCTGGTACCACACTCCTGTTAGGCTCCACAAATGGAACCCCCAGAGTCCGGACACATGCTGGAGATGCCAGACGGGAAGGGGCACCTTGCTCCACATTTGGTGGAGCTGCCCCTTCATCTCTGTCTACTGGGAGAAGATAATTTGTCTGATTAAGCAAATAACGGAGACCAAACTAGTGTTAAATGCTGCCTGTTGCCTATTGCACCTGTCCTCCTTTCCATTAGCACGCTACAAGAAGTCCTTGACTATGCATCTCTTAAACGCTGCCAAGTCTCTCATACCCTTGAACTGGAACTCCACTAGAGTCCCGTCCATCTCCGACTGGCTCCATAGAGTCACTGAGGTGTGCGAGATGGAGGACACCTTGGCTCAAGATAGAGGCTCAGTTGACATCTTTCATGACACCTGGCAACCCTGGTTTTCTTTTAGATACTCGCAGGACTATGAAGTGGCGAAGTCCGGATAAACTGCCGAAAGGTCTTTTTCAGCAATGTGGCCGTACACCATGTATTACATGTCATGCTACCTAGGAGCTCCCTCACCCCCCCCCCCTTTTCCCCCTCCCCCTCTGTCCTCCTCAGTTCTTTCTATAACTTCTAACCTTTCTCTTGACTGCCTGAATGTGGCGCCTACAGCCAGCTACAACCCTGCACATCCGATTTACAACAGTTTTGGTTGATGCAATCGTAGCTGCAATAGTTTACCGAAATTTGTTGCTATTCCTAATACACAATACTATGAACTCTGATGTCTAACTCGAGAACCAACGGCAACTTGGGGGCCCATTGGCTACCCTTGTGCTAACTCTGTCAGAAAATGTATTGTTAGCAAGTTATTGTTTACTCTGTTTTCTTTGTTTTTTTTGGCAACCTTCTGATTATTCCTATCCGGCTACGCCTGTGATGGAATTTCCACCATTTGCTTGACTCTTTTCATGTATGTTTACTTTTTCAATAAAAGATTTTGAATGAAAAAAAAAAAAAATGACGTTTTAAACCCGCACATGCCCAGAAGCAAGTTAGGAGACGGGAGGTAAAACTACCATTCATAATGGAGTAAGCACATTCATCACGCTGTAACAGACAAAAAATCAGGAATCGTCTTTTACTAACAAGTAACCAGCTAAAAGCAGCCTCAAGGCAAATAGAACTTCCCTTTTAGAGTGTCATCACTTTGTTCATCATTTCCCAAAAATGATGGTGTGTACGCAACGTCATTTTTGAAACTGAAGTTTGAAAAATTTCGTTTTTTTTCATGAAGAAAAATTAAATTTTTTTTCATCACAAAAAGTGATCGTGTGTACGGGGCATAAAACATTTTTTTCTGCTAGAAAATTACTTAAAACCCCCAAACATTATATATATTTTTTTTCTAACACCCTAAAATAGTGGTCATTGCAATACTTTTTGTCACAATGTATTTGCGCAGCGGTCTTACAAGCGCACTTTTTTTGGAAAAAAATCACTTTTTTGAATTAAAAAATAAGACAACAATAAATTTGGCCCAATTTTTTTATATATATTTTTTGTGAAAGATAATGTTACGCCGAGTAAAATGATACCCAACATGTCACGCTTAAAAATTACGCCCGCTCGTGGCATGGCGTCAAACTTTTACCCTTAAAAATCTCGATAGGCGACGTTTAAAAAATTCTATAGGTTGCATCTTTTGAGTTACAGAGGTGGTCTAGGGCTAGAATTATTGTTCTCGCTCTAACGATCGCGGTGATACCTCACTTGTGTGGTTTGAACACCGTTTTCATATGCAGGCGCTACTCACGTATGCGTTCGCTTCTGCGCGCGAGCTCGTCGGGACGGGGCGCTTTAAAAAAAATACTTTTTTTTTGTTTTTTTATTTATTTTTATTTATTTTATTACTTTTTACACTGAAAAAATAAATAAAAAAATGTGATTACTTGTATTCCTATTACAATGTAAACATCCCTTGTAATAGAAAAAAGCATGACAGGTCCTCTTAAATATGAAATCTGGGGTCAAAAAGACCTCAGATCTCATATTTAGACTTAAATGCAAGAAAAAAAAATTGAAACTGTAATTTTTTCAAATGACAAAAAAAAAAATAATAATGTTTCTTTAAGATGCTGGGCGGGACTGACGTTTTGACGTCACTTCCTCCGCCCAGCAGAGCTATGGGGACGGGTGGGGGCGATTATTCCCTCACTCGCATCCCCACACAACTGCCGAACAGACCCGATCGCCTCCGCCGCTACCGACGGCAACGGTAAGCGGCGGAGGGCGCGGGGGAGCGGCGGGAGGGGGGGCCTTTCTCCCGCCACCGATAACGGCGATCTCACGGCAAAAGGACCCTTAGCACTAAAGATGGATACCTTGGTTGTGGCAGCAGATGCTGCCATTACCGAGATATCCATTTTTAAAAACAGGACGTATATATACAGTGTAGGGTCGTTAAGTGGTTAAAGTGAATGAAAAGGCCATTGGCTCCTACTGTTGTCAAAGTCAGTCAGCCAATGAGGAGAGAAAGGGGGCGGGACGGGCCACAACTCCATGTCAATATGGACACAGGGAGTAGTGGCTTGGCTCATGTTCCCCCATAGCAAGCTGTTTGCTGTGGGGGCACTCAAGGGGAGGGAGGGGCCAGAAGCACTGAAGAGGGACCCCAGAAGAGGAGGATCCGGCTGCTCTGTGCAAATCAATTACCCCCCTTTTTCTTATCCGAGTCCAATCCAATCCAGCGTTGTGCATGAGCGCAGTCCCCATTGGACAGATTGATAACAGTTGGAGCCATTGGCTCCAGCTGTTCTCAATCAAATTCAGTGACACGGGAGTCGAGGGCGGGGCTGAGTTCCGCTGTCTGTGTCAATAGAGGCATGAGCGTGACTGGGGAGTGAGCCTGCACGGGTGCCCCCATGGAAAAGGGATTCTCCGCAGGGCGCACCAGATAAAGGAGGAGGAGTGCCTCATCGGTAGCTGTTACAGTCACCAACACCAGAAGTACCCAAAGCAGTGGTCTCAAAACTGCGGGCCAAGGGCCGGATATGGTCCTTTGTTTGCCTTTATCTGGCCCTTGGGGCACTATTCCTTCCATTGAGACAAGACACTATTCTGCCAACTGACAGTGGCAATGGGGCACCATTTCTCCCATTGGCACCAGCGATGGGGTTATCAGTTCTTCCACTGACACCAGAGAGAGAGGTGGAGCTGAACACAGAAGTTTATGTACCTTAATGCAGAGTAAGCCTTCTGCCTTTACAAGCATTTTAACCTAAGCAATCATCTGATGGTAATTGCATCAGCCAAATACCCAGAGCCTCTGCACGGCTAGCATTTAGCTTGGGAACATCTTCACAACTTCACCTCTTAGTTCATCAGCTGTACATTATTATTAATAAAACAAAAGTTCTCTGGTCATTCCAATGACACACTTGCCCATTCTAACCACCCATAACTAAAATATCAGTGTGGACTGGTCCTTTTTAAAAAGCACTCAAGCTAGGCATGGAAAAGCAATTCATTAAAGCGGAGATTCACCCTAAAAACATGTATTTAACATTACATTCAGCATATTTTCAACATTTACACTATGCCGTTTTTTTTTGTTGCTGTACATACCGTCTTATTGTTATTTTCCACCCGGCTTCTGGGTCCTCACTCCCGTGGGAGTAGGTGTTCCTATGCAGAGGCTAGATGATTGACGTCTTGTGAAAAACTTCCCCCTGGCGCATAGGGCGCGTCACGAAAGTAGCCCGAACTGCGAGTCGGCTCTATACGGCGCCTGCCGTGTAGAGCTGACTGCGCAGGCGCCGTATAGAGCCGACTCGCAGTTTGGCTACTTTCGGAAAACTTGTGACGCGCCTTATGCGCCGGGGGAAAGTTTTTCACAAGACGTCAATCATCTAGCCTCTGCATAGGAACGCCTACTCCCGCGGGAGTGAGAACCCAGAAGCCGGGTGGAAAATAACAATAAGACGGTATGTACAGCAAAAAAAAAAAAACGGCATAGTGTAAATGTTGGAATTATGCTGAATGGAAGGTTAAATACATGTTTTTAGGGTGAACCTCCGCTTTAAATTGTAATGGGATTTATTAACAATAATATAGAGTATGAGCAGTTACAGTATATTTTCTTCACTGGATAACTTACTTATCTATGACCATTTTTATAGCCCAGGATCGTCTTTGCCACCCAGGCTTGGGTGCTTAAAGGGTAACGTATAGTAAATAATAAAAATAAAAAAATGATATAGAATATCCAACTACACAAGCCATGTTGTAATTTATTGTTATTAAACATTACCCCTCCTTTTTTAGGTATGCAGCTGCTGTCATTATCTGTAAAATACAAGGCAATAGGGCAACCTGGAGGCACTCTGTACAGTGTTGGCGTACAGAACACCCCCATCCCCAGAAATGTAATTTCCTGCTTGTGTGATTGGCTCACAGTCAACACTAATGCCGCGTACACACGGTCGTTTTTTGCGATGAAAAAAAAACGACGTTTTTTAAAACGTCATTTAAATTGATCGTGTGTGGGCAAAACGTTGTTTTTTGTCTTAAAAAAAACGACCAAAAAAAAACATGCTTGAATTTTTTGTGTCGTTTTTCAAAACGTCGTTTTTGTTTCACAAAAAGTCACCGTGTGTAGTAAAAACGTCGTTCAAAACGACGTTTTTTAACCCGCGCATGCCCAGAAGCTAGTTATGAAGCGAGCTTCAATGGAAAAGAGTGGTGAACGTAACCTCGCTTTTTGTGAAAAAACGATGGTGTGTATGCAAAATTGTCTTTGAAAAGTGACGTTTCAAAAACGTTGTTTTTTACTTCACAGAAAACGTCGTTTTTTTTTTTTTCATCGCAAAAAACGACCGTGTGTACGCGGCATTAGATACAAATCACACTTTAGGTATCCTCTGCAATAAGAATTTCAATTTCGTTGAGATACTTCCTAGGAGATAAATACTAGTGGTGCACTGAAAGGAAAATTCTGGTGCCGAAATCGAAAATTCAGTATGCACTTGGCCAAAAACCAAAACATGACAATTTAAAAAAAAAAAAAAAAACATTATTTAAATATTATTCACTAAGGGGCGCTTCTGCATTGAAGTCAATGGGATGTAACTTTTCATTAAAGTTAACCACTTCACCCCCGGAGGATTTGGCCCAATGACCAGGCCATTTTTTGAAATTCGGCACTGCGTCGCTTTAACTGACAAATGCGCAGTCGTGCGACGTGGCTCCCAAACAAAATTGACATCCTTTTTTCCCCACAAATAGAGCTTTCTTTTGGTGGTATTTGAAAAAATATATTAAAACAAATTTTTTCCTCAGATCGCAATAAGCGTACATTGATTGGTTTGCGCAAAAGTTATAGCGGCTACAAAATAGAGGATGGTTTTATCGCATTATTATTATTATTTTTTCTAGTAATGGCTGCAATCTGCGATTTTTATCGTGACTGTGACACTTTTTTGGAACCATTGTCATTTATACAGCGATCAGTGGTATAAAAATGCACTGATTACTGTGTGAATTACACTGGCAGGGAAGGGGTTAACCACTAAGGGGCAAGGAAGGGGGTTAAGTGTGTCCTAGGGAGTGATTCTAACTTTGAGGGGGCTGGGCTACCAGTGACACGACATTGATCACTGCTCCCGATGACAGGAAGCAGTAGACTACTGTCCTGTCACTAGGCAGAACAGGGAAATGCCTTGTTTACACAGGCATCTCCCCGTTCTGCCGCTCCGTGACACGATCGCGGGACACTGGCGGACATCGCGTCTGCGGGTCCTGCGGGCAAGGTCACAGAGCTTGCGGCACACGCGCGCCTGCTAGGCTGGAGATTCAAAGCAATGTTCAGGTACATTACTTTGCCTGCCCATGACATTCTGCCAACGTATATCTACGTGAGGCAGATGACAAGTGGTTAAGAGGGACCGATTTTGCATTGACGTTGCATTGAACTCTATGGGATGTGATTTTGCACTAAAGTCATTAGGGGGTGTTTTTGAATTGAAGTCTAAAGGATGCGGCTTTTGCATTAAAGTCACTAGGGGGAGCTTTTGCATTGAAGTCTATGGGACACGATTTCGCATTGATGTCAATAAGGGGGAGAGTTTTTGCATTAAAGTCTATGGGACGCGATTTTGCATTGAAGTTTATGGGACTCATAAACATGTCATTATCGGCACCATTATTTTCTATAACCCTATTTTCAGCTGCTAATCTTCGGCGGATGATATATCTGTGCATCCCTAATAAATACTTCCAAGGAGATGCAGACCCTTGTGCTTTTCTCATCAAAACACTGAGAGCACACCAGGTGATTATAATGAACCAGATCCTACTATTCAGATTCAGTCATCAAAGGACATAGTAAAACAAATAGCTACTTCTTCTGAGCAACAAAAGGTAGGAATATGATTTTTTTTTTAATTTCATCAAAAGTGGAGTTACTACTTAATAAAATAAAACAAAAAAAAAAGCTCAAGAGAATAACAGTGTGTTGATCAGGCAGGAAGTCTGTGAATTGGACTCTGGAGTCTGGCCTGGTGGATAGAGGTTGGGTTCCACTCTAGGTCAGGATTTCCACCTTGCAGATGTCACAGGTGGGTAGACCATAAAAGACAGGAAGCGTCTGCCGAAGGTTGGAAAGTTGTGTAAGCGTGTTCCTTTCTGTGAGTGAAACAGACATAGATAGCAAGCAAAATACCCAGAAAGTTCATATTTGTGTGTAAGCTGGCTGTACGGCGGTGCAGGAAAAGCGGCTGCTATATCTTTGCAGCAAAACATAAATGGTCAGAAAAGCCCTGAAACTGACCTATGTGCATAGACTGATTATAGAGTGCTAGCCTGGCTACAAAAATACTATTATTAGGGAATGATCACCAGATATATCCATTAACCCCTGCTACAGTGTTCTCTGCTGCACTGTGCCAAATGTTTCTATCATCTAAATGAATTCTTTGAAAAGTGCATGTTGCCTAAATGGAGACCATCTGCCAGCCAACGTCGCTCCCAGGAGAGGTCTTCTCTCTGTGGTAGACAGATGAGCAGTCAATCAGGGAAACAAAGGGGTGGGTGGTCTACCACTCTGAGTTACAAGCTCTGCACTGCGAAGCATGACATGAGACTAGGAGATAATTCTTGCTCAATTACAGTATGCCCATTTATAGCGGACACAATGATGAGATTATTAAGATTAATAAATTAATCATTATCATTTTTCTTGTGGCAGATACACCCATAGCAGTAATATTGTGAATCCACCATACAGAGCAGGAAACCCAGATATGTGAGGCCAAAATGATAACTAAACTCGAGCACAAAACTGTAATACTGTGAAATGCAGTTTACAAGTCGTTGGGCCTCATTCACACTTGGCGATTTGGAATCGTGGGCGGAAATCAACATGATTTTGCCCCACAAATCCAAATCATGGGGCAATGGGTACAAATCACATTTGGGTGCCATTTATTGTAAATGGCAACCTAAATGTGGTGCGATTTTTCTGCAATTGCACTTCAATGGTAGCAAAATGCGTCTTTAAAAAAAACGTGTGAAGCTTGTTGCCAAAAAAGGAGCACAAGCTTCTTATGGGCGACAAACTCGCATAGGGCAGCCCATTGAAGTGAATGTGCTGCCTTATGAGTGACGGAATTTGTAAGCCAGCAATTTCATGCATTCATTTTCATTTTTAGGAGAAAAAAAAAATCCCCTTGTGGTGGACTTTAAGAGCCCTTTTACACGGGGCAGATCAGTAATCATCCGCCCCGTGAACCTCCGTATGCTCAGCGGGGATCGCTCCGTTGATCCCCGCTGAGCCGGCGCCCTGTCTTTTCTCCGCTCTCCCCTATGGGGGGATCGGATGAACACGGACCATCTGTCCACGTTCATCCGATCCGCAGACGGATGGAAAAGTAGGGTTTTCTTCTGTCTGCAGATTCAGAGCATTGCGGAGGCGGACGAGATCGGGTGTCAGCCGATGTTCATCCGCTGACACCTGCAATCTCATAGGGACCAATGTATGTCCCTTTTTCATCCGCAAACGGATAGATGAAAAAGCGGGTCCGCAGGTGTGAAAGGGGCCTAAAGGCACAACTATTTAGAAATATATTTAAGGTTTTTGAGAGTATTTATTAAACATTATATATATATATAAAACATGTAAAAACAAGGAATGCTTTACATATCTACAACATTGTCACCATCACTACATAATGTAGTACAGTCTAATATTCTTGCATCCAGCGCGTTTCGGAGTACAGGTGTCTCCTTCAGGGGTATATATTGGCATTAAAAGTTTGTATTATGCATTATGATGGTGTGGTGATTTAACATTCCATTATGTTATACTTAAAAACAACAATGAGAGCAAGTGTACTTCCAATTTATCAGCCTAGAAATCCTCAGAATCGCGTATTAAAAATGGCTGTTGATATTGCTGTGTCCTTGTCTTTTCCTGTCCAATGAACTTGAAGCAAAACAATGTCATTTATCTGGTGTAATCTACTAATCCAATCATCCCACATGTAATAGAGATTAAAGCCTCGTACACACGGTCCGATTTTTCAATGGGAATTGTGTGATGACAGGTTGTTGGTGGAAAATCTGACCGTTTGTACACTCCATCGGACAATTTTTGTCAATTTTCCATGGACAAATGTTGGATAGCATGCTTTCAAATTTTCCGCAAATAATTGTGTGATGTCAGATTTTCCAATCGTGTGTACACAAGTCCATGGGACAAAACCCCAAAGTACAAACACGCATGCTCAGAAGCAATGCTCACCATAACACAACATTAGCAGAAGTTGCCCAAAGCGTGGCGCTAAAGAGCTGAAAAAACATTTGTTGGTGTCATGATGAGTAACTGTGTACCTTTGTTGGTGTCAGTGAATGAAATAGTCAGTGTCAGTGAATGAAATAGTTCCCCAAGGGCCGGATAAAAGCAAGCAAAGGGCCGCAGTTTGTAGACCACTGCTTTATAGGATTATAAAAGACCTGGAAAACATTTTGGCGCTCCAAAGAGAATGTAAGGGACACAAAAGAATAAAATAGAGAAGTGGCCCCATGGGATTGTCGCCCCTAGCACCCATTTGTTTAATGAATACATTTTACTCTTAATAGAGGGCTATGATAATTGATAAGTGCATGTCTCCCTATGGCTGCTTTGCTGTTTTTTTCTGTTTTGTGTTTCAGGTGACAAGCTGCCTGCTGCTGTTAGGAAGATTCATCTCAGCTGCAGATTACTGGATTGGTGACAAATCCTTTGGCGGGAAACATCTAGCCAATGAGTGTAACCTTTTACTTATATCCTCTCCTGTCACTGGGAGGAGTCAGCATTTACCTCAGGTCTCTCAGCTGGACTCACCTCTGGATTCTCCTCAGCTTCCCTTCTGGATCTTTTGACCTGCTCTCACCCTCCCTCCCCTATAATTCCCCTTGTTGCGGTCCCCCTTTATGTGGGTAATGTCGCCCACTTTGTGGGTGGACAGTGGTTGTACGCTGTTACTTGTTTTATATAAAATATTACTGCTTGAGTCGTAGTGACTAAGCGAGTTGCTTTGTTATTGGTTACCAACAGTTTTGTTTGATATTAAAGGCCTATATTTTTGGGTAATGTCGCCCACTTTGTGGGTGGACAGTGGTTGGTAAACTGGTATTTGGTTGGTATAAGATATTGCTGCTTGAGTCTTAGTGACTAAGCATGTTGGTCTGTTAATGGTTAACAGCGATTCTGTTTGGTATTAAAGGTTAAAGTTAATTTCATTATTAAAATGGTTTTAAACCCAATAAAGGGGCCGCGCCCTAAACTTCTCCACAATCCTTGTTGTGTTTATTTTATATTTAAGGTATGTTCTTATGGTATGATAGGTGTTGATGGGGTGTACAATCCCATGGTAATATGGCATGCATCGTGCCATCAGGCACTGTTCTGAGATACATTGCTGTTTGAATATTGTGTCTGGGTTTCAGGTGGACTGAAACCTGGACACATGATTGAAAACCTGGACAGGTAGCAACCCTATAGGCAGCCACAGGGTGGATTTAGCAAGCAAAGATGGACATTTCGTTCTACATTCAGATACAGAACAGTGAATAATAAATACATCCTGTTTGTTCAATCTTCTATTTCTCTTTCTCAAATTCAGCATTAGGGGAAAAAATGCTTATATTAGCTACAGAACAGGCTGCAGTAATAAACTTCACTAAAGCCACTGCAATAAGTGCATAGGCCTTTTCCTAATAAACTGAGAATCTTCAAATGAAAATAAAACTATATTTTTCTAAGCAAATATTGATTTATTGATAATGGTAAAAGTGGGATATGACACGCTTTCCCCAATTACATAAGATTCTTTCCTGTAAAACTGCTGTGCATTTCCTCTACAGAGCTATCTCAGGACCTGATGTGTCAGCCAAGGAAGAGGGGCGTTGTAAGACAGTCAGAGAACAAAGAGCATCATCCAGCCGCTGTGATAAGTAACATGCAGACAGAAATAACAAATGAAAAACCCAACAAGCTGCACATCAAGGCTAAATTTATCCCCTCCCCCACAATTTCAGCCGCTAATGTATATTTTATGTACACTCAGCTTATGTGTTGCATATTTAATTGAGCGAGGGAATAGCACAAGAAAAGCTCTGTAGGTTTAAAATCAGGCAATTTAATTATTAGGATTGCTGGTTAGAGAAGCAAGTTTATACTTGGGGGTGGGGGGGGGGGGGAAGTGGAGCAAGATTTAACCCTATACAGTAGGGTGACCAGACAGCCCCGGTTTCAGGGGACAGTCCCCGGATTGAGGACACTGTCCCCAGACCAAGTCTGTCCCCAGTTTTGTCCCCAGATTGTATTTGAACAGGGGCTAGGGCAATTTCAACAATAGTCAGTGCAGAATTAAAAAAAAAAAAAATTCTGAATTACACCCCCCCGCTCTGCTGCTCCTACTAGCTTAGGGGGTGTATTTTTTCCATTATCTGTGCCCCTTTCTGATGATCATGTGGTGGTCGGAGAGGAGGGAATATTTCTTTAGTTTTGGGCGCATGCCTATTCAGCTTCGCTCGCATGTTCTTCTGCCTTGGCTCAAGTCCCGGCCTGCTGCCTGCTTATCTCCTTGCCTTCCCTGGCGGAGTGATCTTCCTCCGCTCTCCACCCAGTAGTAGCCGGGGATCGGAGAGTAAGGCCGCGTACACACGATCAGACATGTCCGATGAAACATGTCCGACGGACCGTTTTCATCGGACCAGGCTGAAGTGGTCCGTTGGTCTGATGTGCGTACACACCATCGGACCAAAATCCCCTCGGACCAGAACGCGGTGACGTAAAACACAACGACGTGATGAAAAAACGAAGTTCATGGCTTCCAAGCATTGATGCTGAGCATGCGAGGGATTTTGGTCCGATGATTTTGTGTACTAACCATCGAACATGTCCGACGGACAGGTTTTCAGCGGACAGGTTTCTAAGCATGTTTGGAAACTTTTGTCCGCTGGAAAACGGTCTGATAGGCAGGCCTGGATTTCCCACAAGGCCACCGAGGCCAGGCCTTGGGGTGGCAGGGCTCCAAGGGGCGGCAGCAGCATGGAGTCCCCTGTTTTCTGTCCCTGCCGCCGATTTACACAGTGAGAGGGGTGAGCTGTGCTCAGCTGTGACAGGAGTTCTACCACAGTGCAAGGACTCATGTTTTTGGAGGTGACAGGGTCAATAAAGAGAACCTTTCACCTTCAATTGCTATCACACAGGGAATTATTTTCTCCTGTGTGATAGCAATGAAGTTAAGTGAAAAAATAATAAAAAAAAAATGATATTAAAAATAATAAAGGTAGTTATACAAAAATAAAAACAAGTAAACGACAAGCTACAAAAAAAAAAAAAGTGAACTAATTGTGCCACCCCTGCCATCTGGTTGCAATTCTCTGTTGATTTGGGGGGGTGGTTTGGTTGGCGGGGACGGAGGTGCATTGCGGAACCTGGCCTTGGGGCGGCAGGGATAGCAAATCCGGCCCTGCCGATAGGCCGTACACACAAGCGAACATGTCCGCTGAAACTGGTCTGCGGACCAGTTTCAGCGGACATGTTCGATCGTGTGTACGCAGGCTGTGAGGCGGGCGGCTGCGGTGATGGGCAGAGAGTCGCTGATTGCCGCCATTACTAGTAAAAAAAAAAAATATGTCCCGGATTTAATTAAAAAAATCTGGTCCCCTTACTATACAGGGGCTTGTCATATTTCTCTTGCAAGAATTATCAGACCCTCGATTGACCTTTTTGCTTGTTTGATCATTGGAAAGTGTATGTAGGTTGTGTCCCTATGGAGGAGATTGCACAGTGCCATGCTACTACTGTTTAACCCATTTAAGGATGTTTAACCACTTAAGGACCTTGGGTGTTTTTCAGATTTGGTGTTTGCAAGACCAAAACATTTTTTTCTGCTAGAAAATGACTTAAAACCCCCAAACATTATATATATTTTTTCTAACACCCTAGAGAATATAATGGCGGTCATTGCAATACTTTTTGTCACACCGTATTTGCGCAGCGGTCTTACAAGCGCATTTTTTTTGGAAAAAATTCACTTTTTTGAATTAAAAAATAAGACAACAATAAATTTGGCTCAATTTTTTGGTATATTGTGAAAGCCGAGTAAAATGATACCAAACATGTCACGCTTAAAAATTGCGCCCGCTCGTGGCATGGCGTCAAACTTTTACCCTTAAAAATCTCCATAGGCGACGTTTAAAAAATTCTACAGGTTGCATCTTTTGAGCTACAGAGGAGGTCTAGGGCTAGAATTATTGCTCTCGCTCTAACAATCGTGGTGATACCTCAGTTGTGTAGTTTTAACATCGTTTTCATATGCGGGCGCCACTTACGTATGCATTCGCTTCTGCGCACGAGCTCGTCGGGACGGGGCGCTTTAAAAAAAAAAAGTTGTTTTCTTATTTATTTTTTATTTATTTTATTATTTTTTACACTGAAAAATAAAATAAAAAATGTGATCACTTTTATTCCTATTACAAGGAATGTAAACATCCCTTGTAATATAAAAAAGCATGACAGGTCCTCTTAAATATGACAAAAAAAATCCCTCCAAAGGAGAAAAAACACTGCACTAACAATAAACAGAAATAAATTGAATGAAAAAACCACACATGTGTGTGAGAAAAGCTGCCAGTACCAGTACTCTAAGACAGTGGTCTCCAAACTGCGGCCCGGGGGCCAGACGTGGCCCTTTGCTTGCCTTTATCTGGCCCTTGGGGCACTATTCATCTCATTGATAAGAAACTATTCTGCCCACTGACACCAACAATGGGGCATCATTCCTGTCACTGACAGCAACAATGGAGCACTATTTGTTCCCCTAATGCTAAAGATAGGACACTATTTACTCCCACTAATGCCTAAAATAAACTCCTATTAATATAATATTCCAAAATATTGATGAGAAAATAAGGAATAAAGAATATCTAAAAGATATTAAATAATGTGTATATTATATACACAAAAGTTCATAGGAGATGATCTGTGACCAAAAGTGAACGGAATTCCACCACCAAAAAGGACACCAACTCATGTGTTGTAGTCTCCTTACCACAAATATATGACCACCATGACAATGATCATAACAGGCGCTGATCTGTGACTGTTTTGCTATCGGTTCTGAGGAGACCTGAAAGCTAGATGGAAGCCTCCCTGCATTGTCTTGAACCTGCTGGATTCTGATCCGGTCATACACCCATTGGAAGGAGGTCACTGTGGATTGGTTTTTACAGCACATCCATCTGGAGTTAGTATGCCCGGGAAGACTTTAAATATCCCTGCGCCTGTTATGATCATTGTCATGGTGGTCATATATTTGTGGTAAGGAGACTACAACACATGAGTTGGTGTCCTTTTTGGTGGTGGAATTCCGTTCACTTTTGGTCACAGATCATCTCCTATGAACTTTTGTGTATATAATATACACATTATTTAATATCTTTTAGATATTCTTTATTCCTTATTTTCTTATACATTTTTTTGGGATATTTTCATTTTTTTTCACATGTATTCAATTATGTCATATGCATGCTGATATACTATTATATGCACAGCACTGTACCCTGTTTTTATATTTTTTATATTAACTCTTAAATATGAGATCTGGGGTTAAAAAGATCTCAGATCTCATATTTAGACTTAAATGCAAAAAAAAAAATATGGAAATTGACATTTTTTCAAATGACAAACATTTTTTTTTCTTTAAGCCGCATGGGCAGGACTGACGTTTTGATGTCACTTCCTCCCAGCAAAGCTATGGGGACGGGTGGGGGCCATCTTGCCCTTACTCGCATCCCGACACAACACAACAGAGGACCTGATCGCCTCAGCCGCTACCGACGACGCCGGTAAGCAGCGGAGGGCGCGGGAGAGCGGCGGGTGGGGGGCCCCTCTTCCGCCACCGATAACGGCAATCTCGCAGTGAATCCGCCGCGGAGACCACCGTTGTCGTGTACAGGACCGCTCACTGAAAAGATGGATACCTCGGTTGTGGCAGCAGCTACTGCCGTTACCGAGATATCCATCTTTAAAAAAAAGGACGTATATATACAGTGAGGGGTCCTTAAGTGCTTGACCCCCGGAGGATTCACCCCCCCGCCCCTTAATGACCAGGCCATTTTTTGCCACTGAGTTACTTTAACCGGTTAAGACCCGGACCATTATGCAGGTTAAGGACCTGGCCCCTTTTTACGATTCGGCACTGCGTCACTTTAACTGACAATTGCACGGTCGCGCGACGTGGCTCCCAAACAAAATTGGCGTCCTTTTTTTCCCACAAATAGAGCTTTCTTTTGGTGTTATTTGATCACCTCTGCGGTTTTAAATTTTTGCGCTATAAACGAAAATAGAGCAACAATTTTAAAAAAAATCTATATTTTTTACTTTTTTCTATAATAAATATCCCCTAAAAAAATATTTTAAAAAAATGTTTTCCTCAGTTTAGGCCGATACGTATTCTACATATTTTTGGTAAAAAAAATCACAAAACGCTTTTATTGATTGGTTTGCGCAAAAGATATAGCATTTACAAAATAGGGGATAGTTTTATGGAATTTTTATTAACAAATTATTAACAAATTTGTTAATGAAAACCTGTTTAATGAATGTTCTAGAATATAAATTCGTCAATTCGAAATTTGTAAATGCAAAAACCTGTAAATTTGAAAATCTGAAATAATAACTAACTATTAAATTATAGGTTTTGGAACTTCCTTTAAAATTTGTCTGTTAGTGAATGTATTCAAAGTTTCGAATTTTCCAAAATAACGAATGCTGTATCTAAACGAATGAAACGTAACAAATTAATAATAATAAATAATAAACTTTTTATTATTATTAATCATTAATTTGATCCGTTCCACTTGTTTAGATGCGCCATTCGTTATTTTGGATAATTCATAACATCGGATAAGTTCGTATTTGTTATGTTCACTAACGAAAGGAAATCCCAATACCTATAATTTAATAGTTAGTTATTGTTAGTTATTATTTAGAATGTTCCGATTTTTGTTCTTTAGAATTTTCAGATTTTCTTTCTTATTTTCAAACGATCGAATTTACGATTGTTTGAATTTATGAATTGCGATTATATCGAATGACACAAAAAACAAAAAACAAACACGAATGAAACAAAAATGAAAACAAACAATTTTTCGGCAGTGCACATGTCTAATATTGACAATAATGGTGAGATGCTCATCATGGACTAAATGTCCATGTTGGGTGTACAAGATACTGTCTGGGAAAAAAGAACACTAAAGCCTCGTACACACGCACGGTTTTCTCGGCAAGAACCAGCAAGAAACCTGCTGGCAGAGCAAACCGTGCAGAAAACTGCCCAGAATCTAGACGAGAAAAATAGAAAACCTGTTCTCTATTTTCTTGTCGTGAGATTCTCAGTAGTGTTTTCCTGCCGAGAAACTTGAGCGTGTGTATACTTGCTCGAAATGACTTTGACGCAGGTGCAGTAGCTTCCAAGGCATAGGTAGGGTGAAGCATCGAATGTGACGAGCGCATGCTCGTCGTAGTCGATGACGTCACCGCGTTCGTGCCATTTAAAAGAACGGCAGTTCTTTTGAATGGCCCGTGTGTACAAAATGTTTTTTTTCCTGACGAGATTCTGGGCCGTGTGTACAGGGCTTTAGATGATTCTTCTGAGTATTGCCTTCTTAAAAAATACGTGATTGAATAATTACTCTTACATAATATAGTTCCTATGAGCAAATTCTAATGACATTCATATCTTCAGCCATGTGTCTCATGAGCATTTATAATCGCACCCTGATTCAACACTGCTGCATCACACAGAGGGACTGAGCCGAATGTGCGTCTCAACCTCAGTACTGTATCTGCTTTCCACAATAAAAGCTCATTAAAGCATAATGTTTGAGCTATCATCAAAAGATAACAATTTATTCTCTCAATACTTTGGTTATAAATGAGCATAACATAACAGTATTCTCTGGAAATGAGCCATTTCCTGTTACATATATACTCAGGCCCGGATTTACTCCCTTTGCCGCCCCAAGGCCGGGTCCTTTAATGCCGCCCCACCCCACCATCACATGGGGGGGCAACGCGCTGGGGGTAAGCGATTTTTTGCAGACATGACTGGTGTTAGTGCTTCAATCATTTCGCCACCACGGTTGTTATGGTGTCAGGATGATTGAAATGTATTATTTCTATCATTACATTGTAATATAAAATGAAATAGTTCAACTCACCATAAATCAGAATGAGTGGAAACCCTGAGCATGTCACTTGCCACGCTGCCTGCCACCAGATGGGTATTGCCACAGTTACCTGGCTGCCACCCAAAAAGTACCCGTTTGTCACTAATTTCATGTAAAATCAAGCCCCCCGGGGAAACTAGCTGCAGGTGAACCGTGAAACAGAGGCACATGAGACTTGAGTGAGAGATGAGAGTGAGGGCGGACAGTGAGAGATGACGTCATTCTCTCTATTCTGTGTCGCGCGGCCCTGTAAGTAAGGGCGGAATTTGGAACAGCAGTGTGGGCAATGAGAGAAGATGGCCCGCACCACTGAAAAATGATTTGTCTCCTCCGCCGCCCCTGCACGCAGTGCCACCCCGAAGCCTGGCCTTGTTGGCCTTGTGGGAAATCCGGCCCTGTATGTACTGTATATACACAACTGTGATAAAAGCACTGAATATTGGTAATAGACTGTCAGCACTCTAATGCCTCATTTCCACTGAGCGGATCGGTTCGGTACGGTACGCTATTTTGAGTGTTTCCATTATGAAAGTGTGCCATAAAACCGAACCGTACCGGTTCATTCTGGGTCCTGCTTCAGATGTGGGGCCATAGAAAATGGAACGGTTCGGTTAGGGCGGAGCTACAATACATTCCACTGATTGGCGGACACGCTAGGCATTTTTTCTAAACCCTGTATGGTCCCTGACAGTCCGATTTGCAGTGGAAACGCTCACCAGAATAGACCGGTGCATTCTAACCGTTCCAAATTTACTGACCCGAACCGTTCCGTTCAGTGGAAACGAGGCATAATAGTTCGAAAAAAATGCCATATCAAATGGCTGCAACAAGAAAATTAGGTTTAAGTGGACCATATATTGTAGATCAGACCACTTGGGCTTCTCGGGTGAGGGTTGCCCAAAGCAATGGCCAATCCAGACAGTAACAATCAAGAGCTTCATTCCTACAATTCTCAAAGATCTTTTTTTTTCATTTAAATTTAAGTTTATTATAATAAAATAAAGAGCATACAGAGTAATAAACGTAATACAATAAATGCATCAGGAAACATCGTGTTGACAATTATAGTAGTAAACAATAGATTACATTTCTTAACTAGATTTCCCCTTCTCCTCCCCCCCCCCCCCCAATGTCCCAACTATATACCTGGTAAGTCTAACATGGGAGTGTAAACGTGTATAATCAGGAGGGATGGGAATCAGTAGAGGTAGCGACAACATTTTAGGGCTAAAATTCCCTGTTTACTAAGAAATCTATAAAACTTTTATTATAAGCTGAGATCATAAAACTAAAATATATGTAAGGAATAAATCACACCGAACCGTGGAGAGGATAGGTTTCCGGGGGCATCCCCTCCCCCCGACACCCCCACCGGGAGCAATCTGTGTCGAGGAGGGGGGGCAGCCCCCCCCCCGATGACAAAAAAATTAGATCCAAATGGAATTTAATACATACATCCAGTTAAACTAAATCAGCACTACCTGAGACCAGTGGAGAATATGATATGTAATGAATATCTCCTGTTCAAGAGAAAGAATAAAAATAAAGAAAAGGAGAGGGGGAGAAGGAGGAAAGAGGAAGGAGAGGAAAGGGAAAGGGAGGGTGGGCCTACCTGCCATAGGATTACATCAGTCTGAGTCCAGAGCCAAAACTAAACTTACATGTTGTGGGAGATTCCCATGTAAATCAACCAAGGTTCCCAAATTTCAGTGAACTGGGTAGAGGTATCTAACATAGAGTTCATTCTTTTTTCTTGTTCCATAATCCATGTAACCTTTCTCTTCATGTGTAAAATGGAAACCAACGGTTTCTTCCATGCAGCCGCTAAAGTGATTCTGGCGCCAGTCAGTATAAATAGAATCAGCTGTCTAATGGCCTTGGAGCTCTGTGGTATTAGTCCATTCAATAAGGCTATTGCAGGAGATTGATGGAGGTTACAACCGGTAACTCTCCTGATAATCTGGAATACCCTGTTCCAGAATCCCCGTATCCTAGGGCACTCCCACCAAGTATGGATCATGGTGCCTATTCCTTGACAACCTCTAAAGCATAGTGGTGAGGATGACGGATACATGGTGGCCAATTTAAATGGGACCAAGTACCATCTAGTGAAAATTTTTATATTAGCTTCAATGAGGGATGGACTCTTAAAACCCTTAAGAGATCTAGAGTAGTTTTTTTCCCAGTCCACCAAGTCCCAGTCCTCTTGAAGCTCTCTTTCCCAAGCTAGCATATGAGGTAATTTTATGTTATTTGATGCAAGAGATTTGTAGATGATAGAGATATTACCTTTCCTATTCTGAGCTTGTTCGCATTTGTGTTCATATGGGGTCAAAAGGCCAGAAATTGTTTTATCGTTCCAAAGTTTCTGAGCAAAGATATGTATTTGGTGTAGTCTGGATCTTTCAGAGGGGGGGGCAAAGGTTGTCTATAAGGAATTGCTCAGGAAGAGGACCTGTATGTTGAAAGAAACGTCCAATGCGGTACACCCCCCTATCAAGCCACCATTTGAAGGAGTCCACTTCCGTTTTGGGGCAGAAAGATGGGTCGAGAAAGATACTTGACAAAGGTTTGCCTCTAGAAATTAAGAGTGGATTGCTTTTAAGTGAATCCCATAATACCAATGCTTGTGATAGGGTGGGGGATAGTATAGGGGGTCTACTTTTAGGAGTGCGCCACATGAGTTCTTCAATTGTGGACAATGGGGAAGCCTGTTCTTCTATTTCTATCCAATCTGGGCGATCATTTTTAAGGTAAACCTCCGATAATTGCGCTAACCTCGCGGATTGATAATACCATAACAAGTTTGGCACTCCTAGACCTCCCTGTTCAGGTAAGTTAAACAGACTACGAGAGGGAAGACGGGGTCCCTTTTTGTTCCAGATAAACTTGGTGATTTTACCTTGAAAGGATTTTAGATGGCTTTTTATTATCGGGATCGGAAGGGATCGAAAAAGATATAGGAGTTTCGGGAGGAGAGTCATCTTGGTAGAATTAATTCTGCCGATCCAGCCTATGTTCTGCGCTCCCCATTCGGTAAGGTCCTTCTCGAGTTTCCTATACATAGGAGGGTAATTGGCCAAGTATAAATTCTGGAAATTTGGGGTCAGGTTGATACCTAAATAGTTAGTAGACGTAGAGTCCCATTTGAAAGTATATTTGTTTCTCAAGAGGGACACTGTGGGTTCTGAAAGAGAAATATTAAGGGCCCTAGATTTAGGCATGTTTACCGTGAGACCCGAGACTTTAGAGAACTCGTCTAGCAGGGAGAAAATTTCCGGAAGGGAGGAGATAGGAGAGGTCACGAAGAGTAGCAAATCATCTGCGAATAATGCGCATTTGTGTTCTTTTTTATTACAATGAACTTCCCTGATATTGGAGTTATCTCGGATGGCTATGGCCAGAGATTCAATAACAATAGTGAATATCAGAGGAGATAAAGGGCAGCCCTGTCTTGTGCCTCTTTGGATATTTATAGATTCCGAGAATATGCCTTGTAACCGGATTTTAGCTTCAGGGGAGGAATAGAGAGCGGAGATGATTCCTAAAAATTTAGAACCAAACCCCCAACGATTCAAAACAGAAAACAAAAATGGCCAAGATACTGAATCAAAGGCTTTCTGGAGATCAAGTGAGAGAAGCATACCTCTTTGTCTAGTGCTTCCAGACCACCCCGAGTACATTAAAGAGATAAGATCAATAGCTCTCCTGATCTGGTCCGGGCCTTGTCTCCCTGTGATAAAACCTACTTGATCTTTGGATATGTATTGACCTAAGAAGGCAGACATCCTATTAGCTATTATTTTAGTAAGTATTTTTAGGCCGTTATTAATGAGGGATATCGGTCTATAGTTCTCCACTAGGCTATGATCTTTATCGGGTTTCGGTATCAACGAAATATAGGCCAAATTAAGTTGTTTATCTATAGGGGAGCCCTCAGTCAAATGATTGTAAAATCGTGCTAGGTAGGGTGATAGAATGATAGGAAATGTTTTGTAATAAGACCCTGAGAATCCATCAGGGCCAGGAGCTGTGTTTAATTTTAAGTTTTTGATCACTGACATAACTTCCTCAGCTGAAATGGGTGCCTCCATCAACTCCTTGTGAACCTTTGTCAACCTGGGAAGATTCAGGCTGTTCAAATATTCACCTATTTTGTCAGAAGAAAAGTTACTATCCTTAGCGTAGAGCTTGGAATAGAAGTCGTGGAAGGCCCCCATCGCCCGCCGAGGATTTAGGGTAAGGGTACCATCTGCCATTTTTATCTTAGGGATGGTTCTCGATTTAAATCTGGGAGATAGTTTGCGTGCTAGCATTGGACCTATTTTATCCTTTAAATGGTAGAACCTGGCACCTGTCCATTTTAGATCATTTTCTGATTTTGCTGTCAGAGCTAGGTTTAAGGCCGATCTAGCAGCGTCAAGATCGTGGGTGGGAACACTGAGAGGGTCTAATTTATGTTTCTACGTAACTCTAAATAGGTCTCTTCCAATTTCTCTATGGTCAATTTCTTTTGTCTTCTAAGTTTGGCTGCAATTTGTATTATTTTTCCCCTAACTGTAGCTTTATGGGCAGCCCATAAGGTTTCGGGGGATATATCTTTAGTATCGTTAATTTCAAAATATTCCTTTATGGATTGTTCAATTTCTGCCATGAGAGTGGGATCTTTTAAGATCGACTGGTTAAGTGTCCAGTGAGACATTTTATGAGTTGTGTCCTCTTTTCTCAAGGTTAATAGAACCATGGAGTGGTCTGACCAAGGGACATCCTTTATAGTAGATTTAGAGGCTGCTGGGACATGATGGTTGGATATTAATATATGGTCTATACGGGAGTACGATTTGTGAGGATTAGAATAGTGGGTGTAATCTTTAGTTTTCGGATTTAATTCTCTCCAAATATCGGTCAATCGGGATTGATGAAGAATGCAAGCTACTTGTGTGCTAATTTTGGTTGGCCTTATGAGTTTATTATTATTTGGTTTGGATTTATCTAAACCCGAATCGAAAGCCAGGTTGGAGTCTCCTCCCATAATAATGATGCCCTCCATAAGAGGATGGAGGACTTCAAGCATCTGAGAGAACAACTTCTTCTGTCCCCTATTGGGGGCGTAATAGGAGACAAACGTGTATAGCTTCTCGTCTAGAGTTCTTTTTACCAAAATAAATCTGCCTTCCGGGTCTCTATATTCCTTTAGTAAATTAAAATTACAAAATTTGGATAACAAGATAGCCACTCCTTTCGTCTTGTTTTCCGCGTTGGATAAGTAGAATACTGGGAAGTGGGAGTGTAGGAATGAGGGGGAGTACCGCCTTGGGAAGTGTGTCTCCTGCAGGAGCACTATATCTACATGAAGTGCCTTGTATGCCTGGAGGGCTTTTCGTCTTTTAATAGGAGAGTTCAACCCCTGGGTGTTGTGTGTCACAACACGCAGGGGTTTAGTAGTGTTATTTGAGCCAGCCATGGGTCGTAAAGAGTGTTATGGACAGATCGTGTCTTGAAGACTGAGTCCATAGCTCAGAAGACACCTGTGATGGCAGGTAGGCCGGGAGGGAGGGTGGGTGGGAAGGTAAAGGGGGAAAAGGGGAGAATAGATACATGGAAATAAAGGCAAAAATGGTAACAACAAAGCAAGATGTAGTATTGCAAAAGGTCAAACCATGACCCAGATTGAAGGAAGGGAAGTTTGCTCCTTCCTTCAATCAAACAGAATTTATTATTTAGAGGACTAACTTCCTACTTGTCAGGGCGACAAAGTGTCGCTCCAAGAAGTAGGTTGAGGCTCAGGGCCTCACCGCCGACTGTCAGCGACAATCAAAAAGTTCATGAATTAAATTTTGAAAAACAAAGGGTTGATCCCCCAAAAATAACAATTGAAGAGATGGTACCTTCCCCCTAAAAAAAAAAATATATATATATATATATATATTATTTAATACCATAGGAAAAAATAAAAATTGTAGAACCATATGGGTAAGTAGATATTGAAAAACCACAAGAATAAATAAATAAATTATATAAGTGAGCCAGTAAATATTAACTCTTACTCTACCAGAAATCCTTATAAGTAATTTGATCAAGAATTGAGAAACAATTCATATTAAAAGAAGGCCTATTGGGGAGAAAAAAAAAAAAAAGAACACAACAACTTATATGAATGGGGGATGGACACCACCGGAGCTAAGATTAAATCATTTCAGTTGAAGTTTAGTAGAGTTATTTCAGACTTTCCTGTGTTTGACTCTATTCCAGGGATTTTAGGTTGGACTATTGGGTGTATTTCTTTTAGCTGAGGTTTGTTGCGGTGGTAAAGTGTCCATGGCTGGTTCATGTGAAATAATTTTCAGGTCTAGTAATAGTCTTTCACCTTCTTGAAAGTTGTGTACTACGTGGAGTCTGCCGTTATATTTGAATTTTAAGGCGAATGGGAAGGCCCATTTGTATTTAATGTCTTTTTTCATGAGGGCAGAAAGTAGTGGTTTCATCGCTCTCCTCTTCTGAATGGTGTAGGGAGATATGTCTGAAAATATTTGAATGGTTGCACCTTGATATTGAAGGTTTTCTTGTTGTCGAGATTTTTTCATCACCTCGTCTTTGGTGGAGTAATAGTGAGGCTTTACTATCACATCTCTCGGTAAGCCGTCTTTTCTTGGTGGGCCTAGGGATCTATGTGCTCTGTCTAATTCCATTTTGTGAATAGGTATGGATGGGATCAGGATTTTTATGATGTCCTGTATAGCTGAGTGTACATCTGTGATGGACTCAGGTAGCCCCCTGAGCCTGAAATTATCCCTCCTTGATCTGTTCTCCAAATCATCTATTCTGGCCTGGGCCACCTCCAGTTGTTCTTGCAGGTGTTGTATGTGGTCAGTATTTTGTTCGATTCTAGAGACATTAATATCCAATTTCCGTTCTATGGATTCGATCCTGTTTCCAAGACTTTGGAAGTCGGCTCTGATGTCCTTAGTGATTTTTTCAGCGTTCTGGGCGAGGCCCCTATCTAGAATTTCCGATATCCTGTTGAATAAGTCAGTAACATTGAAGGGGGCTTCAGGGGAGCGTTCAGTATTAGAATGGATGTAGATAGGGTTTTGAGAAGGGGCCTCAGAAGGGGTTAATTGACCCGACATTGTGGATATTATTCCTTCTTTAACAACAGATGAGTATAGCGCTGTATGTGATATAGAGTCTGATGAAGGGGGTGGTGAGATGGCTAACAGGTGAGATGAGATTTGTTTGACAGACATAGAATTTTCGGTAATTTCCAGCGTATGTGTCTGGAGTTTGGAGTCCATGTTTTTAAGAGATTCCTTGACGGCTAAAGTTTTAATAGTATTCTTGTTCTTCTTGTTTCGCTTTCCCTTCATGTATTGAATGTGTAGCAGAATATTTGCACCCACATGAGTCAAAGCTAAGTGAATATTAGGGTCGGCAGATTTATTAAGTATCCTGAATCAACCATTGGGAGGAGCATGATATTTTAGTGTTCAGTTCATACCTGGGTACCAGGGCTTGTAGTCAAACTGTGAAAACTGACAAAATCTGTTATAGGTGGAGTCCCTGTTTAATATAATAAGTGGGTGTCATTACTGTAGATGGGGGGGGATCTAAGATCTTCAAAAAATTTTGTCATCAGACACCCGACGGTGAGTGGTGGGTCTTCCCTAAGTCGCCACCTTAAAAGTATCCCTGAAATGAATTATAGTAAATGACTTGCGATTATTGCAGATTAAGTAAGATATTGTTGAATGAAAGTTTTCCTCTTAAGGTTGCAGCCTTAAAATTATCTGGTGTATATTTCTTCAGGTGGTAGCCTTAATCTGAGAGGCTGTAATGTACTCTGACAGGGGGGGGGGGATATGGACTGAGGGTCTTGAGGAGCGATGCTGAGGTAACCACTAGTCCCCTGTCTCTGTGTATTGTATCCACTCAGATTGAATTGCTGGGGAGGCCTCAGACAAGGAATGAATCCTATTGTGTAAAGTCTATTGATGAAAGATAAAATATCAGATGATATTAATCCTTTATGCTGTCACCTTGATTCTCAAAGATCTTATATTTAGTCTGAACGATGTATGGTCATGATACCTCCTGAACCCACTAGACCTATACCCCATATGAAGAGCAGAGGAACAATCTTAGATACACTATATTGTCAAAAGTATTAAAACACCTGCCTTTACACACACACATGAACCAGAATAATGGTGTCTTAGTCCATAGGGTTCAATATTGAGTTGCAGCTATAACAGCTTCAACTCTTCTGGGAAGACTTCCACAAGGTTTAGGAGTGTGTCTATGGGAAGGATAACTGACCGATTGGGGCCCACACACGATCGGTTTGGACCGATGAAACGAACCTTCAGTCCGTTTTCATCGGTTTGGACCGATCGTGTGTAAGCGGCCTAATGCCGCGTACACACGGTCGTTTTTTGCGATGAAAAAAAACACGTTGTTTTTTAAAACGTCATTTAAATTGATCGTGTGTGGGCAAAACGTTGTTTTTTGTCTTAAAAAAAACGACCAAAAAAAAATTCCAACATGCTTGAATTTTTTGTGTCGTTTTTCAAAACGTCGTTTTTTGTTTCACAGAAAGTCACCGTGTGTAGCAAAAACGTTGTTTAAA
Source organism: Rana kukunoris (assembly GCA_029574335.1). Taxonomy (NCBI): domain Eukaryota; kingdom Metazoa; phylum Chordata; class Amphibia; order Anura; family Ranidae; genus Rana; species Rana kukunoris. Next base: position 662,800,119 of record CM056049.1, read on the forward strand.
ACGACGTTTTTCAACCCGCGCATGCCCAGAAGCTAGTTATGAAGCGAGCTTCAATGGAAAAGAGTGGTGAACGTAACCTCGCTTTTTGTGAAAAAAACGATGGTGTGTATGCAACATCGTCTTTGAAAGTGACGTTTTAAAAACGTCGTTTTTTACTTCACAGAAAACGTCATCACAAAAAATGATCGTGTGTACGCGGCATAAGAGTTCCCTTCACTGGAACGCCAAGCCCAACCTCTGAAAAACAACCCCACACCATATTTCTTTCCTCCAACAAATGATTTGGAGGGGTGGCCCAATACTTTTGGCAATATAGTGTGGATAAGCGAATTTGGGGTGGATGAACTTGGCTGGCCTGCACAAAGTCCTGTCCTTAACCTGACAGAACACCTTTGGGATGAATTATAGTGGAGACTGTGTTGGCCTTCTCATCCAACATCAGTGCCTGGCCTTACAAATGCTTTTCTGGAAGAATGGCCAAACATTCCCATAGACACACTCCTAAACCTTGTGGACAGCCTTTCCAGAAGAGTTCAAGCTAGTATAGCTGCAAAGGGTGGGCCAACTCAATATTGAACCCTATGGACTAAGACTGGGATGCCATTAAAATTCATGTGTAAAGGCAGGTGTCCCAATACTTTTGACAATATAGTGTAATGCTGCAAACACACCATCGTTTTTCCTGATGTTTTTCACAATGTTTTCTCCAGCCTGACTCGCATACACACGTTCATGCAAAAAAATGACCAAAGCGCGGTGACGTATAACGCGTATGACGGGACTATAAAGTAGAATTTCCTTTCAAATGGCGCAACCCTTTGGGCTGCATGCGCGTTTTTTTTTTCCCCCTCGGAAAAGCATACACACAACCGTTTTTTGCGACGAAAAAAGACTGATGGGAATCACGACGACAAAAAAAAGAGAGCTGGTTTCAAGAGAAAACTACTAGGGTGCATACACACGACCGGTTTTCTTGACAATATAAAAAATGGCAGTTTTCTTGCCGTGAAAACTGGTCGTGTGTACGAGGCATTAGTCATCGTGGGTAATGTGTAGAACAGGCAAATTCTGCGGATGATACTAAACAAAAAGCTAGTTCCTACAATTGGGACGCTGTAGAACAAATGGCTTAACACCCCAAGAATGGCCACTTTAGATCTGTTGAGATCTTTTTGGGGCTAGGAGATGACTCTATATTATATAGAATAATGGAAACCTGATACTGTATAGAATAATGGAAACCTGATACTATATAGAATAATGGAAACCTGATACTATATAGAATAATGGAAACCCGCTACTATATAGAATAATGGAAACCTGGTACTATATAGAATAATGGAAACCTGCTACTATATAGAATAATGGAAACCTGATACTATATAAAATAATGGAAACCTGATACTATATAGAATAATGGAAACCTGATACTATATAGAATAATGGAAACCTGATATTATATAGAATAATGGAAACCTGATACTGTATAGAATAATGGAAACCTGCTACTATATAGAATAATGGAAACCTGATACTATATAGAATAATGGAAACCTGATACTATATAGAATAATGGAAACCTGATACTATATAAAATAATGGAAACCTGATACTATATAGAATAATGGAAACCTGATACTATATAGAATAATGGAAACCTGATACTGTATAAAATAATGGAAACCTGATACTGTATAAAATAATGGAAACCTGATACTATATAAAATAATGGAAACCTGATACTATATAGAATATTGGAAACCTGATACTATATAAAATAATGGAAACCTGATACTATATAGAATATTGGAAACCTGATACTATATATAATAATGGAAACCTGATACTATATAGAATAATGGAAACCTGCTACTATATAGAATAATGGAAACCTGATACTATATAGAATAATGGAAACCTGATACTGTATAAAATAATGGAAACCTGATACTATATAGAATAATGGAAACCTGATATTATATAGAATAGTGGAAACCTGAGAGCTACCCTTGAACTTGAGACAATACAAATAAGACTTATTATTGGTCTCCAAACAATTGTCGCAAAAGCTTTGGCGTCTACAAAATAGGGGGTAGTTTTATGGCATTTTTATTAATATTTTTTTTTTACTAGTAATGGCACCGATCTGCGGTTTTTATCAGTACTGCGACCTTATGGCGGACACATCAGACACTTTTGACACATTTTTGGGACCCTTGGCATTTTTATAGCGATCAGTGCTATAAAAATGCATTAATTCCTAAAAAAAAAATCACTGGCAGGGAAGGGGTTAACACTAGGGAGCGATCAAGGGGTTAATTATGTTCCCTAAAGTGTGTTCTAACTGAAGGGGGGGCTGCAAAGCAAAATCACATTATATTACGTGATTTTGCGCAGCCGAGCCGACCTGCCGCCGTAAAACGGCGGTGGGCGGTCGGCAAGAGGTTAAAAAAAAAATGCCAAAAAGGCTACAAGAAATTAGAATTTTTTTTTTATACTTTCCAGAAATGGCTGTTACTAGGCAGATCGTCCTAATCTGTCACTTCCTCATCCGCGTGGTCTTCTTTCTTCTCCTCCTCACGCTGCCTCCTGGGAAATGGGGAGCAGTGTCTTCTGGGACCTTCTGTGTGTCCCAGGAGACATCCGTCCACTCACATAGCACTGCGTGACTTGCGCATGCGCAGTAGGGAATCGGGAAGTGAAGCCGCAACGCTTCACTTCCTGATTCCCTCACCAAGGATGGAGGCGGGGCAGCCGAGACCCAAGCGATTGTTTGGCTTTGGCTGCCGACATCGCGGGTACCCTGGACAGGTAAGTGTCCTTATTAAAAGTCAGCAGCTACAGTGTTTGTAGCTGCTGACTTTTATTTATTTTATTTTTTTAACGCCGGACCTCCGCTTTAATACATTTAAATCGACATAAAACACGGTCGGGAAATACCTTATTTATCATCTTTCGGGTATTGGCCGCCCCATTAGTTGTACGGTTTGGAAATTATGCGCATGCGCCTTAGCGCCATCACAAGGAGGAGAAACAGGAAGGAGATGATCAGAGTAGCATCTCGACACTTCCCTCTGTGCCGTTCTGAGAGGAAGCTTGTCAATACTAATGTCCCGGCATGCAGGGGAGATAGAAACGGCACACATAGTGTGCCATTAATGAAAATAACTAGTGCGCAATCGCGCCTGACGTCACTCAAACTTGCAGGATGATTTCTATGGAAACGAACACATTGAGAACACAGGCAGCAATCAGCGATCAGCTGCCTGGTCTATATAGATTACAGAGAGATCAAGTTGTATTGGAGGGTTTACAACCACTTTAGGCAGAGAGGTTCAAGCAACACTATGCTCAGTTGTGAACAGGTCCCATAAAATATATAGGAAATTGCTAGTGGTGGAGCTTTAAATAACGCATCAAACCTCTCAGGTGTGAACTAGGCCTTTTATTATTTTAGTTACTAGACTGGGTTTGCCATCAGGCACGCACAGTAGACATGTTGTGCCATGTAGTTGTCAGGGGCGGCTTTGACCCGCTATCTCTTTTACATCATTTGCAGAATACAGTCATTCCTATATACTGTAAGATTATTTACACACTGCCAGAATATTCCAAGCCAAGTTAGAACCAATAAAACAAGAAAATGTTCTTTGTACTTTAGGTACTGTAACTGTCACCACTGTTTACGATTTCCATTCCACTGACCCAAGACAGCTTATCCAACACTCCGACTTCCAGCAGACACGACCCATTCCATTCCCCAGAATAACCGAGACACACAAGCTCTGGTTCTGATTCCAAAATGAATGAATACTTGTAATGGTAACTCTCAGTCTTATATACAGTTACAAAGCATGCTGCAGTAATCACAGGGACAATGAAACTCTCCACCCAAAACATCACACAATGGGTGCTTAACGAGTTCCCCCTCCAATCCACATCCCAGACAGACATAGGATGACCCTAGACCCAAGAGTCATTGGTGAAGCTGGCACAGGAGTACACTGCACCCTTCAAAAGTCTCAGGCTGCGTACACACGGAGGGACATGTCCGCTGAAACATGTCTGACGGACCGTTTCCAGCGGACATGTCTCCTCCGGATTTTCGTCCGACGGTGTGTACACACCATCGGATGAAAATCCCCTCGGCCAGAGAACGCGGTGACGTGGCGGTGACGCCGCCACGTCACCGAACCAGGAAGTGAAAAACTTCCACGCATGCGTCGAATCCATTCGACACATGTGCGGGCAGATATGTCCGCTGGTTAGTGTACTAACCAGCGGACATATCCGACGGACATGTCTCCGGCGGACAAATTTTAAAGCATGCTTTGAAATTTGTCCACTGGACAAACATGTCCGCTAGCCCGTACACACGATCGGATTTGTCTGCTGAAACGGTCCATCGGACCAGTTTCAGCGGACAAATTCGATCGTGTTTACGCGGCCTCAGAGTATCACGGTCATTGGTCATTCCGTTACAGGTACTATGTGCCTATAGCTCCTGGGATGGTAATCTAGCCCCAGTTACAGGTGAATGGAGGCGTGTTAAATCATTTGTCGGCTTTTGACATCTCCTGGGAAGTAATGCCGCAAGATCTCCCTGGCAGTGTTCCCAGCTTCCTCCCTATTCCCCAGACACCGTTATCGTGAAGCCAAGCAAAGTGATTCTCTCTTGCTATATGCCACGTACAGAAACATTTATGTAACATGCCTGCCATGATGGAGGAACAGGAGGTTTAGGGTTGGAACTTAAAGCGCAGAGATCTCATCTCTGGAGTCTGAGAGACCATTTAGTTCAATGCATTGCAGTAATGAGTGGTAAAACGTATTTCATCATGCATCAACGCAATGTGCGCTCATCATTTTCACTAGTAAAATATTGACAAAGACAACCACACTGTGTCGCACTAGAACGCATGCATCTGTGCTATGGCATCCCAGTCATAATCTGTAGGGTTCAATATTGAGTTGGCCCACCCTTTGCAGCTATACCAGCTTCAACTCTTCTGGGAAGGCTGTCCACAAGGTTTAGGAGTGTGTCTATGGGAAGGTTTGACCATTCTTCCATAAGCGTATTTGTGAGGCACTGATGTTGGATGAGAAGGCCTGGCTCACAGTCTCCAATCTAATTCATCCCCTAGGTGTTGAGGTTAGGACTCTGTGCAGGCCAGTCAAGTTCCTCCACCCAAAACTCACTCATTATTGTCTTTATGGATCTTGATTTGTCCAAATCATTTGGTGAAGGGGGGGTTAGGTGTGGGGCTTGGCCCTTAAGTTCCAGTGAGGGGAACTCTAAAGGCGTCAGCATACAAAGACATTTTGTACAATTTCATGCTCCCCACTTTGTGGGAACAGTTTGGGGACGGCCCCTTCCTATTCCAACATGACTGCACACCAGTGTACAAAGCAAGGTCCATAAAGACATGGATGAGTGAGTTTGGGGTGGAGGAACTTGACTGGCCTGCACAGAGGCCTGACCTCAACCTGATAGAACACCTTTGGGATTAATTAAAGCTGAGACCAACATCAGTGCCTGACCTCACAAATGCGCTTCTGGAAGAATGGTCAAACATTCCTATAGACACACTCTTAGGCCGTGTACACACGGCAGAGAACCTCGACGGGCAGAACACATCGTTCCGCCCGTCGAGGTTCCCTGCCGGCCGTCGAAATCGGCGACCCGCCCGTCGGCAATGGCAACCAGCCATTCTTCCAGGCGGGCCGTCGAGCAAATAGAGAGCGTGCTCTCTATTTCTGCTCGACAGGCTTCCCGACGGGAAGCTCGCCGAGAGCGTACACACGGCCGAGGTCCTCGCTGGAATGCAGCTTCCAGCGAGGTTCTCGCTGATTTCCAGCGAGAACCTCGGTCGTGTGTACACGGCCTTAAACCTTGTGGAAAGCCTTCCCAGAAGAGCTGAAGTTGTTATAATTACAAAGGGTGGGCCAACTCAATATTGAACCCTACAAACTAATGCCCCGTACACACGATCACTTTTTGTGATGAAAAAAAATGACATTTTTAAAAATGTCATTTAAAATGATGGTGTGTGGGCAAAATGTAATTTTATGTCTTCTGAAAAATGACCAAAAAAAAATTCGAACATGCTCGAATTTTTTATGTCATTTTTTAAAATGTCATTTTTTGTGTCATAAAAAATTATCGTGTGTGGGCAAAACTACGTAAAAAATGACGTTTTAAACCCGCACATGCCCAGAAGCAAGTTAGGAGACGGGAGGTAAAACTACCATTCATAATGGAGTAAGCACATTCATCACGCTGTAACAGACAAAAAAGCAGGAATCGTCTTTTACTAACAAGTAACCAGCTAAAAGCAACCTCAAGGCAAATAGAACTTCCCCTTTAGTGCCGTCACTTTGTTCATCATTTTCCAAAAATGATGGTGTGTACGTAACGTCATTTTTTAAAATGAAGTTTGAAAAATTTCATTTTTTTTCATGAAGGAAAATTACATTTTTTTTCATCACAAAAAGTGATCGTGTGTACTGGGATGCCATTAAAGTTCATGTAATGGCAGGGGTCCCAATACCTTTGTCAATAAGTGCATGTAATTCAGAACTGGACTTCCACTTCATTTCTGTTCAAATCATATGCGCTTCTTTGCAGTGCGATTTCAGCCCATTCATTTTGTATGGCTCAAATCGCACGGCACCTGCACGAAAAAGGCGCATGCACTTTTTTTGGCCACACTGGAATCGGATCATGATCCAATTCAGCCAATCGCATTGCGTTTTTGCAACCTGTGTTTGGGGTGTCGTTGACTTAAAGCGACACGTAAGTCAGGAATTTTTTTTTTTTTAAACAACAAACATGTTATACTTACCTCCACTGTGCAGTTAGTTTTGCACAGAGTGGCCCGGAAAGCCGTCTTCTGGGCTCCTCCTCGCAAAAGCTTTCCATCTTCATGTGAGGGAGCTCGCACGGTGGAAAGCTTTTGCCAGCGCGCTCCCGTGATACAGCGGCGGCCATAGCCGCCGACTGTATCACTCGGCTCCGCCCCCCTGCACGCCGCGTCATCCGCTGTGATTGACAGCAGCGCCAGCCAATGGCTGCGCTGCTACCAATCCGCCCAGCCTAGCCAATTAACAGCCAGCCTGGGAACCGAAGAGGATGTCGTGGACGTGCCCGGGAGTTTTGAACGGTCAGGTAAGTAAAAGGGGGGGGGGGGCGGTGCTGTGAGATGTTTTTTTACCTTAATGCATAGGATGCATTAAAGGGGAGGTTCCCCTAAAAAGAAACTTTTAACATTGCCTGTGTCTTCTTAATAACATTTAGAATCGGCTGGTAGTTTAAAAAAAAAACACCCGTACATACCATTTTCGGCATGTACTCTCACCGCCGCTTCCGGGTCTGGCGGCCGGGGATGGGAGGGCCTGCTTCATTGACAGGCATCCGATCGACGCATACAGCGCGTCACGAGATGCCGAAAGAAGCCGAACGTTGGTGCGCATGCGCATCTGTGTGAATACCGCACCGCATTATTGTGAACCCAGACTAAAGCCTCATACACACGATCGGATTTTCCGCAGACAAAACGTAGGACTTTTGTACAAAGGTGCGTTGGTCGTGAACTTGTCTTGCATACAAACGGCACACAATTGTCAGCCAACAAACCCAAAACTACGTGAAATTTTAGCTCCACCCTTTAAACACCTTCTGCTAATGTTGTGTTTGGTGAACATTGCTTCTAAGCATGCGTGTTTGTACTTTGGACTTGTGTACACACAAACGGAAAATCCGACAATACACAATTGTTGGCAGAAAATTTTAAAGCATGCTATCCAACATTTGTCCACGGAAAATCAGACAATTGTCCGATGGAGCATACAAAGGTTCAGATTTTCCGACAAAAGCCTGCCATCACACAATTCCTGGTGGAAAATCTGATTGCGTGTAAGAGGCTCTAGTCTGGGTTCACACTGATGCAATGCGAATAGGTGCAATTCTCATGCAGATTTTTTCTGGAGTTCAGTGCGATTTTTTTTTTTTTGCGATTTATGCTAAAGACAGTGCGATTATAATGCAAATTTAATGCGTTTTTAGATATGATTGGGGCGCAGCTGCAAATTCTGCAAGGGGGGGGGGGAAGTGTTTAAAATTCTACAGAGAAAAATAAGCATTCGGACACATCGGTTTTCATTGATGTCTATGGAGAGGAAAATCGCAACGCAGTAAACTCGCACAGGACCCTTTTTTTTTTTCTTTTTGCTGCATCGCATTTGCATAGCTATCGCAACACATAGATTTCAACGACTGTCATTGAACACAATGAATCTGCAACAGACTGCATACAGCAATTGTCTTTGGATCCTGAAAGTATTGAGTATGGAAGTATGGAACTTCCGCTTTTTGGATTCCCCCCCCCCCCCCCCCTCCGGTGTCACATTTGGCACCTTTGAGGGGGGAGCAGATACCTGTGTAACACAGGTATTTGCTCCTATTTCCTGGCATAGATCACAGCAGTGACCTACGCCATGTCCGCCGCCTACTCCCCCCCCCCTGCTGTCTTCTGGGAGACACACAGGTCCCAGAACACCGCAGGGACCAGTGGGGTTGTACAGTGCGACTCACGCAGTAGGGAACCAGGAAGTAAAGCCGCAAGGCTTCACTTCCTGATTCCCTTACCAAAGATGGCGGCACCTCCACCCGAAAGCCGAGTTACGGATCGGCTTCGGGTGCCGACATTGCGGGCGCCCAGGACAGGTAAGTGTTCGATTATTAAAAGTCAGCAGCTGCAGTATTTGTAGCTGCGTTTTTTTAATATATTTTTTTTTCCACGGAACTCTGCTTTAAAGCAAAAATTGAACTTCCGCTAATCCCACTCCTCACCCCCTTACATGCCACATTTGGCATGTAATTTTTTTGGGGGGGGAGTGGGGGCTTCAGGAGGAGTGGGACTTCCTGTCCCACTTCCTGCTTCCGCCGAGGGGCTGGTTAGGCGATTAAGCTTAATTACCTACACCAGCCCCTCCCTGTAGGCGATCGCATGGGACACATGACAGGTCCCATGCGATCGCCTGTCCAATCAGCGGTGGGCCGCGCTGCTCGCGCATGCGCAGTGGGTGCCCGGCCATGAAGCCGAAGGCTGTCACGGCCGGGTGCCCACAGTTGTGATGAGGACGCCAGCCGGGGAGGGGGGTAGAGGAGCCGAGCCCTGGTCGGCGCGTCGCTGGAACGCTGGAGCAGGTAAGTGTCTGTTTATTAAAAGCCAGCAGCTACACTTTTTGTAGCTGCTGACTTTTAATAAACACAAATATTGGCTGGAACACCCCTTTAAGTTTTGGATAGAGTGAGGACGGGCGGGTTCCTCTGTCAGATTTGCATTAATAACTCTGTCCCTATTTAGGATATTGCCATCGTTTCTGGTGACAGGTGACAGGAAGTGAGGAAAAATTCCCCAAACTGGGACAGCAAAGCACACAGCATCTATCATTCTATCCAAAACAGTTTTACCTCAGGTGACAGTAAACAGAAGTACACTGAATAATTCTCCTCATTTTGCATACAATGCGCAGTGATAGACAGGGACTACAGACAGAAATAATAATGATTTATTAATTCAGCAGCACGCACATCGTTTATCAGCCGTCATCCCGCACTACAAAGTCATTCACTTGCATACACACCACCTTTCAGCGCACAGCTGCTTATATAACAAATCAGCATTGCTGTATTCAGAGTGCGATGTCTGTCATATAATTCATTATAAACACCTCTCTGAATTTACATTAATGGATGTTATAATCTTTTTATTTTTCTCCAACCTGCTTAATGCACCAAAATCTATGTTCCATATGTACGCAACATTACATACAGTACAAATAAACAATACATACATATATTGTACTCTACAATACCAAAAGTATTGGGACCCCTGCCTTTACACGCACATGAACTTTAAACTGGTTATAAACCCTTGTGTTTTTTCACCCTAATGCATCCTATGCATTAAGGGGAAAAAACACCTGGCAGTCACCGCCCCCGCAGCCCCCCATTTTACTTACCTGAGCCCCGAATTTGCCTCAGATGGGACGAGCTGTCCCTCTTTCCATGGGGTCTCGGCTCTTGATTGGATAGATTGATAGCAGCACAGACATTGACTCTCCCGCTGCAATCAATCAAATCCAATGACGCGGCTCCGACAACTCACGAGTTTGTGGCCTGGAAGGAAGAGGGGCCAGAAGATGGATGCTGGCTACACGGGGGACATTGCTGGATTATTTTCACATAATGGGCTTGTATGCGATGCATACAAGCCCATTATGCTTTTCATTTGCAGGCTTTGCAGCGATCAAAAGAGGAAGTAAAACCCATCAGGGTTTACCTTCTCTTTAAGAGCCAGGAGGATGGTCTATGTGGACAGCTTTAACCCAGATGCCTGCATACTTAAACCTTGTACACACGATCGGATTTTCTGCAGACAAAGCATCAGACTTTCGTCCGAAGGGCATTGGCCATGAACTTGTCTTGCATACAAACGGCACAAAATTGTCGGACAACAAACGCGAACGTAGTGACGTACTACCTGTTTTTTCAGCTCTTGTGCGCCACCCTTCGGCACCTTCTGCTAATGTCATGTTTGGTGAACATTGATTCTGTTGTGGAAATTTAATGAAGATGTATTTAATATGTATTGTCATAGTGGCACCCATTGTTGGTTTTCCCGCAGCCCGCTCTAAAGAGCTGACTGGGGCAGACTGAGACTGGTTAAGATACACTTCCTGATTTGGAGAAGGGTGTTTGTAGAGTGGAGTGTCGGCCGGCGATAGGGCCCCTGTGTCATGCACAGATATTCGCCTGTGCGATGCGTCCACTCTGCAAACGCATTGTCAGTTTGGCTGGTGTGCACTCCTGTCATTTCTCGGTACCTGATCAACACTGTTTTGTGATGTGAGCGTACACCTGCAGATAAGCTCCCCTCATCAGGAACTGTGTTCATTTGTTATTGAATTATTACTGTATCATATTGTTGTTATTACTGTATCGTTATTGTATCATGATGTTGTTGTATTGTCTCATCCATATATGGGCATTTGCTGTGTCCAGCCCACATGCTGTGACATCACTTCCTATTGTCACATGCTGTGATCTCCTCCAATCAGCTGTGGTCTGTGAAGTCTTTTACGCTAATAAATAGACTCCGTGTGGGCGTCGCCAAGCAGTCTGATGAGGATGCTGAGACGAAAACAAGCTGATGGGTGATGGTGTCTGATTGTATGAATGGAAAGGGGATGAATGGTGAGTGAAACTTTTAGCTTAAAGCGGATCTCCACCCTAAAGTGAAGATCCGCTGATCGGAACCCTCCCCCCCTCCGGCGTCACATTTGACACCTTTCAGGGGGAGGGGGCTGCAGATACCTGTCTAAAGACAGGTATCTGCACCCACTTCCGGCCCGCAGTCTCGGGCAAAAGACGGGCTTTTCCCATTGTGTGCTGGGAACTCTCAGCTCCCAGCACACAGCGGGAGCCAATCGCGGGCGCAGCGCGACTCGCGCATGCGCCGTAGGGAACCGGGCAGTGAAGCCGCAGCGCTTCACTTCCTGGTTCCCTCACCGTGGATGGAGGTGGGAGCAGCAGGGTGACGAGCGATCGCTCGTCCTCTGCTACGGACGCCGCTGGACTCCAGGACAGGTAAGTGTCCTAATATTAAAAGTCAGCGGCTGCAGTATTTGTTGCTGCTGGCTTTTAATATTTTTTTGAGGTGAACCATCCGCTTTAAAGATGGATTATTTCACTAAGACGAAATGTGTTACTTTTAGAGACACGATATCTGTCTGTGTGCTCTGCATACAGCCAAATTCCTATGACAATTCCAAGCATGTGTGTTTGTACTTTGGACTTTTGTCTGACGGACACAATAGGAAAATCTGACAATAGACTGTTGTCCGCGAAAAATGTATAAGCCTGCCATCCAACATTTGTCGGCGAAAGGTCAGACAACAATTGTCTGATGGAGCGTACAAATGGTCGGATTTTAGGCCAACACACAATTCCTGTCGGAAAATCCAATTGTGTGTACGAGGCTTTAGATGTGCCTGTTTTATTCATCAACCATGTGAGTGGCTAAATGTTGTACCTTCATTAAATGTAACCATATTGCTACACTTAAGCCTTGTACACACAGGCCAGAATCTCGTCAGGAAAAAACCCTTGTTTTTCCTGACGAGATTCTTGGCAAGAATCTCTTGCCGCCCGAGTGTACAGACACTCCTTTCAAAAGGACCACGGTTGTTTTGAAAGGCAAGAACGTGGTGGCGCCATTGCTTAAGACGAGCATGCGCTCATCACATTCGATGCCGTGGACGCCATCTTGCTGCACCCTACCTATGCCTAGGAAGCTATCGCGCATGCGTTAAAGTCATTTCTAGCATGGTTTCTACGGCGACAGGCAAGTATACACACTTTCGGGTTTCTCGGCAAAACTCTGCCGAGAATCACGACGAGAAAATAGAGAGCAGGTTCTCTATTTTTCTCGTCGAGATTTTAGGCAGTTTTCTTGATGAGAAACCTGAAAGCCTCGTACACACGCACGGAATACTCGGTAAGAAAGCTCTGCCAGCAGTTTTCTTGCTGGTTCTTGCTGAGTAAACGGAGCGTGTGTACAAGTCTTTATAGGCGCCTCTCTTCTCTATACTCTGTAGCTCCTGCTGGATTTTGCTTCTAATGGAGGCTGCCATTTGTGGATGGAAATGTTATGGTTACACAATTTATCACATTGTTATAATCTTTTTATATGGATTATAAACTGAAGGACTTCTGAATAAATGGTTGTGGAAGGAATCAGTTTCCATTATTTGTCATGGGGAAATTTGCTTTAATATATAAATGCTTTGGAATTCTAGCATGTTTCCGGAAAGAACTATGCTCACAATCCAAGGTTTGATGCCTTGTACACACGACCGTTTTTCACGACAAGAAAACTGCCATTTTTTATATTTGTCGAGATAAAACTGGTCGTGTGTACACCCTAGCAGTTTTCTCGACAAAAAAACTGCCCGCAAATAAATTTAAACCAGCTCTTTTTTCTCGTCGTGTTTCACATCACTCTTTTTCTCATCGTGAAAAACTGTCGTGTGTATGTTTTTCCGAGGGGGAAAGAAACGCGCATGCTCGGAATCAAGTATGAGACGGGAGCGCTCGTTCTGGTAAAACTAGCGTTCAGAATGAAGATGGCACATTCGTCACGCTGTAAGGGACTGAAAAGCGCAAATCGTTTCTCACCAAACTTTTACTAACACGAGGATGAGTAAAAGCAGCCTAAAGGGTGGCGCCATTTGAAAGGAACTTCCCGTTTATAGTCCCGTCATACGTGTTGTACGTCACCGCGCTTTGGTCTGACGTTTTTTTGCATGAACGTGTGTATGCAAGTCAGGCTGGAGAGGAATCACGTTGTGAAAAACGGCTTGGCTGTAAAAGAGTAAAACCATGGAACAGCAAACACTTCAAAATGTGAAAGTCACTCCTAGACAACGTCCATCGTACACACTTTGTCTTTTTCATTCAGTGCGAATAACTGATTTATCATGTCATTGCGGTAACATTTTGTCATCTCAGCAGACGGAAATATGTGCAGTCAGAGTTATTGCTGCCAAATCTGCCCCTAATGAAAACGGAGAAGGTCCCGTACTGTGGTGACAATCCCAGAACAGGTGACAAACCGGTTACTGAGCGCAGGGCACAAGAGGTGAAGGCCTAGAGTAGGGAGAAATCTTGTCCTCTGTAGGAGACATTTGTGTCAACTCTGGAGGGATTAGGTTTCACTGCTGCAACTGTTCCCAAGTCTCAGGTCCTATTGAGGAGCGGCACATGTCACAGAAGCAGACAGAACTGATCTATTTAAGTGGCTTTAAAACCTCAAGTACATTGATTGAGGGTTAGTATGGGTGGGGAGAGGAGAAAATCATTACTTCTATCCCATCTGTACAAAGACTGATTTAAATGGGAGCTTTACAGAAAGTCATAATGGAGGAAAGGTGTGGGTTTCAGGCAGTTAAGCCTCATACACATGACTGGTTTACCTGGCAGGAAAACTGCCGGGAATCCCGGCGGGAAAATAGAAAACTGCCTTGTACACACGACCAGTTTTCCCATCGGGTAAATTGCCATGACAGCTTTTGGCTGGGAAAACTGGCCGTGTGTATGCCCCATGGCAGTTTTCCTAACAGGAAAACCGACGGGAATCCCGGCAGGAAAAATTAGATCATGTCTCTTTTTTCCTGCCGGGATTCCCGGCAGTTTTCCTATGGGAAACACTGCGGTGGAGCATACACACGGCCAAAGCTCTCATGGCATTTTCCTACCAGGAAAACCGAGCGTGTGTGGGGTGGAAAAGCTACTCAGCAGGTTCTCGGTTTTCCCTGCTGTTCTCTGACTTTTTACCGTGGGGAAAACAGATCGTGTGTATAAGGCAAACCTGCTCTCTTTTCCCGCTGGGATTCCTGGCGGTTTTAAACCCGGCGGTTTTCCTATAGGGAAACACTGCAAGGGAGCATACATACGGCCAGGATTTCTGGCCAAAGCTCTCCCCGCAGTTTTCCCGATGGGAAACCTGGCCGTGTGCACACAGGGAAAATTACTGAGCAGATTCTCTGTTTTCCCGTCGGGATTTCCGACAGACTTTATACCGCCAGGAATCCCGGTCGTGTGTACAGGGCTTTAGACTATAGAAATGATCAGCAAAACAAGGAACAAAGAAACACTGAAACAAAACTGGAACCGTTGCCCAGCAGTCAGGGTTTAAAGAGAACCAACATACATTTGTGTTTTTTTATGTCTAGAGATTTAAGGCTACAATCATGACTCAATGGGATGCAACCTCCAATCCCTAATACATCTAGAGCAGTGGTCCCCAACCTTTTTGGCACCGGGGACCGGCATTGTGGATGAAAATTGTGCCAAGGCCCGATGATGCGGGCCGAAAATGCGTTTTTTCGCGGCCAATTTGTCAGTAAATGCCTGGTGTTAGCACTTCAATCATCACAACACCATGGTTAATATGGTGTCAGGATGATTGAAGCACATTATTTTTATTATTATATTGTAATATAAAATTAAATAGTTAAACTCATCATAATGCAGAATCTGCCACCAGATGCAGCTTGCCACAGTGCCTGTCACCAGATTGCCACATGCCACCAGATGCAGATTGCCACATGCCACCAGATGCAGATTGCCACCAGATGCAGATTGCCACCAGATGCAGATTGCCACATGCCACCAGATGCAGATTGCCACCAGATGCAGATTGCCAACCAGATGCAGATTGCCACATGCATCCAGATTCAGATTGACACAGTGCCTGCCATCAGATTGCCACATGCCACCAGATGCAGATTGCCACAGTGCCTGCCACCAGATTGCCACAGTGCCACCAGATGCAGATTGCCACAATGCCACCAGATGCAGATTGCCACAATGCCACCAGATGCAGATTGCCACAGTGCCTGTCACCAGATTGCCACATGCCACAGGCTGCACATAGTGACCCCCCCATCACAGCTCACCTCTGGATCTCCCTGCCCTGGATGTCACAGCGCCGAGCGCTGCCGCTGCTGCCTGGCTTCACTCACGGAGGGCGGGGGGGCACCGGGCTGACATCCCCCCTAATGTGTGGCATCCAGTGCAGAAAGCCCCCTGTGTAGGCGGAAGCGCGGCGGGGCTGTGTGGGTGGAAGCGCGGCAGTGCTGTGTGGGCGGAAGTGCAGTGATGGCGGCGATCTCTCTGCTCGCCCGCCACCGCCACACTGAATGCTTTGCGGCCCGCCAGTAAACAGGCTGCGGCCCGGTAGTGGGCTGGAGTAAGGCTTAGAAAACAGTTGCAAACTTCTCCTTTAAATACAAATACGCTTGATGCTGCCGATGCTTTAAAAAAAGTGAATATCGGCCGCACCAGTAATCGGTCAACCCCTAGTATATAGTGGAATTTTTGTTTATCTTTTTCTTATACTATAGATAAAATACATCATTATTATTAATATTAATAATAATAATAAAATAAAAAATAATAATAATAATGTAATACATATTTTATTACATATAATTAATTTATTTTACTTATTTATGATGATTTTTAGTTATTTGTGTATTTCATTTACATTTATTTATATATTATTACTATTTAAAAAATATATATATATTTGAGCAGAAAATCACGCAGAAGACGAGCGACACAACGTACAAACACTGTGTTTCAATTCATTTCTACGAAAATAAAGTCACGCAAAAAATGCCCAAATCTGCCCGATTTCAGCGACAAAAAAAGCTCCAGCGCTTGTTTGAGCCTCAGGTGACATCAATGGCGGATCCAGGGGGGGGGCAACGGGGCAATTGCCCCCCCCCCCCCCCCCCGAGGCAATCATGTCACATTGGCTTTAAAAAAAAATATATATATATATATATATATATATTTATTTATTTATTTTTTTATATTTTTTTTAGGGGTCCGGAGGTCCCCAGGGGCCCGGAGGCCACCAGGGCCCCAGATGGCAAACCCCTCTTTTTTTGATTATTTTTTTATAAAAAAAAAATATTTTTTTAACATATGTTTATTTTATTTTTTATTAAAGGGCCAATTTTTTTTCTTTTATTTTTTTTTGAAGTCCGGAGGTCCCCAGGGTCCCGGAGGCCGCCAGGGCCCCGTATGGCAACCCTCCCTTTTTTTATTTATTTTAATAAAAAATATATTTTTTTTTATTAAAGGGACATTTTTTTTTTTAGGGGTCTGGAGGTCCCCAGGGGCCCGGAGATCCCCAGGGCCCCAGATGAGCACCCCCCTTTTTTTATTAAACTTATATATATATATATATATATATATATATATATATATATATATATATATATATATATATATATATATATATAAAAATTATTATTATTATTATTGTTAGTATTATTATTAAAGGGCACAGAGGTCCCCAGGGCCCCCGGAGGACAACCCACTTTTTTTTTATACATTTTTTTTATTTTTTTTTATATTTTATTTATTTTTTTCTCTTTTTTTATATATAGATATATTTTTAATAAAGGGCTCAGAGGTCCCCAGGGCCCCATGTGTCAAACCCCCTTTTTTTAATAAATGTTTTTTTTTATATTTTTTATATATTGTTTTATAACTTTTTTTTTAATCATTTTTTTAAAACTGCAGCTGCTGCTGCCGAGTCTGTCACTCTCTCTCTCTCATCACCAGGGTCGGTAGGCTGCCTGTCCTGAGGCTGCTTTGAGCTGTTGCTGACTGCAGCACTCCCCTCTCTCCTGCTGACATCGGGCATCTCTGGCTGTGTGTGAGCTGGATCTGTGTTCGGCTGTGCTGCCTGTGCTAGACCTGCTCGTGTGATAGTAGATGGAGATGGAACACTGATTGAATCAGTGTCAGGGATTCTAAATAGACCAGTACTGTGTGCCTACACAGAGGAGACCAACACTGTATGCAGTGAAATAAAAGGTGTTTATTTACAAGGTGAACAAAACAGGTGAAGACAAACAGTGCACACATAACAACAAAGCATATATAAGTGAAGGGGAAATGCCGTAATCATAAACCAAAAGCCAAGCCGAGGTCATATACCAGGAGATCACAGAAGAAGCTGCAGACAGGGAATGGGCAGGAAGGGAATGTCCAGGAGAGGGATCAGGTCAGGTCGGATCAGATCAGAAGTCAAGAAAGGGGACAGCAGGCTCAGGGTCAGATATCAGGCTCAGGTTAGTAGACAGATACCAGGGCGAGGAGTGATTACACACGCCGGGTATTATAGAGGCGTGCTGATTGCATTCAGGTCACACCTGAAAGGAAAAAAGGGCTGTGTGCTCCATACTGCCAAGAACTCCCTGCTGGTGGAGGCCAGTACTGCAGCCCAAATAACAGGCAGAATCACCAGCGGGGGGACCTTTCCTGACAATCAGTGTTTTGTCTATCACACAAGCCTGTCTAGGGGGGGACCTTGCTAGAGCACACTGGCCTACCGAACACAGACCTACAGCTCCTGTTTGTTCCATGACACACGTCGGGAGAGGAGATGCCTGCTGTGTGTGATCGAGGCAATGCCATGGTGAGTGCCGTGCACAGTGTGGCTGCATTGATAGACAAATGCGGGGCTGCATTGATAGACAAAAGTGGGACTGCATTGATAGACAAAAGTGGGATTGCATTGATATACAAAAGTGGGGATGCATTGATATGCAAAAGTGGGGTTGCATTGATATACAAAAGTGGGGCTGCATTGATATACAAAGGTGGGGCTGCGTTCATATGCACATTGAGGCTGCAATGATCTCTTGTACCATGTCTTCAGTCTCTGACCATCCCTTGTACCACATCTGCAGTCTCTGGCCATCTCTTGTACCACGTCTGCAGTCTCTGACCATCCCTTGTACCACGTCTGCAGTCTCTGACCATCTCTTGTACCACGTCTGCAGTCTCTGACCATCCCTTGTACCACGTCTGCAGTCTCTGACCATCCCTTGTACCACGTCTGCAGTCTCTGACCATCTCCTTGTACCACGTCTGTAGTCTCTGACCATCTCCTTGTACCACGTCTGCAGTCTCTGACCATCTCTTGTACCATGCCTGCAGTCTCTGACCATCTCCTGTACCACGTCTGCAGTCTCTGACCATCCCTTGTACCACGTCTGCAGTTTTCCTGACCATCTCTTGTACCATGTCTGCAGTCTCTGACCATCTCTTGTACCATGTCTGCAGATTCTGACCATCTCTTGTACCATGTCTCCATTCTCTGACCATCTCTTGTATCATGTCTGCAGTCTCTCACCATCTCCTGTACCACGTCTGCAGTCTCTGACCATCTCTTGTACCAAGTCTGCAGTCTCTGACCATCTCTTGTACCACAACTGCAGTCTCTGACCATCTCTTGTACCATGTCTGCAGTCTCTGACCATCTCTTGTACCATATCTGCATTCTCTGACCATCTCTTGTACCATGTCTGCAGTCTCTGACCATCTCTTGTACCATGTCTGCAGTCTCTGACCATTTCCTTGTACCACGTCTGCAGTCTCTGACCATCTCCTGTACCATGTCTGCAGTCTCTGACCATCTCTTGTACCACGTCTGCAGTCCCTGACAATCATCTACAAACCATGGGATAGATTTATGGCATTCATATTTAAATATTTTTTACTAGTAATGGCGGGGATCATTGATTTTTTAGCAGTACTGCAACATTGCAGCGGACACATCGGACACCTAATTGAGTTCTGTAAGCAACACCTTATTTTCTGGCAGTGCCCCTCCCGAGACTAGACTCTGGATCCGCCCTTGGGTGACATAGAGTGGAGATATGAACCATCGCCATAGAGAATCATTGATTTTTTATCCTCCAGCATTTTTGAGCAGATATTCACTCAATGCAGCCTTAGGCCTTATATACACTGCTGCTGGTAAACAGACGTTTAGGAGCAGTTAAGCATTTGTTTTTCAGCAGCCTCTGACCTCTCCTCTGTTATATTATCTGTACATGTTCACTGAGTAGTTTATAGTGGTTTAAATAAAAAAAATCAGGTTCAGGATGGAAGTTCGGCATTTGAAACACCAAAAGCTTGTAACAGCGTGCAAATGTGTCAAATCTTATTTATAAGTGTTTTCATTTATGTTTTTAATGGGGAAACATTTCTGATAATTTGCAATATGGAAAAAAAGGAATTTTCAGAACCCTTGTATAGTGGAGAGAGAGAGGAAGCGAGAGCGAGAGACATTTTTTTTACCTGCATTATAGGCATTTTGAAAGGTATACCTATACTTTTTCTACCAGTAAAACTCATGCTCCAAGCTTATTCACCCCTTGCTGACTGAGAGCTATCCAATCAGCACAAAGAACAAGCTTTACTGGTATGAAAAATATAGGTCTGACTCAACAAGGGGGCATCTACAGAGAGACCACTGGTTCCCCAAAGAGAGCAAGGGTCCCACTCTGCAGCTACAGGCAGGGGGCAGAATGTTCTACTCAGGCTATATCTGCTTTATAAAGAAAATTAACTGTAAGTCAATGAACACCTTTGTGTTTTGGACTGAGGGTTCAAGTGAACTTTAACCACTAGCCGACCGGCAACCCGCAATGTACTGCAGGCGAGCGGGGTTTAGGGCATGCATATGTCCTTTCAGCAAGTCTCAGCCAATGATTCATGGCTGGTACCTGCTGATTGGCTGTGTACAGTCACAGCCCAGAGCTCTGTGGTGATAAAGAGCTCTGTACAGAGGAAGCGATCTGTCAGTTTCTCATCCCTGCAAAGCAGGGATGAGAAACTGAGAGATGTATTAGTAAAAGTAGCACACTTTACACACATTACACATAGTTAGGCACACATTTAACCCCTTGATCGCCCCAGATGTTACCCCCTTCCCAGCCTGTGCAGTGGCAGTGTATAGTATTATCACTGATCACTGTATTAATGTCACTGGTGATGTCAGTGGCAGTTAGTCAGCTTACCCCAGTGTCAGTTAGTGTCAGATTGACTGCCGCACTATTGAAGTCCCATTATAAGTCGCTGATCACTGCCATTAGTATTATAAAATATAAATAAATAAAAATTCCAGTATATACAAGGGATTGACCGATTATACCCCAGCTACATCACTAACCAAGTCTCAATATAGCAACCTAATCGTTCTCTTCATTCTTCTCAAGACCTCCTGCTCTCTAGCTCCCTCATCACCTCCTCTTCAGGACTTTTCCAGAGCTTCTCCAATCCTATGGAACACCTTACCCCAATCTGTCTGATTCTCTCCTACTCTAGTTGCTTTTATACGATCCCTGAAAACCCTTCTCTTCAGAGAAGCCTATCCTACTCACACCTACCAACTGCATTTTAATTTTCTTCATCTGATCACCCCAACAGTTATTACCCTTTGTTCCACTTGACCCTCACCTTCTAGATTGTAAGCTCTAATTAGCAGGGCCCTCTCATTCCTCCTGTATTGAATAGTATTGTAACTGTACTGTCTGCCCTCATGTTGTAAAGCGCTGCACAAACTGTTGGCACTATATAAATCCTGCAAAGTATAAAATATTGTTTTATTTTTTTCTAAATGTCTAAATGTTTTTTTTTTTTTATATATTTATATTTGTGTGAAAAGCATTCTATAAATTTTGTTTGGGTACAGCGTTGCATTCTAAAATGGCAAAAAATGGCCTGGTCATGAAGGGGGGGGAAACCTCCTGGAGCTGAGGTGATTAGGTAATGTCAAAGTTATTGAAGAAAAATTGGAGAAAAATTGCAAAAATATAAAATTAGCTCTGGTGTGGTAGCTGAAGTGGTTCATATCTTTCTGAGATGTCAGAAATGTTTGGCTGCATTTGTCTGTAATAAAACCAATCCTGGTTGTCAGCCTTGTTCTGCTGGAACACAACATGGCAGCATATTCGCATCAACACTGTATGAAGGAGAAGAAAACACGAATGACTCAGATAGCTGGGAATACTCTGGATGGTTTTGTACAAGACTGACCTGAAACAGCCTGTGTTGTGAAAGCATATCTGGTGACGGGAACACTGTGGACACCTACAAGGCAATGTCACCCATATCCAATCTCTAAATCAACAGATTGATGTATAGGTTTTCAGAACTTCTAAACAAAGTAATATACTTCTTTGCATTAAAAAATAAGACAACAGTAAAGTTAGCCCAGTTTTTTTTTTATTGTGAAAGATAATGTTACACCGAGTAAATTGATACCCAACATGTCATGCATCAAAATGCACCTGCTCGTGAAATGGCGACAAACTTTTACCCTTAAAAATCTCAGACGTTTAAAGGCGACGTTTAAAAAATTCTACAGGTTGCATGTTTTGGGTTACAGAGGAGGTCTAGGAATAGAACTATCGCTCTCGCTCTAACGTTCGCAGTGATACCTCACATGTGTGGTTTGAACACTGTTTTCATATACAGATACTACTCACGTATCCATTCGCTTCTGCATGCAAGCTCGGCGGGACGGGGAGTGTTAATATATATATATATATATATATATATATATATATATATATATTGGTTATTTTACTTTTTATTTTTACACTGTTCTTTTAAAAAAAAATGTTTCACTTTTATTCCTATTACAAGGGATGTAAACATGACAGAACCTCTTCAATATGACATCTGGGGGTCAAAAAGACCTGAGATCTCATGTTTACACTAAAATGCAATAAAAAATAAATAAATAAATGATATGGAGACAGGTGGTGGCCATCTTCCCCTCACTCATCTCCATACCACCCAGGGAAAAGGATCCGATCACCTCCGCCGCTGCTGGCAGCTCCGGTAAGCGGAGAGAGGCAGGAGGGGGGTGTCCCCCTCCCGCTGCCGATAAAAGTGATCTTGTGGCGAATCCGCCGCAGAGACCTCTTTTATCTGAAACCGGACCGCTCACTGAAGAAAAGGATACCGGGGCTAAAGTAGCTAGCTCCCGCCATAACAACGATATCCTTCTTCTAAGTGCCGACATATATCGGCGTAAGCTGTATCGGAAGTGGTTAATATCTCCTAAACATGCATGGTTTAGGAGAAATTCTAGGGAGCAGCAGCAGGTGATGTCACCCCGTGCATGCGCTCTGAGGGAACAGCATGCCCATGTCGTTCCTTCAGAGCTCTGTGACACGGCCGTGACTCCCGTGCGCATGTGCGGAAGTGACATCATCATGGCTCGGCCATTCAAGTGGCCTCAGCTTACGAACCTGGAAGGAAGACCAGGTGAAGATAGAAGCATCTGCAGCAGTGACAGATACGTTTTCATAATGTGCTAGTATGAAATGCATACTAGCACATTATGCCTTTACCTTGCAGGGTTTTTTTTAAGCTTTACTACCACCTGAAGTCAGGCATTTGACTGAACAGCTACTGTCAGCCTCAGGGAACCTCTCAGCTATGACCGCAGGGTTTTTCTTAGACAAATAAGCAAAGCCAGGTAAGGGGGCAAATATGCATCAGGTCATGTATACTCATTTAAGAATAAATATTCAAATTAGTTGTCTTTCCATTGTCTGTTCTAATGGTTGTAGATAGAGCATTATTCTGAAAAGAAAGGTGTTTAATGGAGAAAAAAAAACTCTTTGTTCATTAAAAGAAACACTCTGTTCCTGGGTGGGAAAAGCTGCTACAAGGTATGATGTCTTTTCAGGACACCTGAAGGAATGTTTAAAGCTTAAAGCAGAGCTCCACCCTAAAGTGGAACTCACGTTGATCGGAACGCCCCCCCCCCCCTCCGGTGTCACATTTGACACCTTTCAGGGGGAGGGGGGTGGAGATACCTGTCTAAAGACAGGTATTTGCACCCACTTCCGGCCCAGCATTCTAGGGCAGAATGCGGGCATGTCGCCACCCTGGTGTGTGCTGGGAACACTCGGCTCCCAGTACACAGCGGGAGCCAATCGACGGGCACAGCGAGGCTCGCGCATGCGCCGTAAGGAACCGGGCAGTGAAGCAGGAGCGCTTCACTTCCTGGTTCCCTCACCGTGGTTGGCGGGGGGGCAGCAAAGTGACGAGCGATCGCTCGTCCTCTGCTGCGAACGGTGCTGGAATCCAGGACAGGTAAGTGTCCTAATATTAAAAGTCAGCAACTGCAGTATTTGTAGCTGCTGGCTTTTAATATTTTTTTTTGAACGCACATATTCTTTAACTTTTGGGCTCCCAGGCTGAAATATTCACCCCTTGTGATCATGTCCCCCGTAGTATTTTTTTCTGCCTCAAGTACTAGTCTTCCATGAGTGTCATTTAACCTGGAAGACTGAGGACATACTGTGAGTGCTGGCCATCTTGAACCTGCTCACTAAGGCTCTGCACTCCCAGTGGAATGCTCTTTACATTATCAAGGATCGGCCACTTTCAGGAAAAGAATAAAGAGGGTCGTACATGTCAGGTGCCCCCTCTGAAGACTTCAAGGAAAGGTATGTACAAAATCAAAAGGATAAAATATCACTGGCAAGGGATTGCACATCAATAAACTTAAACTTACTAAACAAAAATGGGGAGGGAGGAGGGTTATTGAACCACTGTCAGCGACACCAACAAGAGGGGGTTATTATTTCTAACACCAATGAAGGGGTTATCATTGCAGACCTCTTTGGAGCTTAAAACTGCTTCCCAGCTCCATAAAATTTTGATCAAGGGGGGGCTGGGCAAGGTAAATCTACCCCTTCCTGTGGAACTTTTAGTAACTTTAAAAATCTACATGCATAAATTCCATTACACAGTAACAGTATTTGCTTTTGAAAAAGAGCTCCAGTTTAGTGACTTTACCTAGCCTGAGATAATGTTTTCAGTCTGCTGCATGCAGCAGGAAGTATGTACTCAGTCTCCTCTTCCCTGGCAATGAGACTGAAACATTGTAACTTTGTAGCAAGTCACAAACAGGGACTGACTTGAGTCAGACATTTGTGAACACAAAAACTGTGCATGCACCAAGATTTACATTATTGTACCAAAATAAAGATGGTTCTGTTCTTTTGGAGATAAAGCAGATGAAGGCTTTCTCAGGGGGATTACTGTGGACTCTTTGATGTAACATGATAACATTTACATATTACTTAGTGGACATGTGCTTAGGGAGCTCCACTCCAAAGCGGAAGCTCCGCTTGTTTGCTTCCTCCCCCTCCGCTGCCACATTTGGCACATTTTGGGGGAGAGGGGAGTGGGTACCTGGTTTTGACAGGTACCTTCTCCCACTTCTGTGTGACTTTTCTGTGGCAGTCACCCGGAAGTTTAGCCCCCTTCTTACTTCCCCTGCCACCAGGTCATTCACAAAGCGCGCATTCGCAGCAGGGAGGTGGCTGTGAAGCTACAAGCTTTACTGATGGTTTCCCTTACAGAAAATGGCGGAGGCACCACCAGAGAGCCAATCAAAAAATCGCCTGGGGTAAAGGCACCGCTGGATTCCAGGACAGGTCAGGGTCCTAGAAAAAGGAAAGGGATGGTTGGCACTCAAGATGACATCCAAAATAGTATTCCTTTATTAAATACATTTACAGGGCTGTAAAACAGCCTACACGTTTTGGACATTAGTCCTTTGTCATGGGCCATGACAAAGGACTAATGTCCGAAACGCGTAGGGTATTTTACAGCCCTGTACACGTATTTAATAAAGGAATACTATTTTAGATGTCATCCTGAGTGGTGCCGACCATCCCTTTCCCTATCCTGGTATGTTGGAGGTGTCAGCATCCTCAAGCAGGGCCACCTTGATAGCATCATGGACCCTGGGCAAAGTAATGCACAGGGGCCCCTACCAGCCTGCCCCAATTTACACATACTCTCAAAAATGAAAGTATAAATAGCTGAAAGAATTTAACATATACAGTAAATATTGGTACTTTCAATAAAATCTATTTTAAACGCTAAGAAAACAGGGGTGGGGGGGGGGTCAGGAGGGCACAATACTGGAATCAGAAGGGCACAGTGCATGTCCTGGGATGCTCCCCGAAACACGGCCATGCCGGGACAGCTTAGTAAAAACCGTGACTGTTCCAGCAAATCTGGAACAGTTGGCAAATATGATGTAAAGCAAGATTATAATGGGGCCCCCATGCCCAGGGGTGCCCATGCATTAAGATGGCCCTGGCCTCAAGGTCTGAGCACGGGCGGAGCTTTTATGTGGGAAGCTTGCATCACCTATACACTTGTTTTCCCAGGTAAGTGGCCTAATATTAAAAGTCAGCAGCTCAAGTATTTGTAGCTGCTGACTATTAATTTTTGGCAGAAGGAGCCTGGAGCTCTTTTTTTACATGAAAAAATATATCTGATGTTAGATCCACTTTATAATTATTGTAAACGATCACCTTGTAAAACAACCCATTTCGTTTAAAACAGAAATGAAAGGCAAAACATTTATTTAAATATAAAAATACATGATAAACACCTTTTTTTTTTTCTTTTTTAAAGTGATCACATTCCCTCTGCATAAGAGCTGGGGGAGGAGAAGCAGCAGCACACTGAGCTTCCCAGTGAATGGCTGTGCAGTGGGGGCGTGTCAGGTCAAGTCTTATCATCAAGGAGAGCAGGTTGAGTTCCCAGCACAGCTAGAGAACTAAGCATGGTGTGCTCTACTTCATGGTGTGGTACGTTTTTTAAATAGGAAACTAAAGGGACTGGCAGAAACAACAGAGATTTTACATGAACGAGTACATGGTACAGCAGGCACATATCAGGAGTATGAAATGTTGGGGTAACAAACACTTTAAGTCTATATAAGTCACATTAAAGTGCATGTCACAATGTAGAGTATAAGATTTTCTATCATCTGTGCCCAGTCTTGCCACACAGAGTTAATCCAGCCCTGAGTAATCGTATTTTAATGTTCAGTGCAAATGAACAGAATTCCAGATAAAAACTTGCCAAATTATAAAGTCTGTTTCTCTGTTCTTGCTTTGAGTGACAGGTTATTTACATATCTAGCTTGGACATGTTTATCATATGTTATGTTTTGTTTATCATAACATGAGGTGATCCAAAGTTCATTGTATATTACCAGGATGTGTTATGTGGGGGAGGGGTGGATTTCTCACTTTTTATACCTCATGTTATGATAAACATAACATAACATATGATAAACATGTCCAAGCTAGATATGTAAATAATCTGTCACTCAAAGCAAGAAGAGAGAAAACTGACTTTTTATTTAGGCAGGTTTTTATCTGGAATTCTGTTCATTTTACTGAACATTAAAAGAGGATTACTTAGATCTGGATTAACTCTGTGTGGCAAGACTGGGCACAGATGATAGGAAATCTTATACTCTACATCAGGGGTGCCCAACCTTTGGAAGAGCAACTTGGTAACCAGTCGAGGGCCACAATGAGCGGAGCGAGTGGATGACAGGTCATGGCTACTCTACTGGCCCTCCGATCTGCCCAGATGAAAGGGGAAAAATTCCCTTCTGTTTTTCGGATTGGAGGTAGGCAGGCGTAAACAGACATCTGTCGCTCTATAGAGGTGAATTGAGGGTCCCATTTGGTTGGGCTTATCATGTGAAAAGGGCCTAAAATTGCTTTCACACTAATGTGCTGCGGTTTACCTATACCGCGGGTGCAGCGTAGTGCATTTATGTCTATCCTGCGGGTTAGCTGAACTTTATGGGGCTCTGCTCTGCAGCCGCTTTCTTCCTCTACCACCGTCCACCAGCTTTATTCACAACACCGATGCTGTGGTATGGAGGGTCGCAACCTGCGATCTGGGCTTGCCAACCCAACATTCCAGAGCAGGAGGTCGCGGGCCACATCAGAGGGCTCCGCGGGCCACATGTGGCCCCCGAGCCGCTGGTTGGCCACCCCTGCTCTACATTGTGACATAAAAAAAAAAAATGTTTTGGGTTTACATCCACTTTAAGGCTAATTTTACAGCAGGGGGGGGGGGGGGAGGTTTGATCTTAAGGTGGTGTTTAAAAATAGTGTTACCCTGACCACTAAACATATGTATTTTAAAAATACACTTATAAATATAAATTCACGGCCTATGTATCGCATACACTAGATCAGCACTTTCCAGGGATGTAGCTCAAGAAGCAGTTTGGCCCAAAATCCATTGGCAGGAGAACAACAATGCCCCAATCCCTTTCCTAACAGACAGCCTGAAACACTTAACCCTATAATATCCAGACAATTTTTCCCACTCTCATTGGAGATAGGTCGAATGTGTGACTTTTGTGTTTATCTTATGTTTTTCTTTTCTTTTTTTTTTTTATTCCAATAATATACAATACCCTCCCCACCAACTGACAATGCCGTTGTCTGCTGTGTCTTTTGTTCTCATTCACCCAGAATGTTGTCTCACTAATACAGGAGATGCGTTGCTGGCCAGATCAACTGGTAAAAACAGAGGGAGAAAGTCAAAGAAAAGAAAACTGATGCAGCTTCCACATCTAATGATCAGTAAGGTGCAACACACTACATTTTTCAGTTTGAAGCGGAGTTCCACCCCTGCCCTAGAGGCAACCAGCTCCCACTTCCTCCCAGGGCTCTGTGGAGGAAGGAGGAAGTTCACCTCTCATCCCTTCACACATCACAGGTCCCAGAAGATTGCCTGGTGCCCTGTCTACACAATCACACACGAGAATTTTTTACTGACAAAAATCATGACCTTTACTGGCAACCAGAGACTACCTTTCGTAGAGGAAATACACTAAGGTAAGGGGAGGGGGGTCACTAATATAGGAGAGTCAGAGTGAGGCTGGTGGACATGGTACAGGAGATGGTCAGAGGCTGGTGGACATGGTACAGGAGATGGTCAGAGCGAGGCTGGTGGACATGGTACAGGAGATGGTCAGAGGCTGGTGGACATGGTACAGGAGATGGTCAGAGCAAGGCTGGTGGACATGGTACAGGAGATGGTCAGAGCGAGGCTGGTGGACATGGTACAGGAGATGGTCAGAGGCTGGTGGACATGGTACAGGAGATGGTCAGAGAGAGGCTGGTGGACATGGTACAGGAGATGGTCAGAGCGAGGCTGGTGGACATGGTACAGTAGATGGTCAGAGGCTGGTGGACATGGTACAGGAGATGGTCAGAGCGAGGCTGGTGGACATGGTACAGGAGATGGTCAGAGGCTGGTAGACATGGTACAGGAGATGGTCAGAGGCTGGTGGACATGGTAAAGGAGATGGTCAGAGGCTGGTGGACATGGTAAAGGAGATGGTCAGAGCGAGCCTGGTGGACATGGTACAGGAGATGGTCAGAGCGAGGCTGGTGGACATGGTACAGGAGATGGTCAGAGCGAGGCTGGTGGACATGGTACAGGAGATGGTCAGAGGCTGGTGGACATGGTACAGGAGATGGTCAGAGCGAGGCTGGTGGACATGGTACATGAGATGGTCAGAGCGAGGCTGGTGGACATGGTACATGAGATGGTCAGAGCGAGGCTGGTGGACATGGTACAGGAGATGGTCAGAGGCTGGTGGACATGGTACAGGAGATGGTCAGAGCGAGGCTGGTGGACATGGTACAGGAGATGGTCAGAGCGAGGCTGGTGGACATGGTACAGGAGATGGTCAGAGGCTGGTGGACATGGTACAGGAGATGGTCAGAGCGAGGCTGGTGGACATGGTACAGGAGATGGTCAGAGCGAGGCTGGTGGACATGGTACATGAGATGGTCAGAGGCTGGTGGACATGGTACAGAAGATGGTCAGAGCGAGGCTGGTGGACATGGTACAGGAGATGGTCAGAGCGAGGCTGGTGGACATGGTACAGGAGATGGTCAGAGCGAGGCTGGTGGACATGGTACAGGAGATGGTCAGAGCGAGGCTGGTGGACATGGTACAGGAGATGGTCAGAGGCTGGTGGACATGGTACAGGAGATGGTCAGAGCGAGGCTGGTGGACATGGTACAGGAGATGGTCAGAGCGAGGCTGGTGGATATGGTACAGGAGATGGTCAGAGCGAGGCTGGTGGACATGGTACAGGAGATGGTCAGAGCGAGGCTGGTGGACATGGTACAGGAGATGGTCAGAGCGAGGCTGGTGGACATGGTACAGGAGATGGTCAGAGCGAGGCTGGTGGACATGGTACAGGAGATGGTCAGAGGCTGGTGGACATGGTACAGGAGATGGTCAGAGCGAGGCTGGTGGACATGGTACAGGAGATGGTCAGAGCGAGGCTGGTGGACATGGTACAGGAGATGGTCAGAGCGAGGCTGGTGGACATGGTACAGGAGATGGTCAGAGCGAGGCTGGTGGACATGGTACAGGAGATGGTCAGAGGCTGGTGGACATGGTACAGGAGATGGTCAGAGCGAGGCTGGTGGACATGGTACAGGAGATGGTCAGAGCGAGGCTGGTGGACATGGTACAGGAGATGGTCAGAGGCTGGTGGACATGGTACAGGAGATGGTCAGAGGCTGGTAGACATGGTACAGGAGATGGTCAGAGGCTGGTGGACATGGTAAAGGAGATGGTCAGAGGCTGGTGGACATGGTACAGGAAATGATCAGGGGCTGACCACTGCCCCCCACCCCGATGTCTTTGTGCAAGCTGCACAGTCAGCCACTCACCGTACGACACGGACCAGGGCACTCCATGCTAGGGGCTGGGCAGGTTACAGGCTCACGAAAACCAGCACTGCCGTCAGGGGTCCGATTCCGCCGCACTCTGCTTCAAGCTTGCTGTGCTGTCTGCTACGTCTATTCAATGAGTCAACACTCTGCTCTATGAATCCACCCTCAGCTCCTCCTGCTTTTTTTTTTTTTTTTTTATTGCGGGCGGCGCCGGCTGTGTGGCTGACGTCATCATTGGCAGACAGACAGAGGCAGTCCTCAAGGAGGATCGGATCTGCTCGCCGATTTCTGCAAACTGCGCATGGGCAGTTCTGACCCGCCGTTCGCCATTATTTTTTACTGGGGTCGCTGGGAAGATGGGGCCCCCCAGGCAAGTGTGGCCCCCAGGCAACTTCCCAGCGTGCCCAATAGAAAAGATGGCCCTGCCCATGATGAGCTGCGCATGAGCCACGTCTGTTCGAATTGTTGGGTCCCTGTAGGAATATTAAGATACATGCATGTAGATGATCATAAATAATAAGAAAATAGATTTGGATAGTGTACGTAGTACCACCCATACCTTTTCCCTCCTTATAATTTTTTATCTATGGCATGCACCGTAGACCACAGCAATCATGCCGTTAGTGGCGGCTCCCGCGCGCATGTCATCGCTGCTCCAGCCAGTCACACCCCGGAGCAGCGATAACCGCAAGTCACTCCGGGTATCATGGCACCGACGAAGGAGGACCGCTTCGGGGGCTTCATTCTCAGGTAAGTAGCTTTCAAACAATATGTAAAAGAAGGGGGTGTTGTCTGCGCTGAAAGTGAACAGGGGGGGAGGAGGGGGGGTGTGGGTGATAGGGGTGAATGGATGGGACGGGTGGCTGGATGGGTGGATGCAGGTGGGTTTAGGACAACATGATAACCAACATAATCGAAACAATGATGTGAATGAATATACACATAAGGGTGATAACCAATAAATACAAAAATTATTATTACAATAAAGAAAAACCCAACACACTAGCCAGTGTAATGTGAAACCAGTGAAAAACAATCCTAAATCCAAACTATAAGACCAGAGAAAATTCCATGAGGAAATGCCTCTGGATGGAAAAAATGTGAAATAAATAAAGTCTCTAGTGAAAAAACCCAAGAGTCCAGATAAATCCAAATTGAAATGGTGGTGCCAGGAAAGGGTGACAGCAGAAAGCACCTCAGGTGGTCCCCAGCTCCTCACCTCAAGGCTATAGCTCGGATAGCCTGCAACAGCACCTCCCGGTGGAGGACAGTGATCCCTCGGCAGGGCAAGCAGCAGGGGCACTCCTCAGCGGTAAAGGTAAAACAGAAAAGAAAGCAAGTGAGTGACAAAAAAAGACGTCTAGTAGGCAACGAGTGTCACTTGTACATCCACTCACCACGGGGTGATGGATGATGGGCCTATCTCCCACGAACAGCGAGTTCGTACTTCTAATGGCAGATATCCTCTTCTAAGCTGGCCAGATGGTCACTCACAACAAGGGATCTCTCAGATGGCATACATGATAAAAGAAACAGACCATAGCGCAATCCCGCAAGGTAAAAAACACATTTAATAAAAAATAAAACTCACATTTAAAACGATCCAAAAGGCACAAAACAAACAGACGTCAGGAACACACTGCGTCAGGCGTGTGGACTCTGTGGCTCCTAGGATCCCTACGCGTCTCGTCACACCTCGTGACTGCAGCAAGATGGCGGCGACGGCATTGAATGTGACAATCGCATGGTCGTCGTACGCGATGACGTCACCGCGTTCTTGCCTTTCAGGGCTTTAGTTTCTCTTTTCACAAAAAAATATAAAGTGGACTAACACCCTACACTCTCCACTCTCCTCTTTTGGTCCCTGCTGCACTTACTTTCGAGGGTGATAAAACATCCCTACCTAAGCAGCTGATGCAGAAATCTGGGGCAATCAGGCAGTTCACAATATTAGCTCATTATGGCTTTTCCTTTGCAGGAGTAAAAAAAAAAAAAAAAAATTATTAATGCTGGTTTACAACCGCTTTAAGATCTGAGTGGTTGGAAGGTCGCTTCCTGAAGCACTTGAACAATCAAAAATCAGGATTCTCATTATATTGAATGATGCCTGTTTGCACATGAGCATCATGTAACTTTAACCACTTGCCTACTGTGCACCTACACCCCCTTCCTGCCCAGTCAAAATTTTAGCTTCCGGCACTGCGTCGCTCTAACTGACAATTGCGCGGTCGTGCGACGTGGCTCCCAAACAAAATTGGCGTCCTTTTTTCCCCACAAATAGAGCTTTCTTTTGGTGGTATATAATCGCCCGTGCGGTTTTTATTTTTTGCGCTATAAACAAAAAAAGAGCGACAATTTTGAAAAAAGACACAATATTTTTTGCTTTTTGCTATAATAAATATCCCATTAAAAAAAAAAAAAAAACATTTTTTATCTCAGTTTAGGCCGATACGTATTCTTCTACATGTTTTTGGTAAAAAAATGTAAAAAATAAAATCCCAATAACCGTATAGTGACTGGTTTGCGCAAAAGTTATATTGCCAACAAAATACGGGACATAATTATGATTTTTTTTAATTTATTTTTTTACTAGGAATGGCGGCGATCTGCGATTTTTTTTCCGGGACTGGGACATTATAGCGGACACATTGGACACTTTTGACACATTTTTGGGACCATTTACATTTATACAGTGAACAATGCTATAAACATGCATTGATAACTGTATTAATGTAACTGGCAGGGAAGGGGTTAACCACTAGGGGGCGGGAAGGGGTTAAATGTTTCTCCTAGTTTGTGCTCTAACTGTGGGGGGAGGGGGGGTGACTGGGGAGGTGACTGATTGTGTCCCTATGTACAAGGGACACAATCAGTCTCCTCTCTCCCTGACAGGGACGTGCAGCTCTGTGTTTACACACAGAGCTGCACGTCCTAGCTCAGTTACTCGGCAATCGCGTGTGCCCGGCGGCCATCGCAGCCGCCGGGCACACGCACGGGGGTCCCAGTGATGCGACGGGTGCGCACGCGCGCCGTCGGCGGCGCACGCGCGCCCCTAGCAACTTTCTATGACTGCACGTCATATGACGTGCAGTCAGGACAATGAAGTTACCCGCCGGCGGGTGACAAGTGGTTAAGGCTGCATTCACACCTGAGCGTTTTGTCGCCTGAAGCGCGATGCTCAAAGACGCTAGAGGGGAAAAATAACATTATTGTCTAGGGAGATGGTTCACATCTAACGCCGAACGCCTGAACGCCTGAAGCTCAAACAAGTCCCGGACCCTTTTTTGACGCGCGTATCGGGCGTTTTACATTACTGACAATGACCTGTACAAAACCGCGGTGAAAAACCCTGCGTTTTGTCGCGGCAAATCGCGGTAACAAAACGCCGCAAACCGCCTACGCTTAGGTGTGAATGCAGCCTAAACATGTCACTCAAAAAGCTACAACAAAGTCAGTAAAGCCTTAGACCCTATGTACATGGGACACTGCTAATCGTACGCTCAGAGGCAGTTGGACGCTTTTTTCTATTGCTCCTGAACTCATTGAATGTTATCCTATGTGACCATGTACACAGTCTCGTTTATTGCCGTTTTTAGGCAGTTGCGTTTAACAGCGTTTCTTTGAAAGCAAAAAAATGGATTCAGACACAGAAGATTTCCAAGTTTCAGAGGCCTAAACGCGGCTAAACTTTTTTTTTTGAACCGCTTCAAAATGCAAATGTGGCAAAACGCTGCTAAAGGTGGCATGTAAACGCGCCAAAATGGATGTTTTAAACGTGGGCTACTATCGGTCAGGTTTAATCATTTAGGAGCAGTTGTAAAAACGTCCTGTGTACATGGAGCCTTAAAACGCCCCAAAAAATGTACAAGTGGTCAAAATTGCTTAGAAACCCTCACTTTCAAGTGTGAATTGGGGCTAATACAAAACGATTGTTAAATATCACATACAATGGACTAAAATGCATGGTCAGACAGCTGCTAAGGAACTACACATCCTACCACACCCTGCCGAGTCAGCAGCTGGAATGGACAATCATAGCATGCAAAAGCCACAGAGAAACATATGCTATGTACAAAAGCCTGCTTAAAAAAGACCCAAGCAAAGCACACTTTTGAGCTAAACTGAATTAAAGAAAACTAGGGAGCTGTGGTGGCTCAACACGATTGGCACTGCGCTGACAAGCCATTTACCTCTGCAGCCAAGGGTTCGGATCCCGGTCGCATGTGAATTGAGTTTGGTGGTCTCAGCCCATGTCCCGGTGGGTGTGCTATGCGAGGTAAGCCTGCGCTTAGTACGCCCACCCCCCTCCCACAAAAAAATACCACACTTACACGCACTCGAAATCGGGTTAACATGCACGCACTTTGGCCACACAGTCTCTAAAAAAAGAGAGGTGAAGGACTAACGGGGCTGGCTGAGTGGGCTAGATTCTCTCACTCCCTCATAGGGGAGTCCCTCTGCCCCGTTGGGCTTCAAAGCGGAGCAGGTAGGATGGGCTATGTGGGAGGACCCCCTCACATCCCCCCGCACCCGCCATTGCCACCCGGGGGCATGGAGAAAGATGGCAGATTGCCTCTGGGGGAGGTCTGCCTACTCCCAACTCCTGCAGTTGAGAAAACTATACATAGAATCTTTTCGGCTGATATGGAAAATCTTTCCTTTTTTCTAGAGTCAAAAAATTATGGGCCCTAATTGTCAAGGTGCTGCCTTTTTTTATCAACGTTTCTGAAATGAGAACTGTAATGCCTCGTACACATGATCAGATTTCCATTGGAAAAAGCCGTGGAATTTTGTCCGAAAGGCGTTGGCCATGAACGTGTTCTACATACAAACAGCAAAGAATTGTCAGCCAACAAACAGAAACAATGTGGTTTTTCATCTCTTTAGCGCCACCCTTTGGGCAACTTCTGCTAATGTTCTCTTATGGTTAGCATTGCTTCTGAGCATGCGTGTTTGTATTTTTGTATTTTTTTTTACAACGGACTACTGTACACCCGATTGGATAATCCAAAATCACACATTTGTTGTCAGAAAATCCGATCGTGTGTATGAGCCCTAAGGCTGGCCCTACGTAGACAGTGCAAATTTCTTTCCTGCAACCATGGGTTGCAGGAAAGAAATTTGCACAATTTCCCCTTCAACACAGTGCTGGGAAACCTGCATGCCAAGAATCTCCCACCGGGGGGGGGGGGGGTGGCTGGGTCTTAGTTAGGGTTGCCACCTCATCCCTTTAAAACAGAACACATAATAATTACACAGGTTCTGTGGCTGATTATGGTGGTAATTAAACTCACTCGGTGCCTAATCTGCATTAGCCTAAGCCTCAGAACCTGTGTAATTCATATGTGTTCTGTTTTAAAGGGATGAGGTGGCAACCCTAGTCTTAGTACATTCAGCCTGCCCATACATAGTCCCTGCTGAACCGGGCCAAGATTCGAACTGCCTATGTCCAGCCTTAGCAATACCCTAGAGTACAGGTATCAAACACAAGGCCAACGGGCTGAATCCAGCCCTCCAGGCCATTTCATGTGGTCCTCGCTCCAGCCCTCCTCTGCTCCTACTCCAAACCCTTTCTACTTTCAAGCAATGCATCCAGCTTCTTCCCAGCAGCAGCATAAGGAAAGGGGGTTTCACTGTGATGTAAGGGAGAGTGGGGGACTCAACTTCTGATGGTGGGGTGGCTCTTGACATCTAATGTAAGGGGGAGGGGATGCGCTGGACTCCCAATCTTACAGATAGAACTGGCCCTTTTGAGGGCAATCATAATGCTGATGCGGCCCACAATGAAATTGAATTTGACACCCCTGCCCATGAGCAACCTTTCTCAACCATGGTTCTATGGATCTCTAGGGTTCTTTCTGAGGTTCTCAGGACTTCCTTGAGCAGTGAGCACTGGTGACTTGATCTACCGCCTACACCATGGGTACTCAATCTGTGGCCTTCCAGCTGTTGTGGAATTACAATTCCCATCTGCCTCAGGCCGCGTACACACGATCAAATCTATCTGCTGGAAACGGTCGGCCCGACCGTCCCAGCTAACAGATTCGATCGTGTGTATGGGCGAGCCTACGGATTTGGCCAGCCGACAGATTTTAAAGCATGCTTTAAAATCTGTCGGCTGGGAATCCGTCCGCCCGATATGTCTGCTGGTTAGTACGCTAACCAGCAGACATATCTTCTCGCACATGCGTCGAATGGATTTGACGCATGCGCGGAAGTAATTCACTTCCTGGTGCGGTGACGCGGCGGCGTCAACGTCACCGCCACGTCAGCGCGCCGTCTGCCGGCGGGGATTTTGGTTTGATCGTGTGTACACGATCAAACCAATACATCCCAGCAGACAGATTTGTTCAAATCGGTCTGTCCGTTCGATTTGAACAAATCTGTCTGCTCGTGCACAGATTGAGCACCCATGGCCTACACTGACCAACAATGCAAGGGGGAAAATTCTGCACTGAACACTAATCCTAGGGAACACCAACATTTTTACTGTCTGCATTTTCTTTACTGTTATTATTCATTTACCATATTTTCAAATTTAGTTTACCACTAAAAAAATGTTATGGTACTGAGCAGAAGGATGGAAAAAAAATCATCAGCCCAGTGTGTCAAAAATGCCACGATTGCTATATTATTATTATTTTTTTTATATATAAAACGTTTTACAAAGTGATCATGCTAAGATACAGTGATATCATTATTTTTAGAGCGGGATCCCTGATGGGGAAACCTTTTGGGTTTCACTAACCAATGAAACCAAATTAGAAATAAAATAAAATAAATATTATGCAATTGCAAGGAGAGCACATGCAATACAGTAAACATTTATGTTTGCTTTGAATAGCTATGGCCACTTCTACAGTAAAATGGGGATAACTATCTGTTCAGACCATAGTAGGATCAGCATCTGTTTTAGTCCTCTGAGACCTGGAAAAATAAATTAAGGGCACCTCCGGGGAAAAAAGGTCAGGAAAGGCTGTCCTATAGCAACCGAATTTACTTTTCATTCCCCAGTTGTCACTTTCCAGTGCAGGTATGGATGTCATTCATCACTACAGGCCAATACAGAAATTTTCCATGACCATCATTGTGTTCCATTGTAAAACAGCCAGCCAAGCAAGACAAAACAATGGATACCGGCAGGAAACAGATAGTAGTCTGGCCCTGAAATGTTACACCTAACTTGATTTGAAAATATTTTTACAATATCGCTATATTCTACAAATCAGACGCCAGTATTTCCAAACATCACAATGTAAACTGTCATAATAAAGAAATAAACACACTGCATAGATTGTGTCTTCCCAGTGGGCCTTGCTATACATGAGCCCCATCCTTGCTGCAGCACTCCCATAGAATTAGAAGATATTAGATATGACATTGCAAATAATACAGGAATGTCTGTCTGGACATGTTCTGCCCCCAAGCTACTTCATAGCAGCTGTGCCTTTAATAAATATTTGATTGCTGACCCCCCCATCACTGTCACTTAGCTGAAGCTCAGCCTCACAATCCATTACTGACCATTCTAATATGCAGATTGTAGAACTGACTCTACATACACAACATGCATTGCATTATGCTGTGCATTATAAAGCTAAAAAGAAAGGCCCCCCTCAGCAGACAACCCTCTTCTACTATTTCAGACTGATAAAAGCTGAAATCTGTTTTCTCTGGGTTATTGCACATCATCTTTGCACTGCTGATCCCCAATAGAGTACAGTAATAGGTAATACACAGAACAGAGGAGTCACTGCAGAGCCCCCTAGCGGTGTCACCGTGTAACTGCCCTTTATTCCAATGCACAAACAAAGGCTGTTTTTAAATCATCATTATCTATACCATGCAAAGACTCTAATGATAAAAAATCTTGCAGCTGAAATGAATAAGCAGCATGCATCCCTGTAGAAATAGAGAGCCCCAGGGAAGGTATTTTTTGTTCTAACACATGGGATAAGACAACAGCTATATATAGCTTTGGAGGATCACCTTGCACTGACACAGGGAACAGTGTCAGGGTGGACACAGTCACACACACACACATGTCACACATCATGTCACACAATGGAGGGTACTCACACTACAAGCCGGGATATGATCCATGACACCATGGTTGGGGGGTGATGGTCAGCTGTGTCCTGCAGACAATAAGCTCTTTGCACTGGATTCTATCTGTCACAAGAAGAAGCAAGGGAGATCTGAGCCATTGGGTGCTGTGCTGCTGGGCACTGGGCAGAGGATCCAGCTGTTGGCACTGGGCAGGAATATTCTCTCTCTTTCCCCAGGCAGTGTTGTCACCAAATGCTTTCACAGGGTGGGAGAGGGCCAGGCAAGGAGAAGCAAATCTCTAAGCAGCTGCCCTGCTTCTCCTGCGATCATATTCAGGGAAGGAGGAGTGAAGGAGAGGGGAGGGAGGCTGATATATACAGCATGATTCCTACAACCTGCAATTCACCCAACACAGCCTGTCCTGCCTTCACACTGCTAGACAGGGACCCCCAGGATTCTGTCTGCTGGACAGGGACCCCAAGGATTCTGTCCGCTAGACAGGGACCCCCAGGCTTCACACTGCTACTGCTAGACAGGGACCCCCAGGATTCTGTCTGCTGGGCAGGGACCCCCAGGCTTCACACTGCTACTGCTAGACAGGGACCCCCAGGATTCTGTCTGCTGGACAGGGACCCCCAGGATTCTGTCCACTAGACAGGGACCCCCAGGCTTCACACTGCTTTAAGGGACCCCCAGGCTTCACACTGCTGGACAGGGACCCCCAGGCTTCACACTGCTACTGCTGGACAGAGACCCCCAGGATTCTGTCTGCTGGACAGGGACCCCCAAGATTCTAACTGCTGGACAAGTACCCACAGGATTCTGTCTGCTGGACAGGGATCCCCAGGCTTCACACTGCTAAATAGGGACCCCCAGGATTCTGTCTGCTGGACAGGGACCCCCAGGCTTCTGTCTGCTAGACAGGGACCCCCAGGATTCTGTCTGCTGGACAGGGACCCCCAGGATTCTGTCTGCTGGACAGGGACCCCCAGGCTTCTGTCTGCTGGACAGGGACCCCCAGGCTTCACACTGCTACTGCTGGACAGGGACCCTCAGGATTCTGTCTGCTGGACAGGGACCCCCAGGATTATGTCTGCTGGACAGGGACCCCCAGGATTCTGTCTGCTGGACAGGGACCCCCAGGCTTCACACTGCTGAACAGGGACCCCCAAGATTCTGTCTGCTGGACAGGGACCCCCAGGCTTCTGTCTGCTAGACAGGGACCCCCAGGATTCTGTCTGCTGGACAGGGACCCCCAGGCTTCTGTCTGCTGGACAGGGACCCCCAGGCTTCACACTGCTACTGCTGGACAGGGACCCCCAGGATTCTGTCTGCTGGACAGGGACCCCCAAGATTCTAACTGCTGGACAAGTACCCACAGGATTCTGTCTGCTGGACAGGGATCCCCAGGCTTCACACTGCTAAATAGGGACCCCCAGGATTCTGTTTGCTGGACAGGGACCCCCAGGCTTCTGTCTGCTAGACAGGGACCCCCAGGATTCTGTCTGCTGGACAGGGACCCCCAGGATTCTGTCTGCTGGACAGGGACCTCCAGGCTTCTGTCTGCTGGACAGGGACCCCCAGGCTTCACACTGCTACTGCTGGACAGGGACCCTCAGGATTCTGTCTGCTGGACAGGGACCCCTAGGATTCTGTCTGCTGGACAGGGACCCCCAGGATTCTGTCTGCTGGACAGGGATCCCCAGGCTTCACACTGCTGAACAGGGACCCCCAAGATTCTGTCTGCTGTACAGGGACCCCCAGGCTTCTGTCTGCTAGACAGGGACCCCCAGGATTCTGTCTGCTGGACAGGGACCCCCAGGCTTCTGTCTGCTGGACAGGGACCCCCAGGCTTCACACTGCTACTGCTGGACAGGGACCCCCAGGATTCTGTCTGCTGGACAGGGACCCCCAAGATTCTAACTGCTGGACAAGTACCCACAGGATTCTGTCTGCTGGACAGGGATCCCCAGGCTTCACACTGCTAAATAGGGACCCCCAGGATTCTGTCTGCTGGACAGGGACCCCCAGGCTTCTGTCTGCTAGACAGGGACCCCCAGGATTCTGTCTGCTGGACAGGGACCCCCAGGCTTCTGTCTGCTGGACAGGGACCCCCAGGCTTCTGTCTGCTGGGCAGGGACCCCCAGGCTTCACACTGCTACTGCTGGACAGGGACCCCCAGGATTCTGTCTGCTGGACAGGGACCCCCAGGATTCTGTCTGCTGGACAGGGACACCCAGGATTCTGTCTGCTGGACAGGGACACCCAGGATTCTGTCTGCTGGACAGGGATCCCCAGGCTTCACACTGCTAAATAAGGACCCCCAGGATTCTGTCTGCTGGACAGGGACCCCCAGGCTTCTGTCTGCTAGACAGGGACCCCCAGGATTCTGTCTGCTGGACAGGGACCCCCTAGGATTCTGTCTGCTGGACAGGGACCCCCAGGCTTCTGTCTGCTGGACAGGGACCCCCAGGCTTCACACTGCTACTGCTGGACAGGGACCCCCAGGATTCTGTCTGCTGGACAGGGACCCCCAGGATTCTGTCTGCTGGACAGGGACCCCCAGGATTCTGTCTGCTGGACAGGGACCCCCAGGATTCTGTCTGCTGGACAGGGATCCCCAGGCTTCACACTGCTAAACAGGGACCCCCAAGATTCTGTCTGCTGGACAGGGACCCCCAGGCTTCTGTCTGCTAGACAGGGACCCCCAGGATTCTGTCTGCTGGACAGGGACACCCAGGATTCTGTCTGCTTGACAGGGATCCCCAGGCTTCACACTGCTAAATAGGGACCCCCAGGATTCTGTCTGCTGGACAGGGACCCCCAGGCTTCTGTCTGCTAGACAGGGACCCCCAGGATTCTGTCTGCTGGACAGGGACCCCCAGGATTCTGTCTGCTGGACAGGGACCCCCAGGCTTCTGTCTGCTAGACAGGGACCCCCAGGATTCTGTCTGCTGGACAGGGACCCCCAGGATTCTGTCTGCTGGACAGGGACCCCCAGGATTCTGTCTGCTGGACAGGGACCCCCAGGCTTCTGTCTGCTGGACAGGGACCCCCAGGCTTCACACTGCTACTGCTGGACAGGGACCCCCTGGATTCTGTCTGCTGGACAGGGACCCCCAGGATTCTGTCTGCTGGACAGGGACCCCCAGGATTCTGTCTGCTGGACAGGGACAGGGACCCCCAGGATTCTGTCTGCTGGACAGGGATCCCCAGATTCTGCTTAGACAGGGACCCCCATTCTGTCTGCTGGACAGGGACCCCCAGGCTTCTGTCTGCTGGACAGGGACCCCCCAAGATTCTGTCTGCTGGACAGGGACCCCCAGGATTCTGTCTGCTAGACAGGGACCCCCAGGCTTCTGTCTGCTAGACAGGGACCCCCAGGCTTCACACTGCTACTTGGACAGGGACACCAGGATTGTCTGCTGGACAGGGACCCCCAGGCTTCTGTCTGCTGGACAGGGACCCCCAGGCTTCAGGGACCCCCAGGCTTCTGTCTGCTGGACAGGGACCCCCAGGATTCTGTCTGCTGGACAGGGGACAGGGACCCTGGACAGGACCCCCATTCTGTCTGCTGGACAGGGACCCCCAGGATTTTGTCTGCAAGGGACCCCCAGGCTTCTGTCTTCTGGATAGGGACCCCCAGGATTCTGTCTGCTGGACAGGGACAATTCTGTCTGCTGGACAGGGACCCCCAGGCTTCTGTCTGCTGGACAGGGACCCCCAGGCTTCACACTGCTACTCTGGACAGGGACCCCCAGGTCTGCTGGACAGGGACCCCCAGATTCTGCTTGGACACCCCCACTGCTAGACAGGGACCCCCAGGCTTCTGTCTGCTACTGGACAGGGACCCCCAGGATTCTGTCTGCTGGACAGGGACCCCCAGGATTCTGTCTGCTGGACAAGGGACAGGGACCCCCAGGCTTCTGTCTGCTGGACAGGGACCCCCAGGCTTCTGTCTGCTGGACAGGGACCCCTGGACAGGACCCCATTCTGTCTGCTGGACA
Organism: Rana kukunoris; assembly: GCA_029574335.1. Lineage (NCBI taxonomy): Eukaryota > Metazoa > Chordata > Amphibia > Anura > Ranidae > Rana > Rana kukunoris. The sequence goes on from CM056049.1 coordinate 662,842,175, forward strand.
GGGACCCCCAGGATTCTGTCTGCTAGACAGGGACAGGGACCCCCAGGCTTCTGTCTGCTGGACAGGGACCCCCAGGCTTCACACTGCTACCCACAGGATTCTGTCTGCTGCTGGACAGGGACCCCCAGGATTCTGTCTGCTGGACAGGGACCCCCAGGGACCCCCAGGATTCTGTTCTGTCTGCTGGACAGGGACCCCCAGGCTTCTGTCTGCTGGACAGGGACCCCCAGGCTTCACACTGCTGCTGGACAGGGACCCCCAGGCTTCTGTCTGCTGGACAGGGACCCCCAGGATTCTGTCTGCTGGACAGGGACACCCCAGGATTCTGTCTGCTGGACAGGGACAGGATTCCCCAGGACCCCCAGGATTCTGTCTGCTGGACAGGGACCCCAGGCTTCACACTGCAGGGACCCCCAGGCTTCACACTGCTACTGCTAGATAGGACCCCCAGGCTTCTGTCTGCTAGACAGGGACCCCCAGGATTCTGTCTGCTGGACAGGGACCCCCAGGATTCTGTCTGCTGGACAGGGACCCCCAGGCTTCTGTCTGCTGGACAGGGATCCCCAGGCTTGCTAAATAGGGACCCCCAGGATTCTGTCTGCTGGACAGGGACCCCCACTGCTGGACAGGGACCCCCAGGATTCTGTCTGCTGGACAGGGACCCCTGTTGGACAGGATTCTGGACCCCCAGGCTTCTGCTGGACAGGGACCCCCAGGATTCTGTCTGCTGGACAGGGACCCCCAGGATTCTGTCTGCTGGACAGGGACCCCCAGAGGATTCTGTCTGCTGGACAGGGATCCCCAGGCTTCACACTGCTAAACAGGGACCCCCAAGATTCTGTCTGCTGGACAGGGACCCCCAGGCTTCTGTCTGCTACTTCTGGACAGGGACCCCCAGGATTCTGTCTGCTGGACAGGGACCCCCAGGATTCTGTCTGCTGGACAGGGACCCCCAGGATTCTGTCTGCTGGACAGGGATCCCCAGGCTTCACACTGCTAAATAGGGACCCCCAGGATTCTGTCTGCTGGACAGGGACCCCCAGGCTTCTGTCTGCTAGACAGGGACCCCCAGGATTCTGTCTGCTGGACAGGGACAGGGATTCTGCTGGACAGGGACCCCCAGGCTTCTGTCTGCTATTCTGTCTGCTGGACAGGGATTCTGTCCTGGACAGGGACCCCAGGCTTGCTGGACAGGGACCCCCAGGCTTCTGCTACTGCTGGACAGGGACCCCCAGGATTCTGTCTGCTGGACAGGGACCCCCAGGATTCTGTCTGCTGGACAGGGACCCCCAGGATTCTCCCCAGGCTTCACACTGCTGATTCTGTCTGCTGGACAGGGACCCCCAGGCTTCTGTCTGCTAGACAGGGACCCCCAGGATTCTGTCTGCTGGACAGGGACCCCCAGGCTTCTGTCTGCTGGACAGGGACCCCCAGGCTTCACACTGCTCAGGGACCCCATTCTGTCTGCTGGACAGGGACCCCATTCTGTCTGCTGGACAGGGACCCCCAGGATTCTGTCTGCTGGACAGGGACCCCCAGGAGGCTTCTGTTCTGGACAGGGACCCCCAGGCTTCTGTCTGCTGGACAGGGCTGGACAGGGACCCCCAGGCTTCTGTCTGCTGGACAGGACCCCCAGGCTTCTGTCTGCTGGACAGGGACCCCCAGCTTCTGCTGCTGGACAGGGACCCCCAGGCTTCTGTCTGCTGGACAGGGACCCCCAGGCTCACACTGCTATTCTGTCTGCTGGACAGGGACCCCCAGGACCTGTCTGCTAGACAGGACCCCCAGGCTTCTGTCTGCTGGACAGGGACCCCCAGGCTTCTGTCTGCTGGACAGGGACCCTGCTGGACAGGACACCCAGGATTCTGTCTGCTGGACAGGGACCCCCAGGCTTCTGTCTGCTGGACAGCTGGACAGGACCCCAGGATTCTGGACAGGGACCCCCAGGTCTGCTGCTAGACAGGGACCCTGCTGGACAGGACCCCCAGGCTTCTGTCTGCTGGACAGGGACAAGGACCCCCAGGACCTCCAGGATTCTGTCTGCTGGACAGGGACCCCCAGATTCTGCTGCTGGACAAGGACCCCCACTGCTACTGCTGGACAGGGACACCCAGGACTGCTGGACAGGGACCCCCAGGCTTCTGTCTGCTGGACAGGGACCCCCAGGCTTCTGTCTGCTGGACAAGGACCCCCAGGCTTCTGTCTGCTGGATAGGGACCCCAGGATTCTGTCTGCTGGACAGGACCCCCAGGCTTCTGTCTGCTGGACAGGGATTCTGTCTGCTAGACAGGGACCCCCAGGCTTCACACTGCTACTGCTGGACAGGGACAGGGACCCCCAGGATTCTGTCTGCTAGACAGGGATCCTCCACGCTTCTGGACAGGGACACCCAGGACTGCTGGACAGGGACCCCCAGGCTTCTGTCTGCTGGACAGGACCCCCAGGATTCTGTCTGCTGGACAGGGACCCCCAGGCTTCACACTGCTGGACAGGGACCCCCAGGATTCTGTCTGCTGGACAGGATTCTGTCTGCTGGACAGGGACCCCCAGGCTTCTGTCTGCTGGACAGGGACCCCCAGGCTTCACACTGCTACTGCTGGATAGGGACCCCAGGATTCTGTCTGCTGGACAGGGACCCCCAGGGACCTGGACCCAGGATTCTGTCTGCTGGACAGGGACCCCCAGGCAGGATTCTGTCTGCTGGACAGGGACCCCCAGGAGGCTTCTGTCTGCTGGACAGGGACCCCCAGCTTCTGCTGCTGGACAAGGACCCCCAGGCTTCTGTCTGCTAGGGCTATTCTGTCTGCTGGACAGGGACCCCCAGGATTCTGTCTGCTGGACAGGGATCCTCCACGCTTCTGTCTGCTGGACAGGGACCCCCAGGCTTCACACTGTCTGCTGGACAGGGACATTCTGTCTGCTGGACAGGGACCCCAGGATTCTGTCTGCTGGACAGGGACCCCCAGGATTCTGTCTGCTGGACAGGGAGGCTTCTGTCTGCTAGACAGGGACCCCCAGGCTGCTGGACAGGGACCCCCATTCTGTCTGCTGGACAGGGACAGGGACCTACCCAGGGACCCCAGGATTCTGTCTGCTGGACAGGGACAGGATTCCCCAGGCTTCTGTCTGCTATTCTGTCTGCTGGACAGGGACCCCCAGGATTCTGTCTGCTGGACAGGGACCCCCAGGATTCTGTCTGCTGGACAGGGACCCCCAAGATTCTAACTGCTGGACAAGTACCCAGGACACCCAGGATTCTGTCTGCTGGACAGGGATAGACAGGGACCCCCAGATTCTGCTGCTGGACAGGGACCCTCAGGCTTCTGTCTGCTAGACAAAGGCTTCTGTCTGCTAGACAGGGACCCTGCCAGGGACCCCAAGATTCTGTCTGCTCTGTCTGCTAGACAGGGACCCCAGGATTCTGTCTGCTGGGACAGGACCCCCAGGCTTCTGTCTGCTGGACAGGGACCCCATTCTGTCTGCTGGACAGGGACCCCCAGGATTCTGTCTGCTGGACAGGGACTAAGGGACAGGATTCTGTCTGCTGGACAGGGACCCCAGGCTTCTGTTGCTAGACAGGGACCCCCAGGATTCTGTCTGCTGGACAGGGACCCCCAGGCTTCTGTCTGCTAGACAGGGACCCCAGGATTCTGTCTGCTGGACAGGGGACCCAGGATTCTGTCTGCTGGACAGGGACCCCCAGGCTTCTGTCTGCTGGACAGGGAACCCCAGGCTTCACACTGCTACTGCTGGACAGGGACCCCCAGGATTCTGTCTGCTGGACAGGGACCCCCAGGATTCTGTCTGCTGGACAGGGACCCCCAGGATTCTGTCTGCTGGACAGGGACCCCCAGGATTCTGTCTGCTGGACAGGGACCCCCAGGACCCCAGGCTTCTGTCTGCTGGACAGGGATCCCCAGGCTTCACACTGCTAAACAGGGACCCCCAAGATTCTGTCTGCTGGACAGGGACCCCCAGGACCCCCAGGCTTCTGTCTGCTGGACAGGGACCCCCAGGATTCTGTCTGCTGGACAGGGACAGGGACCCCAGGATTCTGTCTGCTGGACAGGGATCCCCAGGCTTCTGTCTGCTACACTGCTAAATAGGGACCCCCAGGATTCTGTCTGGACAGGGACCCCCAGGGACCCCAGGCTTCTGTCTGCTAGACAGGGACCCCCAGGATTCTGTCTGCTGGACAGGGACCCCCAGGCTTCTGTCTGCTAGACAGGGACCCTCAGGCTTCTGTCTGCTATTCTGTCTGCTGGACAGGGACCCCCAGGATTCACTACTGCTAAACAGGGACCCCAGGATTTCTGTTCTGGACAGGGACCCCCAGGCTTCTGCTGCTAGACAGGGACCCCCAGGATTCTGTGCTGCTGGACAGGGACCCCCAGGCTTCTGTCTGCTGGACAGGGACCCCCAGGCTTCACACCCCCTACTGCTGGACAGGGACCCCCAGGATTCTGTCTGCTGGACAGGGACCCCCAGGGACCCCCTAAGGCTTCTGTCTGCAAGTAGACAGGGACCCCCAGGATTCTGTCTGCTGGACAGGGACCCCCAGGCTTCACACTGCTAAATAGGGACCCCCAGGATTTTGTCTGCTGGACAGGGACCCCCAGGCTTCTGTCTGCTAGACAGGGACCCCCAGGATTCTGTCTGCTGGACAGGGACCCCCAGGATTCTGTCTGCTGGACAGGGACCCCCAGGCTTCTGTCTGCTGGACAGGGACCCCCAGGCTTCACACTGCTACTGCTGGACAGGGACCCCCAGGATTCTGTCTGCTGGACAGGGACCCCCAGGATTCTGTCTGCTGGACAGGGATCCCCAGGCTTCACACTGCTACTGCTAGACAGGGACCCCCAGGCTTCTGTCTGCTGGACAGGGACCCCCAGGCTTCACACTGCTACTGCTAGATAGGGACCCCCAGGCTTCTGTCTGCTAGACAGGGACCCCCAGGATTCTGTCTGCTGGACAGGGACCCCCAGGATTCTGTCTGCTGGACAGGGACCCCCAGGCTTCTGTCTGCTGGACAGGGACCCCCAGGCTTCACACTGCTACTGCTGGACAGGGACCCCCAGGATTCTGTCTGCTGGACAGGGACCCCCAGGATTCTGTCTGCTGGACAGGGACCCCCAGGATTCTGTCTGCTGGACAGGGACCCCCAGGATTCTGTCTGCTGGACAGGGATCCCCAGGCTTCACACTGCTGAACAGGGACCCCCAAGATTCTGTCTGCTGGACAGGGACCCCCAGGCTTCTGTCTGCTAGACAGGGACCCCCAGGATTCTGTCTGCTGGACAGGGACCCCCAGGATTCTGTCTGCTGGACAGGGACCCCCAAGATTCTAACTGCTGGACAAGTACCCAGAGGATTCTGTCTGCTGGACAGGGATCCAGGCTTCTGTCTGCTGGACAGGGACCCCCAGGCTTCACACTGCTATTGCTGGACAGGGACCCCCAGGATTCTGTCTGCTAGACAGGGACCCCCAGGATTCTGTCTGCTGGACAGGGACCCCCAGGATTCTGTCTGCTGGACAGGGACCCCCAGGCTTCTGTCTGCTGGACATGGACCCCCAGGCTTCACACTGCTACTGCTGGACAGGGACCCCCAGGATTCTGTCTGCTAGACAGGGACCCCCAGGATTCTGTCTGCTGGACAGGGACCCCCAGGCTTCTGTCTGCTGGACAGGGACCCCCAGGCTTCACACTGCTACTGCTGGACAGGGACCCCCAGGATTCTGTCTGCTGGACAGGGACCCCCAGGATTCTGTCTGCTGGACAGGGACCCCCAGGCTTCTGTCTGCTGGACAGGGACCCCCAGGCTTCACACTGCTACTGCTGGACAGGGACCCCCAGGATTCTGTCTGCTGGACAGGGACCCCCAGGCTTCTGTCTGCTGGACAGGGACCCCCAGGCTTCTGTCTGCTGGATAGGGACCTCCAGGATTCTGTCTGCTGGACAGGGACCCCCAGGCTTCACACTGCTACTGCTGGACAGGGACCCCCAGGATTCTGTCTGCTAGACAGGGATCCTCCAGGCTTCATACTGCTGGACAGGGACCCCCAGGATTCTGTCTGCTGGACAGGGACCCCCAGGATTCTGTCTGCTGGACAGGGACCCCCAGGCTTCTGTCTGCTGGACAGGGACCCCCAGGCTTCTGTCTGCTGGACAGGGACCCCCAGGCTTCACACTGCTACTGCTGGACAGGGACCCCCAGGATTCTGTCTGCTAGACAGGGACCCCCAGGCTTCTGTCTGCTGGACAGGGACCCCCAGGCTTCTGTCTGCTGGACAGGGACCCCCAGGCTTCACACTGCTACTGCTGGACAGGGACACCCAGGATTCTGTCTGCTGGACAGGGACCCCCAGGATTCTGTCTGCTGGACAAGGACCCCCAGGATTCTGTCTGCTGGACAGGGACCCCCAGGCTTCACACTGCTACTGCTGGACAGGGACCCCCAGGCTTCTGTCTGCTGGACAGGGACCCCCAGGCTTCTGTCTGCTGGACAAGGACCCCCAGGCTTCTGTCTGCTGGATAGGGACCTCCAGGATTCTGTCTGCTGGACAGGGACCCCCAGGCTTCACACTGCTACTGCTGGACAGGGACACCCAGGATTCTGTCTGCTAGACAGGGATCCTCCACGCTTCATACTGCTGGACAGGGACCCCCAGGCTTCTGTCTGCTGGACAGGGACCCCCAGGATTCTGTCTGCTGGACAGGGACCCCCAGGATTTGTCTGCTGGACAAGACCCCCAGGATTCTGTCTGCTGGACAGGGATCCCCAGGCTTCACACTGCTACTGCTGGACAGGGACCCCCAGGCTTCTGTCTGCTGGACAGGGACCCCCAGGCTTCTGTCTGCTGGACAGGACCCCCAGGATTCTGTCTGCTGGACAGGGACCTCCAGGCTTCTGTCTGCTGGACAGGGACCCCCAGGCTTCACACTGCTACTGCTGGACAGGGACCCCCAGGATTCTGTCTGCTGGACAGGGAGGCTTCTGTCTGCTGGACAGGGACCCCCAGGATTCTGTCTGCTGGACAGGGACACCCCTGCTAGACAGGATTCTGTCTGCTGGACAGGGACCCCCAGGCTTCTGCTGCTGGACAGGGACCCCCATTCTGTCTGCTGGACAGGGACCCCCCAAGGATTCTAAGGGACAAGTACCCCAGGATTCTGTCTGCTGGACAGGGACACAGATTCTGTCTGCTGGACAGGGACCCCCAGCTTCTGTCTGCTATGTCTGCTGGACAGGGACAGGATTCCCCAGGATTCTGTCTGCTGGACAGGGACCCCCTAGGATTCTGTCTGCTGGACAAGGGACCCCCAGGATTCTGTCTGCTGGACAGGGAACCCCAGGCTTCACACTGCTAACTGCTGGACAGGGACCCCCAGGATTCTGTCTGCTGGACAGGGACCCCCAGGATTCTGTCTGCTGGACAAGGGACCCCCAGGATTCTGTCTGCTGGACAGGGACCCCCAGGGACCCCCAGGATTCTGTCTGCTGGACAGGGACCCCCAGGCTTCTGTCTGCTGGACAGGGACCCCCAGGCTTCACACTGCTACTGCTGGACAGGGACCCCCAGGATTCTGTCTGCTGGACAGGGACCCCCAGGATTCTGTCTGCTGGACAGGGACACCCAGGATTCTGTCTGCTGGACAGGGATCCCCAGGCTTCACACTGCTAAATAGGGACCCCCAGGATTCTGTCTGCTGGACAGGGACCCCCAGGCTTCTGTCTGCTAGACAGGGACCCCCAGGATTCTGTCTGCTGGACAGGGACCCCCTAGGATTCTGTCTGCTGGACAGGGACCCCCAGGCTTCTGTCTGCTGGACAGGGAACCCCAGGCTTCACACTGCTACTGCTGGACAGGGACCCCCAGGATTCTGTCTGCTGGACAGGGACCCCCAGGAGACAGGGACCCCCAGGATTCTGTCTGCTGGACCCCCAGGGACCCCCAGGATTCTGTCTGCTGGACAGGGACCCCCAAGATTCTGTCTGCTGGACAGGGACAGGATTCCCCAGGCTTCTGTCTGCTGGACAGGGACCCCCAGGCTTCACACTGCTACTGCTGGACAGGGACCCCCCTTCTGTCTGCTAGACAGGGACCCCCAGGATTCTGTCTGCTGGACAGGGACCCCCAGGATTCTGTCTGCTGGACAGGGACCCCCAGGATTCTGTCTGCTGGACAGGGACCCCCAGGATTCTGTCTGCTGGACAGGGATCCCCAGGCTTCACACTGCTAAACAGGGACCCCCAAGATTCTGTCTGCTGGACAGGGACCCCCAGGCTTCTGTCTGCTAGACAGGGACCCCCAGGATTCTGTCTGCTGGACAGGGACCCCCAGGCTTCTGTCTGCTGGACAGGGACCCCCAGGCTTCACACTGCTACTGCTGGACAGGGACCCCAGGATTCTGTCTGCTGGACAGGGACCCCCAAGATTCTAACTGCTGGACAAGTACCCACAGGATTCTGTCTGCTGGACAGGGACCCCCAGGCTTCACACTGCTAAATAGGGACCCCCAGGATTTTGTCTGCTGGACAGGGACCCCCAGGCTTCTGTCTGCTAGACAGGGACCCCCAGGATTTTGTCTGCTGGACAGGGACCCCCAGGATTCTGTCTGCTGGACAGGGACCCCCAGGCTTCTGTCTGCTGGACAGGGACCCCCAGGCTTCACACTGCTACTGCTGGACAGGGACCCCCAGGATTCTGTCTGCTGGACAGGGATCCCCAGGCTTCACACTGCTACTGCTAGACAGGGACCCCCAGGCTTCTGTCTGCTGGACAGGGACCCCCAGGCTTCACACTGCTACTGCTAGATAGGGACCCCCAGGCTTCTGTCTGCTAGACAGGGACCCCCAGGATTCTGTCTGCTGGACAGGGACCCCCAGGATTCTGTCTGCTGGACAGGGACCCCCAGGCTTCTGTCTGCTGGACAGGGACCCCCAGGCTTCACCCCCACTGCTAGACAGGGACCCCCAGGATTTTGTCTGCTGGACAGGGACCCCCAGGATTCTGTCTGCTGGACAGGGACCCCCAGGATTCTGTCTGCTGGACAGGGACCCCCAGGATTCTGTCTGCTGGACAGGGATCCCCAGGCTTCACACTGCTGAACAGGGACCCCCAAGATTCTGTCTGCTGGACAGGGACCCCCAGGCTTCTGTCTGCTAGACAGGGACCCCCAGGATTCTGTCTGCTGGACAGGGACCCCCAGGATTCTGTCTGCTGGACAGGGACCCCCAGGCTTCACACTGCTACTGCTGGACAGGGACCCCCAGGATTCTGTCTGCTGGACAGGGACCCCCAAGATTCTAACTGCTGGACAAGTACCCAGAGGATTCTGTCTGCTGGACAGGGATCCCCAGGCTTCACACTGCTAAATAGGGACCCCCAGGATTCTGTCTGCTGGACAGGGACCCCCAGGCTTCTGTCTGCTAGACAGGGACCCCCAGGATTCTGTCTGCTGGACAGGGACCCCCAGGATTCTGTCTGCTGGACAGGGACCCCCAGGCTTCTGTCTGCTGGACATGGACCCCCAGGCTTCACACTGCTACTTCTGGACAGGGACCCCCAGGATTCTGTCTGCTGGACAGGGACCCCCAGGATTCTGTCTGCTGGACAGGGACCCCCAGGATTCTGTCTGCTGGACAGGGATCCCCAGGCTTCACACTGCTAAACAGGGACCCCCAAGATTCTGTCTGCTCGACAGGGACCCCCAGGCTTCTGTCTGCTAGACAGGGACCCCCGGGATTCTGTCTGCTGGACAGGGACCCCCAGGCTTCTGTCTGCTGGACAGGGACCCCCAGGCTTCTGTCTGCTAGACAGGGACCCCCAGGATTCTGTCTGCTGGACAGGGACCCCCAGGCTTCTGTCTGCTGGACAGGGACCCCCAGGCTTCTGTCTGCTGGACAGGGACCCCCAGGCTTCTGTCTGCTGGACAGGGACCCCCAGGCTTCACACTGCTACTGCTGGACAGGGACCCCCAGGATTATGTCTGCTAGACAGGGACCCCCAGGATTCTGTCTGCTGGACAGGGACCCCCAGGCTTCTGTCTGCTGGACAGGGACCCCCAGGCTTCTGTCTGCTGGACAGGGACCCCCAGGTTTCACACTGCTACTGCTGGACAGGGACCCCCAGGATTCTGTCTGCTAGACAGGGACCCCCAGGCTTCTGTCTGCTGGACAGGGACCCCCAGGCTTCTGTCTGCTGGACAGGGACCCCCAGGCTTCACACTGCTACTGCTGGACAGGGACACCCAGGATTCTGTCTGCTGGACAGGGACCCCCAGGATTCTGTCTGCTGGACAAGGACCCCCAGGATTCTGTCTGCTGGACAAGGACCCCCAGGATTCACACTGCTACTGCTGGACAGGGACCCCCAGGCTTCTGTCTGCTGGACAGGGACCCCCAGGCTTCTGTCTGCTGGACAAGGACCCCCAGGCTTCTGTCTGCTGGATAGGGACCTCCAGGATTCTGTCTGCTGGACAGGGACCCCCAGGCTTCACACTGCTACTGCTGGACAGGGACACCCAGGATTCTGTCTGCTAGACAGGGATCCTCCACGCTTCATACTGCTGGACAGGGACCCCCAGGCTTCTGTCTGCTGGACAGGGACCCCCAGGATTCTGTCTGCTGGACAGGGACCCCCAGGCTTCACACTGCTACTGCTGGACAGGGACCCCCAGGATTCTGTCTGCTAGACAGGGACCCCCAGGATTCTGTCTGCTGGACAGGGACCCCCAGGCTTCTGTCTGCTGGACAGGGACCCCCAGGCTTCACACTGCTACTGCTGGACAGGGACACCCAGGATTCTGTCTGCTGGACAGGGACCCCCAGGATTCTGTCTGCTGGACAAGGACCCCCAGGATTCTGTCTGCTGGACAGGGACCCCCAGGCTTCACACTGCTACTGCTGGACAGGGACCCCCAGGCTTCTGTCTGCTGGACAGGGACCCCCAGGCTTCTGTCTGCTGGACAAGGACCCCCAGGCTTCTGTCTGCTGGATAGGGACCTCCAGGATTCTGTCTGCTGGACAGGGACCCCCAGGCTTCACACTGCTACTGCTGGACAGGGACACCCAGGATTCTGTCTGCTAGACAGGGATCCTCCACGCTTCATACTGCTGGACAGGGACCCCCAGGCTTCTGTCTGCTGGACAGGGACCCCCAGGATTCTGTCTGCTGGACAGGGACCCCCAGGCTTCACACTGCTACTGCTGGACAGGGACCCCCCGGCTTCTGTCTGCTGGACAGGGACCCCCAGGCTTCTGTCTGCTGGACAAAGACCCCCAGGCTTCTGTCTGCTGGATAGGGACCTCCAGGATTCTGTCTGCTGGACAGGGACCCCCAGGCTTCAAACTGCTACTGCTGGACAGGGACCCCCAGGATTCTGTCTGCTGGACAGAGACCCCCAGGCTTCTGTCTGCTGGACAGGGACCCCCAGGATTCTGTCTGCTGGACAGGGACCCCCAGGATCCTGTCTGCTGGACAGGGACCCCCCAAGATTCTAACTGCTGGACAGGTACCCCCAGGCTTCTGTCTGCTGGACAGGGAACCCCAGGCTTCTGTCTGCTGGACAGGGACCCCCAGGATTCTGTCTGCTAGACAGGGACACCCAGTCTTCACACTGCTGGACAGGGTTTTCCAAAATTCTGTCTGCTGGACGAGTGGACGGGTACTCCCAGGCTTGTCTGCTGGACAGGGACCCCCAGGCTGCACACTGCTAAACAGGGACCCCAGGCTGCACACTGCTGAACAGGGACCCCCAGTATTCTGTCTGCTGGACAGGGACCCCAGGATCCTGTCTGCTGGTCAGGGACCCCCAGGATTCTGTCTGCTAGACAGGGACCCCCAGGCTTCACACTGCTGGACAGGGACCCCCAAGATTCTAACTGCTGGACAGGTACCCCCAGGCTTCTGTCTGCTGGACAGAGACCCCCAGGCTTTTGTCTGCTGGACAGGGACCCCTAGGATTCTGTCTGCTGAACAAGTACCCCCAGGCTCCTGTCTGCTGGACAGGGACCCCCAAAATTCTAACTGCTGGACAGGGACCCCCAAGATTCTGTCTGCTGAACAGGTACCCCCAGGCTCCTGTCTGCTGGACAGGTACCCCCAGGATTCTGTCTGCTGGACAGGGACCCCCATGATTCTGTAGGTTGGACAGGGACCCCCAAGATTCTGTCTGCTGAACAGGTACCCCCAGGCTCCTGTCTGCTGGACAGGTACCCCCAGGATTCTGTCTGCTGGACAGAGACCCCCAGGCTTCTGTCTGCTGGACAGGGACCCCCAGGATTCTGTCTACTGTACAGGGACCCCCAGAATTCTGTCTGCTAGAAAGGTGCTGGGACCCCAAGAATTCTGTCTGCTGGACAGGTACCCCAGGATTCTGTTTACTGGATATTATAGGGCGCTGGCACCCCAGGATTCTGACTGTTACTGCTGGACAGGGACCCCCAGTATCCTGTCTGATAGAAGGGTTCTGGAACCCCCAGGCTTCTGTCTGCTAGAAGGGTGCTGGGACCCCCAGGCTTCTGTCTGCTAGTTTTTCTAAAAGGGTGCTGGGACCCCCAGGCTTCACACTGCTGCTAGACAGGGACCCCCAGGCTTCTGTCTGCTAGAAGGGTTTAGGAACCCCCAGGCTTCTGTCTGCTGAATATTATAAAAGGCTGCTGTGATTGCGATTTTTTAAACAAAAATATGTAGTAGAATGCATATCGGCCCAAACTGAGAAAGACATTTTTTTATTTTATTTTTTGAATATTTATTAGCAAAAAGTAAAAAATATAGGGCCAGATTCAGGTAGATGAGAGTATCTTTCCTCTGGAGTAACGCTTCTCATTTACGTTACTCTGAAGACCCTTTCAGCGCAATTCCTGTAATTCACATAGCAGTTGCGCGTAAACTTGCGCCAGAGTAACGATAATGCGCTGGCGTAACCCGACGCAAGTGGAAGTGGGTGTGATCATATGTAAATGATGGGCGGAGCCCGGCGCAGAGGCTTACGTTCAGCGCATCATCCACGGAGCATGCGCAGTGAGTGCGGCTCCCCTCGCCCCCTTGTGCGCATGCTCACAACTTCCGTCGGCACCACTTCCTGGGAAACGTCAGCGCAATGCGTTCCGCTGGGCGCTTAAAAGCGCTGGCGGAAACGCCATTCCGGCACAAAAGTAGTTCCGTTTCCCCCCACCCCAGGGAAGATACTTTTGCTCTGTGATGGCTGCTCCCGCTACCCCCAGAGAGAGGAGGAACCTCAATTTTAATACCCAGGAGGTCTCTGTCATTATATCGGCTATGGAGACGGAGAATGAATTTCTCCATGGCAAAAAAAGCCGCAAGACCAGCCGGGAGAGGAAGCAGGGCATCCTGGAGTCGATTGCTGCCAGGGTCAATGTCCTGGGCTACTCCACCCGGACTGCTGGGGACATACAAAAGAAAATCAATGACCTGCGGCGCAAGGTGAGGGACAAGGTGGCCTCCATCAGGAGGTATGAGAGGGGCACAGGTGGTGGTCCCCCATGTCCTGTCACCCTGACCGCAGAGGAGGAGGTGGTCGCTCGGTGCCTGGAGAGGGAGCAGGTGGAGGGGGTCGCAGGCTATGACTCCGTGGAGGAAGGCACAAGGACAGGTAAGTGTTTTATAATCCCCTATTTGATGTTTTGCATTTGGGGGGGGGGGGTACATGTGCCAAGTGTGTGGGACCACCAACATGTGTCTGCTTTGTGTCATCCACAGATGACGGAGCTGGGCCATCATCTGTCAGCCTGCATTCCACCCCATCCCCCCCACGCCATCATGTGCCCGAGCCACTGGGTGGTGAAGAGGTTGTTGAGGAGGAGAGTGGCCACACCACACCTGCCGAGGTGGTTGTGGAAGATCCTGCTGTGGCAGAGCAGGACTTTTCTTTGGTCTTGTCGGTCTCCTCCCCTTCTCCTGGCCCGTCTGTCGTCCCCTCCCCCATCCTTGGAAGCCCCTCAAGGGCGACACCTTCCACCCGAGGACATACATCTTCTGGCCCCAGGAAGGCGACCCAGAAGACCAGGGGGGTGTCTGATGGTGTCCAGGACCAGTTGGCAAGGGATCACGCCAGACAGACAGAACAGATGGGGGCCATAGCGGACCACTTGCAGAAAGTCTCTGACAGCCTGGGCTCCGTTGCCAACATCAGCAACGCAGTGCAGGATGTCAGCTCTAACTGCGCTGCAGTGGTCACCACTTTGGGGGAGGTGCAGGGGGATATCCAGCACCTCACTGCAGCCGTCCAGGCCAACACTGCTGCCATCCATGGTAACAGTGCTGCCATCCGGGAGCAGGGGAGGCTGAGTCGGCGGGCCCAGCATTACCAGGTGACCCGTCAGCTCCGGATGCAGGCCCAGACCAACAGTTATCTTGGACGGATAGCCAGGGCCTTGGAGGGCACGCAGGCCACACCTGCCAGGAGTGGCCCACCTGGGGATCAGCCACCTCCAGATGCCCCCCCACCCACTCCATCCAGGCAGCTGCGGAGCCAGAGAGGGGCCCCCAGAAGAAGCCCCCGGCATCCCCGATGAGGCCTTTTTTTTGGTGCTGGTTTTATATTATTATTTTTGACATACTCAGGTCATGAGTTTATTTTATTTTTTTCTCAGGTTATGAGATTATTTTTCTTTTATTGGTCAGGATATGATCTTTCTAATTTATTTTTGTACTGCACACGGTCAGGAGTGCAGGGGACAGTGTGAATGGTGTGTGAATGTGAGAGGGTGGCACTCCTGAAAGTAAGGGGTGTCACCCTCGGCCGTGGTGGTGAAGTGAACCCCACGGCTGAATGAATGATGTGTGAAAGGTGTGTGAATGGACAGTGACATCATTGGGGCCTTGACGCGGCGTTACTGCTCCCAACTCCTACATGCTGGACTTGGGCTAATCCAATGCGATGTGCATGTGGTGTGTGTGATCTAGGGACATCAGTGGTGTACACGCGTGCACTGTCTGTGTTATTAATGTTTTGGTTTAGTGTCCAAAGATGCCTACGGCGAGGACCCTCCTGACTGCTCTTCCATCAGCAGACTGGGTGTCCTCTGGCAGGGGGGGACTGTGTGGGTCGGGGGTCAGGTCATCACGTATGTCAATATGCAGGCCTTTTTTCATAGCAAAGTTATGTAGTATGCAACATGCACCGATGATCTGACACACAAAGGTAGGGGAATACAATAGGGCCCCCCCAGACTTATCCAGGCATCGGAAACGGGACTTCAGGAGCCCGAATGTTTGCTCCACCACTGCACGGGTTTTGATGTGTGCTTCATTGTATTTTCTCTCTCCTCTGGTTTGGGGGTTCCGGAAAGGAGTCATTAGATGGGGTCCCAATGCATATGCAGAGTCACCTGGAAGGTAAAAGACAGGAGAATGTTAGTCATGCATGTGCGATTTCTGTTGTGCATGACGGGAGGGGATAGTCATGCCTGACTCCCTTGTCACTCACCAACCAGCCAGCTGTCCCCATACATGTTCTGGTTAAATTCTGCTGGGATGGGGCTCTGACGGTATATGAAGCTGTCATGGCTGGACCCGGGGTGTTTGGCACGGACGTGCCATATGAGGCGTTGGGCATCGGCTATCACCTGTACGTTGATGGAATGCCAATGCTTCCGATTGCGGTATATGTGCTCTGTGGCACTGGGGGGCTGTAGGGCCACATGTGTGCAATCAATGGCCCCCACAGTGCGTGGGAATCTGGCAATGTTGTAGAAATCTGTCATTGCCTTCTGCCGCAGCTCCTCAGTGGTTGGTCTGATGAACTGGTTGGACATGCGTCTGAGGATTGCAGGGACAACCTGGTGCACACATCTGCTTATGGAGGACTGTGACATCCCAGCCACCACTCCACTTGTACGCTGGAATGATCCACTGGCAAGGAAATGGAGTGTTGCCAGTACCTTCACCAGTGGCTGCACTGCTTGTGATCGGTGTGTTGGGCTGGTGATGTCCTCCTGCAGGGTTGTGGTTAGTTCAAGTATTGCATCAGGGCTGAATCTGAATAGGCGATACACCTCCTCATCCCCCATGCCAAAGAGGTTCATACGTGTGCGGTATATCCTCTCACGTGCCCGCCTTCTTGGTTCCAGGGGACCCATCAGTAGTTCTAGGACCACGAGTGCCCCTGGCATGTTGGCACACAGAGGTGTTGTCCTTGCAAGTGGGGGTGCTCAGCTAGCTCTTATCGTCGGTAACGCTGCTGTAGCTGCTCTCCTGCTGACCTGTGACCGTCTGGAGTAAAGATAAAGCAGCCTTTTGTAGAAATAACTTTGCGCTGGACGGATCAGATACGCGCGGCGCATGTAGCCAGCGTATGGTGCTAATCCGTTCGTGAATTGGGAAATCTCCCTCATTTGCATATTTGCAGGGGAAATCAATGGGCGCGACTGATGCGGCCAGCGAAAATAAACGCTGACGATACTCTGGCGTCGGAACGTTCCGCCGGTCGCAAATGAGCCGTTATTGGGCGCATCTAGTTTGGTGGGTACGGGCACATAGAAACGTCGGCGCATCAGCACAGTTACGCGGCGCATATCCAAATACTCCAGCGCAAGTGTTCGTGAATCTGGCCCATAGTTTTTTTCAAAATTGTCGGTCTTTTTTTGTTTATAGCGCAACAAATAAAAACCGCAGAGGTGATCAAAAATTGCCAAAGTAAAGCTCTATTTGTGGGAAAAAAGGACATACATTTTGTTTGGGTACAGCGTCGAAATACCGCGCAATTGTCAGTTAAAGCGACGCTGTGCCATATCGTAAAAAATGGCCTGGTCATTAACCGCATGTACATTTACGTTGACAGAATGCTCGGTGAGTGCGCCCACGGGTCCCACGGACTCGACGTCCGCCGTGTCCCCGTCGTCATCTCATGGAGCGGCAGAACGGGGAGTTGCCTATGTAAACAAGGCATTTCCCTGTTCTGCCTAGTGACAGGACAGAGATCTTCTGCTCCCTGTTATCGGGAGCAGTGATCACTGTCATGTCACTTGTAGCCCAGCCCCCCACAGTTAGAATCACTCCCTAGGACACACTTAACCCCTTGATCTCCCCCTAGTGTTTAACCCCTTCCCTGCCAGTGTCATTTACACAGTAATCAGTGCATTTTTATAGCACTGATCGCTGTATAAATGACAATGGTCAGCTGGCAGATGTGCCTGCTGGTCGATTGGGTCTCCTGGAGAGCCAGGGTAAGAGTCGGAAGGCAGCCGGGGGGGGGGGGGGCTGCTTGTAATAACAACCGAGTGGCTACTTAGCCGCTCACATCTGGATTTTTGCAGACCAGATCATAAAGCAGCGGATGTCAGCGGACATGTCACCGCTGACATTTGCCGCTCCATTGGGCTGAATAGAAGATCCGATCAGGTCTGCCTGAAAAACGGTCAAGCGGACCCAATCAGACAGCCCGTGTGAAAGGTGCCTAACACTATTTATTTTTAAACTAACACTGGTCAAAAAAAGAAAAAGTGCATTCTGTTTTTGTTGGGGTAGAGAAGCCAAGGTATTTTAAGAAACAGAAAGTTCTGCTCAGGATTTATAGATATGTAGACATTGGGCCAGATTCTGAAAGAAGATACGACGGCGTATCTCCAGATACGGCGTCGTATCTCTGTTTGTGCGGCTGTGTATCTATGCGACTGATTCTTAGAATCAGTTACGCATAGATTTTGCTTAGATCCGACTGGCGTAAGTCACTTACACCGTCGGATCTAAGTTGCAATGTTACGCTGGCTGCTAGGTGGCGTTTCCGTCGATTTCTGCGTCGAATATGCAAATTAGCCTGAGACGCCGATTCCCGGACGTATTTGCGCCCCGTCGTCGTAGTTTACGTCGTTTGCGTAAGCGTAATGTTACCCCTGCTATATGAGGGGTAACTTTGCGTAGGTGATGGGTACGCCATGTTAAGTATGGACATCGGGTCAGCGTCGCTTTTTCCGTTGTTTGCGTCGTTTAGGTAACTCGTTCGCGAATATGGCTTTGCGTTAATTACGTTCACGTCGAAACCAATGTATTTGCGGCGTACTATGGAGCATGCGCACTGGGCTACGTTTACGGCCGGCGCATGCGCAGCTTGTTCGGGGCGGCGGTGCGCTTAATTTAAATACAAGACACCCCCTTTGAATTACGCGGGGATACGCCGGGCCATTTACACTACGCCGCCGCAAATTACGGAGCAAGTGCTTTGAGATTACGGCACTTGCGTCTCTAAGTTGCAGCGGCGTAGTGTAAATAGGAAACGCTACGCCGCTGCAGATCTACGAGAATCTGGCCCTGTGTCTGTGCGTACTGAACACTGAGCTGGTGGGACTAACATTGACATCAGTTACGTTATGCAGGATCTACCACTGTGACAGAAAGCCTCTGTTCTATATATCACTGATACGTGGAAGTAGCACAGAAACAGACAGGAGAGTGGAACAATCTTGTGTCTGCGTGCTGCTGTTTGTCACTAAATACTTACAATGTATATATGTGTGTGTGTGTGTAACTAATAAAGCATGACTACCAGTCATCCAACTGTACTATTACTGTAGAATACAGTAAAGTATATTTTAGCTTAGTGTGCCCGTGCCCGAGCACATCCTGATTTGATGTCGGAGGAAAGAAAAGAGGTAGTGTATGACAGCATGCACATTATTTGATGAAGGTTTGCTTGAAGTTAAATTATGTGGAGTAAGTCTTTGATCTACATAAGGGTCCTTTCACACGGACGTGTCCGTGTGCGGGCTCCGCTTTGCTCAGTGGGGATCGCTCCATCAATCCCCGCTGAGCAGCCAGGTGAGAGGTCTGTCTCTGCACACTGTGCAGGGACCGACCTGTCAGAGCACCGCTCTCCTCTATGGGGGATCGGATGAAGACGAACCGTAGAGTCCATTGTCATCTGATCTGATCCGCTAGACGGATGGAAAATAGGATGTCAGCGGGCATGTAACCACATGTCACCGCTAATATCCATGGCTCCATAGAGGTGCACGGAGCGTCCGTTCAGGTCCACCTAAAAACTGACAGGCGGATCTGAACGGTCCGCGCGTGTGAAAGAAGCCTAACACCTATCTATACAAAATCCATTGTGACAATATTGTTACAATGTATTTGACTCAAGTTTGCAACAGCCTCTGTAGCTTTCATACAAGATACTATAGGATTGTGAGAAGTCCAGTTTGTTATGCAGAGGCCTCAATTTGGCGAGTCCCTGCACCTCTCCAGTCTTTGGTGTGCAGGTAGTAAGGAGATGATGTGCTGTAACTTTCAGCAACCAATCCCTGAGCTGTATTGATGTGCTGTGACCTCTAGCAACCAATCACTGAGTAGTAATAATGTGCAGTAACCTCTAGCAACCAAACAGTAAGCGGTAAACAAGTAACCGCTAGCAACCAATCAGTGAGCGGTAAGCATGTACCCTCTAGCAACCAATCAGTTAAAAGAAATCATGTGCTGTAACCTCTAGAAACGAATCGATGAGTTGTAATGTTTGCAGTGACCTCTAGCATCCAGTCAATGAGCAGTAATGATATGCTGTAACCTCTGGCAACCAATCGCATCTGCTGTCTGACCTGATTTTCAGTTGGGGGGAGCTGGGGGGCCCAAAGGAAATGTTTGCCCAGGGTCCAATCAATATTAAAGACGGCCCTGACACTGTGCATAGCACACCCTAAACATTGCATTCTGTACACAGCACACCCCTGCACTCTCTACACCTCATACTCCTGAATTCTGCCCTCTTTATGCAGCATACTCCTGAACTCTGTACAGAGAGCACCCCTAAACCCTGCACTCAAAAATCCACAGCCGTTCCTAAGGGTATAGGTGCTACACAGGCAAATCACTTTAGCTGCCAAAAGCATTGGAATTATTTTTTCACATCCCTGCCATACTGCAAAGCCAGGTAGACCACTTTACTAATTTCTACTTCAGTTCTACTACTCCCTGGATTACCTCCTGGTCATTAGACATTACAAAGTAGACTTGGGACCCAGTGAGTCATGTGGCCAGGGAATTAAAAAGCTTATTTTTTTATTTTATTTAAGTAACATAAGGACTGGGTTGAGCATGGGGTTAATGCTTCAGGTTTAACAATGTAATTGTGAGCTGTAGTAGGATGATAATGAACTGCAGAAATTAAATATCTTGTGCAAAACATTCCACTTGCACAAAACTACAATAATAAAAAAGCCTACACCCACTCCAATAATTACACCATTTTATAAAGGGCACATATTTGCTAGTATGGTTACAAACTATAGATAGAACCAGGCTTTTAAAACCATTAAAGGAGTTGTAAAGGTAAACATTTTTCAGCTTAATGCATTTTTCAGCTTAATTCTATGCATTAAGGTGAAAAAACATCCGACAATACCGTTATACTTACCTGACCCCTTGAAAGTCCTATGCTCGCCCCCGACATCCTTTTCGCTGCTCAGCCTGGCCGTTGATTGGTTACAGTGGATGTGTTGAAAGCAGCGCAGCCATTGGCTCACGCTGCTGTCATCACATCCAATGATGCGGTGCGCCAGGGGGCTGGGCTGAGTGATTTAGTGAGCGGCTATGGCTGCCAGTGTGTTGTCACATTCTGCTCCCCATCACAGAATGCTACGGAAGTCACGTGGCGGCCAACTGCGCATGCGCGATGCGTTCCAACGGCAAATGCGATGCGTTCCAATGGATTTACGACAGTACACACCAGTGAAAGCTTGGTCGGCATCCAGGTTCTTTCCTTAACATCCCCGTGGATTGGAGGATGTTAAAAAAAGAGCCAGGAGGCCGAGCGAGCAGAGCGAGCCATCCGAGCGAAGCGAAGACGTGAGGCCGACTGGCAACTTTCCTCAAATTCCACGTCGCCCTGAATGCCGGGTTCACTGGTGTGCACTGTCGTAAATCTATTGGAACGTATCGTGCATGCGCAGTTGGCCGCAGCGTGACTTCCGTAGCATTCTGCGATAGGGAGCAGAATATGGCATTACACCGGCTGTATCACGGAAGAGTGCCTGCTAGAACTCAACACCATGCGAGCACCCTCGCATTAAGGTGTTGGGTCCTTGCAGGGGGGGGAGCCGAGACAGCCACCGAGGGACCCCAGAAGACCAGGTTCGGGGCCACTCTGTGCAAAACGAGCTGCACAGTGGAGGTAAGTATAACATGTCTGTTATTTAAAAAGAAAAAAAAAATATATATATATATATATATATATATATATATATATACACAGTGCGGAAAATAAGTATTTAAACACCTGAGAAAATCAATGTTAATATTTGGTACAGTAGCCTTTGTTTGCAATTTCAGAGGTCAAACGTTTCTTGTAGTTTTTCACCAGGTTTGCACACACTGGAGGAGGGATTTTGGCCCACTCCTCCACACAGATCTTCTCTAGATCAGTCAGGTTTCTGGGCTGTCACTGAGAAACACTGAGTTTGAGCTCCCTCCAAAGATTCTCTATTGGGTTTAGGTCTGGAGACTGGCTAGGCCACGCCAGAACCTTAATATGCTTCTTACAGAGCCACTCCTTGGTTATCCTGGCTGTGTGCTTCGGGTCATTGTCATGTTGGAAGACCCAGCCTCGACCCATCTTCAAAGCTCTAACTGAGGGAAGGAGGTTGTTGCCCAAAATCTCGCAATACATGGCCCCGGTCATCCTCTCCTTAATACAGTGCAGTCGCCCTGTCCCATGTGCAGAAAAACACCCCCAAAGCATGATGCTACCACCCCCATGCTTCACAGTAGGGATGGTGTTCTTGGGATGGTACTCATCATTCTTCCTCCAAACACGGTTAGTGGAATTATGACCAAAAAGTTCTATTTTGGTCTCATCTGACCACATGACTTTCTCCCATGACTCCTCTGGATCATCCAAATGGTCATTGGCAAACTTAAGACAGGCCTTGACATGTGCTGGTTTAAGCAGGGGAACCTTCCGTGCCATGCATGATTTCAAACCATGACGTCTTAGTGTATTACCAACAGTAACCTTGGAAACGGTGGTCCCAGCTCTTTTCAGGTCATTGACCAGCTCCTCCCGTGTAGTCCTGGGCTGATTTCTCACCTTTCTTAGGATCATTGAGACCCCACGAGGTGAGATTTTGCATGGAGCCCCAGTCCGAGGGAGATTGACAGTCATGTTTAGCTTCTTCCATTTTCTAATGATTGCTCCAACAGTGGACCTTTTTTCATCAAGCTGCTTGGCAATTTCTCCGTAGCCCTTTCCAGCCTTGTGGAGGTGTACAATTTTGTCTCTAGTGTCTTTGGACAGCTCTTTGGTCTTGGCCATGTTAGTAGTTGGATTCTTACTGATTGTATGGGGTGGACAGGTGTCTTTATGCAGCTAATGACCTCAAACAGGTGCATCTAATTTAGGATAATAAATGGAGTGGAGGTGGACATTTTAAAGGCAGACTAACAGGTCTTTGAGGGTCAGAATTCTAGCTGATAGACAGGTGTTCAAATACTTCTTTGCAGCTGTATCATACAAATAAATAGTTAAAAATTCATAAATTGTGATTTCTGGAAAAAAAAATTTTTGATTATGTCTCTCACAGTGGACATGCACCTACGATGACAATTTCAGACCCCTTCATGATTTCCAAGTGGGAGAACTTGCAAAATAGCAGGGTTTTCAAATACTTATTTTCCGCACTGTATATATATATATATATATATATATATATATATATATATATATATATATATATATATATATATATATATATATATATATATGTATATATATATATATATATATATATATCTTTAGTGATATTAATAAGACTGTTTTACAATAAGCTAATCACATCTACATATCTACATATATATATATATATATATATATATATATATATATATATATATACTGTATATAGCAAGAAGTAACATAGAAACACATATGTAAACATATACAGCAGCGCAATACAACCGAAATAAAAAAAAAAAAGACATTCCCTATTACCAACACAAATAATAAAATCTAACTATTTTCAGAAAAAGGCTGCCAAAATAATGCTGTGCCCAAAGTCTTATTTATAAAGTACAGTTACAATCTCCTTCTCTCTTTCCCTTATTAGGCATTTTATTGCCATGTTATAAACATTAATAAGACAACTCGGAGCACACAAAACTTGCATGTGGGGATGCTAACAAAAAGTATGAATTAACGTGTACTATGAATCACTCGCAGTGAATGAAAAGGAAATATACCAAGTTTTTCTCAACTTTATTTTGAGTGTTTATAATTTGTTTAATATACTTTATTCTTTTTTTTATAAAAAATAAAAGTAAAAATGATATATACACTACAGGGTGCTGTAAAAGGAACTCTGCATGACATGCTGGTCAGACTGACAATCCAGGTGGCTCCTTTTTGAGGTGTCTCCTCCTCTGACTCATCCAGCTGTGTAATCTGATGTACTGCTACTCTGATCTAATCACAACGCTTGCTGTTCAGGTATGTTTGCTGCATTTATATTTATATTATTCTATTTGCACTTTATCTGCTCCACTTAGCGCAAAGGCATACACATATCATGTTTGCTGCATTAATGCCCTGTACACACAATCCAAAAATCAAGTGTTGTGTATTTGTATTGTATTTTCGGACGACCTCTGTACTGACTAAACGAAAGACCTGCAATCTGGTATCATACAAGGAAAATTTTTGTGCTTGTCCGATCGAATAATATCGGATAAATTGTCTGATTATCGTACAATCGCGTCGAAAGTGGTATTTTTTGTCCGATTTTCATATCGTGTGTGAATGAATGAATGACTTGTATAGCGCAACGCATGCGAACTGAATCGCCTCTGGGCGCTTTTTCCAGCCAGTGTCTGCTTGGCTGGTGCGGTCATTTTTACCCCGTAGGATCTTGACACGCTTGGGACACACAGTCATACACACATATATACATTTGTGGTCAGAGTCTTCGAGTATGGAATGTGATCACCCTAGCAACCAAGGCCTGAGGTGTGCCTTGGCCTAGCTGGTCGGTATGCCTAGAAGAGGGCATACCCTGAATATGAGAAAGCGAAGAAGTACAACGAGAAATGGTGTGTGTGAAACTGGGGGAACGGGTGGGTGGGAGACCAGAAATGGCGCCAACCCGAAGCTGATGTGGGGAGGAGTCTTAAGTACTCACCAGACTCCTCCCACAAATGCAGGCTAACCTACGGCAAGCCTTAATACATATACTGGGCCAATTTGGACAAGATCCAATTTACCTCCCAGCATGTCTTTGGAGTGTGGGAGGAAACCAGAGTACCCGGAGGAAACCCATGCAGACACAGGGAGAACATGCAAACTCCAGGCAGATGGTGTCGTGGTCGGGATTCGAACCAGCAACCCTTTTGCTGCTAGGCGAAAGTGCTACTCACTGCACCACTGTGCTGCCCTGTGTATGGCCCATAAGTCTCTTGCACTAGCTCCTGTGTGCTGGGGCATAAAATCCTTGGTGCTTTCAGGTGCCTGGGGAGCCGCACATGGCACGTTCAATCCAATATCAGTGAATTGTTTTACGAAGCTGTGCTCCGGTAAACGTGATGGATTTTGCATGTGTTTCCATGTATGTGTATACAGCTCTTCCCCATCAACGCACCACTTTCCCTTCTAGGGAGAAGCACTGTACATGTATAGTAGGTGCTGGTGAATGCCAATGCAAAAGCCATCTGTGTTTACCTGAGCATGGCCGCTAAGGATGAGCTGCGGCATATTCGCAAAGTCCACATGCAGAGCCCGACAGGAAGTCGGCACTGCTCTGCGCTAATCACAGGCAGTGAGATACTGTCCCGATGCGCGGCTGCAGAGATCGGGAAATGTCTCATTGCCTTCCTGGCGGGCTCTGCACGTGGACTTTGCAAACACGGCGCAGCTCATCCTTAATGGCCGCATACCGCCGCGTTAATCCCCCTGCATTACAGCGCGCATCACAAG
Source organism: Rana kukunoris (assembly GCA_029574335.1). Classification (NCBI taxonomy): domain Eukaryota; kingdom Metazoa; phylum Chordata; class Amphibia; order Anura; family Ranidae; genus Rana; species Rana kukunoris. The sequence goes on from CM056049.1 coordinate 662,867,091, forward strand.
CTTTCGTTTGAATACTTGTAATGCCCGCCGCACCATGTATAGACACTCCCCTTCTCAGGATTGGACCGATCTGTCCAATCCCGAGCAAGGGGGAGTGTCTATGCACGGATCCGTGTATAGACACTCCCCCTTGCTCATGATTGGACGGATCCGTCCAATCCCGAGAAGGGGAGTGTCTATACAGTACATGGTGCGGCAGGCATTACAAGTATTCAAACAAAAGCTTGTGATGCGCGCTGTAATGCAGGGGGATTAACGCGGCAGTATGCGGCGGCATCATATCGACTACAACAGGTATGGGGGACATACATGGCTGCAATATGTGGGGGACATACATGGCTGCAATATGTGGGGGACATACATGGCTGCAATATGTGGGGGACATACATGGCTGCAATATGTGGGGGACATGGCTGCAATATGTGGGGGACATGCATGGCTGCATCTGTGGGGGACATGCATGGCTGCATCTGTGGGGGACATGGCTGCATATGTGGGGGACATGAATGGCTGCATCTGTGGGGGACATGGCTGCATATGTGGGGGACATGCATGGCTGCAATATGTGTGGGGGGACATGGCTACAATATGTGTGGGGGGACATGGCTGCAATATGTGTGGGGGGACATGGCTGCAATATGTGGGGGACATGGCTGCATTTGGGGACACATTTAAAAAAAGTATCGGTATTCGGTATCGGCGACTTGGTACTTGTACTCGGTCCTAAAAAAGAGGTATCGGGACAACCCTAGTGGATACTAATAGATAAATGTGAATTGATATTGATAAAAACACTTTCTACAATCAATCAACAAACAAATATATATATATATATAGTCCATATGTAAAAAATCAAATATACAGTATTATGTCCAGGCAGATTTCTTCAATCACCGTGACTTTTCTAACATGTGCAAATAATATTCAATAAAGTGCTTCACCAGTATGGTTGAACTTTCACCAGAAATCTTTGGCCACCAAGTGACCCACAAGCATATAATACAGGGCATCAGTGGCCTCCATGATTCGCACAACAGATCACATCAGATAACAATTGATTCTCCCATCCAATCAGCATCAAAGTGTGTGTGGTAATAAGGTTTTATCCCCAGCATCTGCAGATATTTGGCTCCGCCAAACAGAGACACCAAAAGCCAATATAGGGCAGTAACTTATTTTTAATAATAAAATCAGCACTTACAGATCATGCATGTAAGCCAGATGCAGCAAACAATCATGCGCAGCTTGAGGGAAAGCATGAGCCAGTCTGACCCCAATGGATCGCTCTCTGGGCAGGCAGTTTGTGCAGCATGCACCTCAGCTGTGCACTTCAACAATGTGGAAGAGGAGGACTCCTGTACAGGGCCGCTCTTAGGAATCATGAGGCCCCGTAAAGCCTACCTGACTGACCCCCCCCCCCCCCACACACACCTGACGGTATTCTATTCAATATATTTTCACCAAAAAAAAAAATGAAAATAATTTCAAATTATTAATGGACACAAATGCCACCCTCCTACAAATCTCCCCTGCATGCACAATTTCTCCAATCCCTCCTATTAGCCCCGAATTCCCTCATCAGCTCCTGGTACACAATCAGCCGCATCTCCCCTCCCAGCACAAATCTTCTTTCTTCAATCCCTCTGTAGCGCCTGTGTACTTCCAAGTACAGGTGCTATTTGAAATGTAAGGGATGATCAGAGTGTAAGTGACTCTGATCTCAATTCTAATTGTTTTATAGGGTCTCTGTTTCAGCCTGGCTGTGCTGTGGGCTCATTCTGTCATGCCTGGGGTGTTGTTCCAGCCCGGGGCGACAGGTGGCAGCAGTGGAGTCGGGACTTGGGTGCTTTTCCCAGCAGCCAATCAGGAGGCTTGGGCCTCGCTGGGTATGCTGGGAGAGGGTAGTTATGAGGCAGATGCCATTTTAGGTGGCTCTGTTCGTTTTTCTCGGAGTGTGGTACCATCACCGCGCCCCTAGCGTTATGGCTTACCTGGCTGGGGCGTGTGTTCCTAGTTTCTGGGCCATGTGGGCCTGGAACATCCAAGCATGACGGGAACCCAGTGATCGACTGGGTTCTCACTTTTGAAGATCCCAAGCAAGTGTGGCTGTTCGGTGGGGAGTCCATCTGAGGAGCGCCAATGAGAGGCTGGCGGTCCAATAGGATTCCGACGAACCACCCGGGATCAAGGTTACCGGACACTGAAGGATTGACTCCCCTTTCAGTCGGTACCTGGGCAACGTTGACAAGAAGGTTCAGGCAAAACTTTACTTAGGAAGGGTTTCTCCGTATCTGCAATCAGAGAAGGCCTGTGGTAGAGGCACTTCCCTGAGGTTCATTCAGAAGAGTCTGTGGCAGAGACATCCTTCTAAGTTCCGAGTGGTACTCTGGCTGCCAGGTCGGTGAGAGAGACCTGTCCAGGTACACTATACCCACTCAGGCTGGAGTGGCGAAGAAATCTTAGTGTTGTCGGAAGCAGGACTGTTTCCATTTTGAACGCCTGAATCTGCTATTCTTCTTTCAACCTTCGTCTATCGTTTTCCATCACCTGTTAACTGTTTTTACCCGGCTGGGTAATAAAGAGCACATATAAAGAGACATTCTCCTTGTGGACATTCCTTTACTGCTGCTGTATACATCGTTCACCCTAGACACTTCACCAGAGCCATGAGGTAACATGCAATCCCATCATTTCTCAGCAGCCCCTCCGGGGGTACCGCTACACCTCTCCTAGCACAACCCCCTCTCTGGGCAGGGGAAGGAGCTCAGCGGCGGCTGGCCAGGTTCATTATCCCTCCATGTCTCTCACCCAGCAGCTAAAAGCGGGGGGGGGGGGAACCTGGGTGAGAGACAAGAAGGGCATTGTTCTCCACCAACCCTCCGACTGTCTGGGCCCCTCTGAGTGCCGGGGCCCCCTACAGGAGGGCTGGTGGTCCCCCCCCTATCAGCGGCTCTGCACCTGTACTTTCTATAGAGCCTCGATTTCAACGCATTTTGTGCTTGTCCCGCACGTCATCAGGATCTGCAGATGCTGGGGACAAGAGCTTGATACCACACACTTGGCACCAAACCCACAGCTAATAACAGAAGTCTATGGCACAGTGCAGGTAACCCGCAGATACATCCATATATACATTGTGATTTTAGTACTATACTTGCCTTTAATAACAGGCTTCCATTCTAGTATCATTCTAGTACCACTGGCTGTTGCTGTCCCTGGCAGAATGCATTTGGTTCAGGAAGCAACAGCTTATGTGGCTTTGTTCCCCCTACAACCACTTGCTTCCTCTATCAGCAGCTTCATTCACAACACTGATGCTCTGGGATAGAGGATCAGCAACCCGCGTCCAACCCACCATCCCAAAACAGGAGGTCGCGGGCCACATCAGAGGGCTCCGTGGGTCACATGTGGCCCCACAGGCCACTGGTTGGGCACCCCTGTCCTATGGCATGCCATGAAAATTCTTTGTTGCAGTATTATATGAATCATTTTTAAATCAATATAAGGGATATAGGTTTCCCTAATATTGTGACATTATAAAAAGCGAGGTGATTGATGGATGTAATATTTCACCTCGCATGCGTTCATTTGCTGAGATCTAAGATGGAATCTGGTCCGGGTTTTAGCTGCCATCTTGGCAGGGTTGGCTCCGGGCCAGATTTTGCGGTCCACTTATGTCCACCAACAGGTGGTATAAATAAAGCAGGACTGGAGCAATAAGTAGCTCTTGGCCTGGGACTCAGGAAGCCAAAACCTGAGAGCGCTGGTGATAGGAAGTTTGCTTTTGTGAGAGAAAAGGTTTGTATTATCTCTATTTTTTGTGTGACTGTGAGAAGCCCATCACCTGTGAGTAAGGAACCCGCAAATGTTTAGTTAGTGCCTGGATGGCAAGGATTTATTTTCTGTGTTTGTTTGTTTTATTTTTATGCAACCTTTTACAATAAAACTGGCTACAAGTCAGATTTTAAGAAAAACTACTGTTTGGACTACCCTTTCTGCAGGGAAGGTGATCGGCCCCCGCCCCCCTTGAGCTAACCCATGACATGGTTTTTAACAATTGTGGACACTATTAAAAACTTTTTTTTAATACATTTTGACATAATTTTAAATTGTGTAGGATTCTAAGTTTTAAAGAATAGGAAGCATCTAGCAGAATTTTAGCATGCTTGAGGCCTGGAGCTTGGACTAGGAGGCAATAATGCGCAGGGCTGGACTGGGACAGAAATTTGGCCCTGGACTTCATCCAGACTGGCCCACTTTGACAGGTCTCTCCCATGGTGGCCGGACAACTCCCGCACCCCCCCCCCCCCTGGCCACCCGCACCCCCTCTCCCCCTTCACTAGCCATCCTACTTTATTAGAGTAGAATGGCTGGTACTGGTACTCTTATAGGCAGTACCAGTGGGGAAGCTAGATATTATTTCACCCAGGGCAAATAATATGTTCGGTGCCCCTCCTTATGAGACAAGATTAGACAAAAGTGAGAAACTTCCAGGCCATAGCTGTTGAGTCAGCTGTCTGTCCCCTCCCCCCATGCTCCTCTGGTCCTCCCCCCTGCTTCTTTGTTCCCCCCAGGTGAGCGCTGCGGGATAGGGAGAAACAGAGGAGCGGAGGGGGGCGGCGGTCCGCTGTCACTGAAGCCGGCCCACTGAGCCATCGGCCCACCGGGAAACTCCCTGTAGTCCCAATGGCCAGTCCATCCCTGATAATGCGGAAGGGCGTTGCATTAAAGTCAAGTGTTCAGGCACAATACGGGACTGGTAGGATTTGTAATATAAGACTGTGCAGTGCCAGTAGAGGGCACATAGTAAAGGTCTTTATGAAGCTTTGGTCTTGGTATGTGCAACCTATTACAAAAATGCTCAGCCTAGGGAGGGATAGGGTGCCCTAGCTAAGGCCAGCAATCAACAAACTGTTGAAAGGGAAGAAACTCTAATTTAACTTTGTGTAGAGTAACATTTCTTAAAGTATAGCTAAAAAAGCAAAACCCCCTTTTTTTTTTTTTTAAAGTCGAGTCGGATTAGCACACCTTTCAGTTTTTTCCTGCCTGTGTCCATGTGTCTCTATTTGTCGTGTTTTCCTTTATCATTAAAAGTAATAGGGGGCAACTCTTTAAATAGGGGTACTAGTTCCAGTGACCTGGGGGTCCCCAAAGAATTCCTTTAATTTGCAGATTCTTCTTCTCAATTCCTGTTTGGTTATGTGACTGGAAGTGATGGTAAATCTCTTCAATGGGACACAGATGGTGAAAAACAAATCTGACAGGGGTTATAACCCTCCCTTGCTCAATCCAAAATGGGGGGGGGGTGCCTACTTTAAGCTTATATGCATAGTTCCTTATTGTCAGAACTTACCTTGCTGGACGTCGTGGCCCTGTCGCTCGCCCGTGCGCGCTGTTGTGCATGCCCATGGGCATGCTGGTTCACAAGTCGGTACGTTTGACGCCAAACAGACCTTTTAAACGGCTGGAATACTTCAGACCAGTGCTGTCTGATTTGCAGCTCCCTGTTAACCCTGCTGTCTGCTTGAACTTGATCTTCTGACCACCTGGCTTGTCACTTGGACTACTCCTGTCTGACCATGGCTCGCCTTTGACCTTGAACTTGACAGCCATTCTGTACCACGTTGCCTGACTGTTGCCAACCTTGCCTGTATTTGACCACTCTTCTCTGTTCCTGCTTAGCTTCACCCTCCTGTGGACCTGCTTGCTGCCTGAGTGGATCATCTCACCATCTGCATCCGGATACTGAGCCACCACTCTGTAACTACTCTCCAGGCTCTCATACCCTTCCGTACTCCTGCGCCATCTGTCTGCACTACCAGGGGCCATGAGTCGGATCCGTAAGGGGGACCTTCCTCTGCTCCATTGGGCTCATGGATCAGGTACGTGCAAGTCTGACACTTATTAACGGTTGATGTAGAGACAGCTGTATGAAGCAGAATGAGACTGCTAGAGAAACTCCAGTACACCCCTGTCTAATGGCATAGGAGCGTTTCTGGCACTTCCTGGTGCTGTAGGTCTCCAAAAATATATACAAGGACATTTTATCTTTTATCATGGGTGTCTTTTTACTATGTCTTATGACAGCAATTGTATTAGTATAGCATTTGTTTCAGAAACATATTTGCACATATTTAATCGTAGCCACTAGGTGGTGACAAAAGCTTTAAAATATCTTCTAAAATAATGTAAATTGCCCAGTTCTGCGCAGAACAGACCCACTAGCAAGCTTCTGTGGAATACAAAAGAAAAGAGACACCAAAGGAATACATTTTAGTGGTTCAGACCATCTAAAATATTAAACTGGGAATTTAGGAATAAAGTTAAGGCTTTGGTGAAAAAACATGAGAGTAGGGAAACACAGTAAAACCTTGGTTTGTGAGCATAATTTGTTCCAGAAACATGCTTGTAATCCAAAGCACTTGTATATCAAAGCATTTTAATTACAGGGTATAAAAGAGAAGAGAGGCACCTCTAAGTGTAGCAATGCTAAATGTTGTACCTTCATTAAATGTAACCATATTGCTACACTTAGAGGCGCCTCAGTTGGGACATGATGCTACTCTTTTATCAAGACATCGCTTGTATATCAAGGCTTGTCTTGCAAACCGCTCTCAAACCAAGGTTTTACTGTATATTGAAGGTATATGCTCTTTACTATGTTCCTTTAGCCATGAATAGGCAAACTATAAATGCACAGTGCTGTGCAGACTTATAGAGGGACAGCAGAGCACTAACCTCTGATTATCTGTGGCTACAAATACTTGAGTTATTGAACTGAACCTTGCTTTACTGGGCTAAGAACACTTTCAATATATTTGTGCAATATTATTATTATTATTATTACTCAGGATTTTTATAGCACCAAGAGTTTTCCCAGCGCCTTATAAAATATCAACTACCATCATGAAAAGATGGAACAGAAAGCAAGTAAAAACCTGAAAGTCATATCAATACTTACTTTGATGTAAATCTTTCAACTAGGGTTGTCCCGATACCACTTTTTTAGGACCGAGTACAAGTACCGATACTTTTTTTCAAGTAGTCGCCGATACCGATACTTTTTTTAAACATGTCCCCCCACATATTGCAGCCATGTCCCCCCACATATTGCAGCCATGTCCCCCACATATTGCAGCCATGTCCCCCACATATTGCAGCCATGTCCCCCCCTATACGCAGCCATGTCCCCCCCCATATTGCAGCCATGCCCCCCCTACCTGATGATGACGCCGCCACCACCGTATATACAAAGCCGCCGCTGCCGCGAACATTATAGGCACCTCTCAATAGCTCTTTTCCCTGCCGCGCGCCATGTTAAGGACACTCCCTCTTGCTCGGAATTGGACAGATCCAAGCAAGGGGGAGTGTCTATACACGCGCAGCGGGAAAACAGCTATTTAAAGGTGCCTATAATGTTCGCGGCGGCTTTGTATATACAGCGGCGGGGACGGATTTGCTTATACGGCGGCGGGGGCTTAGTATTCTATTTGGGTATCGGGGGTATTTGCGGGAGTACAAGTACTCCTGCAAATACTCTGTATCGGTCCCGATATAGATACTGGTATCGGTATCGGGACAACCCTACTTTCAACAATAACATGCAATAATAATGTTACAATAAAGAACTGGAAAATATAGAACTTTTTTTCTATTTAACCACTGCAAATTAAAGCGGTTCTAAAGCCAGAAGCGCCCCCCCCCCCCCTCCAAGCCTCATCTTTATACTTACCTGAGCCTGATCTTGATCCAGCAATGTGCACAAATGTAGAGGCTTTATTTTCTCTCCTCATTGGCTCAGACACAGAAGCCAGCGAGGAGGGAATAGGGGCAGGGCTTGAGAAGGAACACACATGAGTGTCCCCATAGCAAGCGTGCTATAGGGGTAGCAGTACAGCAGGGGAATTTAATGGTCTATAACAGGGCTCAAAATTTCAAGTCTTGAGCTACTAGCCAGGCCTCAAGAGTTACTCGCCACCAGTTGCCCCACCTAATTCATACACTGCCCTGCTCCTAATTGCACCCATAAACACTCCCTTATCTCATGGAATGACACTGTTAAATGTTTTATGCAGAATCAAGTTTAAAAAATTAATATTACCAACAACAACTTTAACAAAATGGGACAGGGCACTGGGGGCAGACCAGAGGGACAGAGCACTAGAACTGGGTCTCTTCCCCATTCTCTTGCGGTCTCCTCTGCAACTCCCGTCCATTCTCTCTCTCTCTCTCTCTCTCTCTCTCTCCCCCTCTCCCTCTCTCCCTCTCTCCATCATGAGCTCCTGTGTGCGGCTCCACGATTGCATGTTCCCACTTCCCCCTTTTATTCAGGCTGGACGTGAGGAGAGGAGCTGCAGCACAGCGGGAGGGAGCACAATCCAGCGCTGAGATCCACACAACTGCACAGCCATTGACACCATAGCACAGCGCACATTGAGACCAGTCTGTTTACAATGCTCAGGCTGAACTGTTGGACACTTACATAGAGCACAAAAAGAAGAAAACTGCACAAACTGGAAGGCTGCTCCTCTCATGTCAGGGCAACTTTCAATGAGCGCTGCACCGGAGTGGTAATTTTCGCAATCCTTCACCTCACTCATTACTTTCTGCTCTCCAGCTACATTGGTCAGAGGAGGGGGGCAGGCTCAGAGAGGTCATACTGTTAGGTCCCATGGCTTAATGAGAATTGTAAGGAGAGCCCCTGTGTATTGCTCTGCCTGTGCGCGGCTCACCCGACTACTTTTCCCAAGCATGCACCTTTCCTCTTCGGCCGCCAATCTCATCAGGACTCTAAGTATAGGCACAGATTGGAGGGAGATTGGTCATGCATCCCTGTCATCACTCGCCCCCAGCTTAAATCCACTCGCCAAATGCTAGTAGGCGAGTGGAAATTTTGAGGGCTGGTCTATAATACATAACACATAATGATGAATTGTGAATAGCCAAAAAGGTATTTAAAATCTCAAGTACAAATTTTATTAACAATCATTAAAAGACAAAATAAGGCTGGTGTAAACAGTTCCAGTCAATGGTTTTACATATACCAAGAGTCGCCACGATGAGGATACCGTGGCAGAGCATAATTGAAAACACCCAACGTGTTTCAAACTTAAATTTTTTCATCAGGGGTGTACATAATAGTAGAAGTCAATGCTTATTTTGGCAGCAAATACAACTTGTATACATCAGCCAACAAGAGTTGAAAATCATCAGTGATAGCCATTACCTTGTCTGTAGTGGGTGATACTTTGGTAATGGTGCCCCAAAGAGGAGGTCCAGCAGTTAGCATCCCAAGTAGGGGAGAGGCGGGTGGAAATTGCAGCCTAGCAAGAAGGTGTAGTTGCTGCAATTGCAGCCTGAAAGACATGCCACACGTCCTCTCCCCCATAGACCCGAGGGGGATTGCCAAACGTCCTCGCCAGTGGATCCAAGGGATGAATGAAAAACCATTGCACAGAGCAGGTAAGTTTAACTTGTTTGTTTAGAAAAAAAATATATATGCTTTTACAATCACTTTAAGCCTACATTATTACAAATTGATTCATGCAACCTATTTTTTAATCTCTGACCACTGTGCCTGACTGCTTGGAAACATTCTTCTTATTTTTGTTTTTGAACTTTCTTCATGCACTTGTAGATAAAAGTGTGCAGTGGAAATTCTGACCACTAGAGGGAAGTATTTACATAAATATGGTAAAGTGACAGTAACTATGCATGAAATTGTATACAATACTTTTTCCTGCCAATCTGCACCTGTATCAGCAAATCTGTTCCTGCACAATTCTGTGGTACTGCACTTTTTTTTCTTTTTTTAATAAATGTGAAATTTGCTAAATTGGCCTAAAGTGTATTCTGTAATTTGCCTATACAGGGCGATGAAACAGGATTTTAAAGTGATTGCAAAACTTAGATTTTTTTTAAAAAGTATGTCATACTTACCTGCTATTCTGAAATGGTTTTGCAGAGAGCAGCCCCAAACCTCCTCTTCTGGGGGCCCCCGTTGGCACTCCTCTTCAGCGACTGCCCCCAAAGAAAGCCGGTTTGTATGGGGGCACTCATACGGCTTGCTCCAGGGCCCTGCTGCCTACGTATATTGATAGACAGTGTGGCTCAGTCACACTCTCTTCTTCACAGAATTTAACTGGCAGCAGCGGGAGCCAATGCTGGCTATCATGTACAGAATCTTGAAGCCACTTTGAAGCTAAAAATCCCAGCAATCTGAAACGGGATTCTAGGATGGTCTATAAAACTGGCGTACTTGCTCTCTTGGCCCAGGGACATCTAAGAGGTCAGTCAGGAGCCACTGTCTTGCTCAAACCTGCACTGAGATACAGCGATGCAAACTTATACATGCAGATCGATCTTCACCAGAGGTTCGCGCACATAGCACATCCCGTGCTAGACAACCAGCTGCTTGAAGACACCCGCACTGATCACCATTTTCAGCTTTCCACCAACATTACTGCAGTCCACTGTGCACTCACTGCTCAATCCTATTGTTGATCCAAAGCCTGCTTATCCCACCTTCTTGCACCTCAGTTAGGGAGATCTTCCTACCTTGCCCTTACTATATGCAAATCTGACTCAATCACCAGCACCTATACTTAAACTGTTAAAAGGACCCCAAACAATTGCTGGCAGAAGGTACAGCCTCAAACGCAAACTGACTTTTCCCTATACAGATAAACTATTGGCTCACAGTCTCCGCTCTAATTTATTCCAAAGTTCCTCTACCCTAAACTTGCTCATCCATGTTTTATGGGCCTTGCTTTATGCAATGGTCTAAATCATTTGGAGGGATTATGATGTGGGGTCGTTTGTCAGGGGTTGGGCTTGGCCCCTTAGTTCCAGTGAAGGGAACCCTTAAGCCACGTACGTACACACGATCGGTTTGTCCACTGAAAACAGACTGATGGCCTGTTTTCATCAGACAAACCGATCGTGTGTGGGCCCCATCAGTTTTATTTCCATCGGTGTAAAAAAATAGAACATGTGTTAAATTTTTCCTATGGATAAAAAACGATAGAAAAATCTGATCGTCTGTATGGAACTCCATTGGTCAAAAATCCACGCATTCTCAGAATCAAGTCAACGCCTTGCCAGTGCTCAGACCATACGTCGCACACTGCCTCAAATTGGTCTGCATGGCTGTCCTCCCAGAAGGAAGCCTCTTCTAAAGATGATGCATAAGAAAGCTTGCAAACAGTTTGCTGAAGACAAGCAGACTATAGACATGGATTACTGGAACCATGTCCTGTGGTCTGATGAGACCAAGATAAACTTACTTGGTTCAGATGATGTCAAGCGTATGTGGCGGCAACGTGGCGAGGAGGACAAAGACAAATGTGTCTTGTCTACTGTCGAGCATGGTGGTTGTCCCATGTCTCCGCTCCTCTTTGCGATGGCCGTGGAACCCCTGGCGGAGGCTATTCGTGATTGCTCCAATATCGTGGGATTTTGGAGACGTAGGGTGGAGGAACAAAATGTCTCTTTTCGCAGGTGATGATTTATTGTTTTTAGGAGATGCATATACATCTTTGTCTACAGCCATTTCACTTAACGATGCCTACATTCTCAGGATTTAAAATTAACTGGAATACATCCGTAATAATGCCTATTGATCTTATTGACTCGATACAATTGGAGCTCCCACACCAGGACCAGCAGATAAGGCAGGTCGTATCATTTAAGTATCTAGGGGTGATAGTCACCCCACATGTCAATGAATATTGTAAGGGGTTAGCTCAGTAGTGGGTGTGTGTGACCCCCTGGGTGGGTTCACTACACACTGATCTATACAGAGAAGCAGCCGAGGACGGTTGAAAACAAAGATTATGGTTTAATCTTCTATATTGCTGGAAACAAGTGCAAGCATCCAAACAGCATAAACAAAACAAAACATAAAATAAACCCTGGCCACTTGGGGCGTCTATCTTCACCACACAGGAACCTACTGTATCTATGGAGTCTTGACACAGCCTACTGCTGGGCAGACACTGCTGATCATACAGCAGTAAAACAATAGTCTTTTTGATTTTTATCACACAGAAAAATCAACACCACCTCACCTCTTCAGAAGTCTTTCTCAGCTCACTGCTCTCCTTAACTCAAAAAGCCTCAGGATGCAGCAATTAGTAGTCATCCTCTGGATAACTTATAGAGGCCTTAATTGCCTCATACTGAACAGCTGAAGCTTTCCAACGCCCTAAACCTTTCTGGCTACCTCTGTAGCCGACACCTGATAGTAATTGGTGAATTGTCTAAACAAGGCAGAAATGTATCCCCCGTCTGTGACAACACCCACAGATTTACCTGACTTCCTGTCACAATATAAAGATAAAAATATACTTCCCCTTGTAGCCAAACACAGGCAACAAGGTAAAACTTAGGCCCCGTACAGACGAGTAAATGTATCTGTTCAAATCGGTCGGACAGTCGGACACGATCAAACCAAAATCTCCGCCGGCAGACAGCGCGCTGACGTAGCGGTGACGTTGACGCCACCACGTCACCGCACCAGGAAGTAAAACACTTCCGCGCATGCGTCGAAACCATTCGACGCGTGTGCGAGACGACATGTCTGCTGGTAAGTGTACTAACCAGCAGACATGTCGGGCGGACGGATTGCCACCCGATAGATTTAAAAGCCAGCAGCTACAAATACTGCAGCTGCTGACTTTTAATATTGGAACACTTAACTGTACTGTAGTCCAGCGCCGTCACTCTGCTCCCCCCCCCCCCCCCCCGCCATCCTCGGTGAGGGAACCAGGAAGTGAAGCGCTCCGGCTTCACTGGCCGGTTCCTTACGGCGTATGCGCGAGTCACGCTACGCCTGCCGATTGGCTCCCCCTGTGTACTGGGAGCCGAGTGTTCCCAGAACACAACGGGGGGGGACTGAAGGTGATGTCATGCCCGCAGTCTGCCCCGAGACTGTGTGGCTGGAAGTGGGTGCAAATACCTGTCTTGAGACAGGTATCTGCACCCCCTCCCCCCTGAAAGGTGTCAAATGTGACACCGGAGGGGGGGAGGGTTCCAATCAGCAGGAGTTCCACTTTAGGGTGGAGCTCCCCTTTAATTCTGTGCACATTTTGTTGTTTAATATGACTAGATGGTTTCATCCATGCACACCTATTTTTAGCTTTTGGACCTACAACATTTAAAAAACCTTTTATTAAAAGCCGGACACTTTTTGCACTCAGTAGCGTGTTCACTGCCACAGTTTCTGCATTGCCTTTTTTTCTGTTGCACCGCAAACACTTCTGCCTCTCTTTTTAGTTCCTTAGTGGCCCTTTCAGAATGTTCAAACAACATACATAGTCTGATGGCTAATTTTAGTGTTAAATCTTTTTCCCTTAACAACTGAGCACGAACTGCATCATTGTAGATCTCAAATACAATCCTGTTACGTATCCATTCATCTGTTGCACCAAAATCACATTTTGTAGCCAGCAGTCTCAGTGTGGCTACATAGGATTGTATTCCTTCATCAGGTTTTCAAGACATCATGTTAAATGCACGTCTGTCTATTATCATATTACGTTGTGGTAAGCATAGCTCATCAAAATTCTTGATTAAGACATCAGGATCCTCGCTGTCCTAATTTTCTTGGAAATTAAATGACGCATATTTATCTAGTGCATCTGAACCAGCAAAACTGAGAAGAGTTTAAGCTTGTACCTTTTTTGACTTGCCTGAGAGTCCTGCTTTGTTGTACACATCCTATTGTCTTTTGAATTTCACACAGTTGTTATCAATGTCATTATCAAAGATTAGAGGTTGTATGCCACGTAGATTCTGAGCCATGATGTTTCAGCGATCTCACTTCTGTCACCAAGTAGATTTTGTAGAAGTAATGATGAATAGTCAGATGAACCTTGTGAAGAACTTGTTTATTCCAGCCAGCAGAGAGCCGCATGTAAAACTATTTTCTTCTAGTTTCACTTTACAACTTCCTACTTCTGTTCTCACCCCCAGATCCTCACACATCTATATAAATACAACACATACATATTCTACAGAGGGGAGGAGAGGGAAGACCCAAAGGGAAAAAAGAGAAGCAAAGAATATCATAAAAACGGTCCTCTAGCCTCAAACCCTCAAACACCTGGTTCACCAGTGCTCTCCACTGCTGTACTGTGGGCACTGGGACTGCAGAAGACTTCTATTCAGGTAAAATGAGCTTCTGTACATAAAACGTTGCATAGAAAAGGAAGCAACTTTAATGGAAAGGGATCACCAACCGAGTACCCAGTAGAAAAACAGGATCCCAAGGAACTTGCTGATTTAAAAGTGCACCAAGCTCCTTCCCCACCCTTTGCCAGTAGGTTTGAAGGGCAGGACAGAACCAGACCATATGTATGAAGGTGCCTACTTCCGTCCTACACCTAGGACAGTGCTTGTTACTGTAGAGTAAATATTGAACAGTCTTTGGGGAGTATAATATGCACAGTGCAAAAAAGTCACTTGAATAAACCTATCCCTAGTTGAAATCATCATTGAAATAAATTGCATTTCTTCAGCATCAAGGTCTGAAATATAATTTTGCCAAATACGACACAATTAAGTGACCTTAGTCGTCTCCTTCCCAGAAATCCTGAGATAGAGAGAATAAAGTATCCTATGCGCATTTTAGAAATTAGGAAGTGCTCAACTGAATGTGATTCCAGTGTAACAGAATTGGGGGAATTGTGCCCTAACCGCATGACACAGTTATCTAAAAAAACATTTAGTTGGGGAGATGAAATTCCACCTTTAGCTTTTCCAGCTTCAGTTTACCAAAGGCTATAAAAGGACTAAAAAAAGGGTGGGCTTAGGATGCAGAGCACTGCTGCCCGAGTCCACCCAGTTGTGTGACAATAGCGAATTAATATTTGCTATTGTTACACTGATTCTTCTCCCGGACAGTCAGGAAGCGAGTCCTGAAACCTGTTTCCCGATTGTCTGAAAGGAGAAGCGATCCTATTGGCATAGAAGGAGGAGGGAGGAGATGCATGGCCGCTGTAATGTGAGAAGGAGATGAAGGGTAAGCCAGACCAACACGCCGACCCACCAGATGCCATTGCTAGGGTTTCTGTGGTTGGGGATTGACTGCACTCAACCCGAGGACATGGATGGTGTGCATGGACATGAAGAGTGTGAGCAGGTGAAAAACAATCATTGGTGATGAGCGGGGTCACTGCACCTGAGTCCCTGGGGGAGAGGAGTGATGGAGAGCTCTATGGATCCCCCATCTCTATACATTCCTTTGATCCTGCCATGGGATGGATTGTTCCTGATCAGACTGGGCTGTGTGTATTGCGGATTGGATGGGTAAGCTGTCAGTCAGTGAGTGATTGGAGATGTTAGGTGACCCAGAGTCATGCTTGTAGGGGGATGGAGGCCGGGCAATCATCAATGGGAAGATGGCAAGAGACTCACTAGGGAGAGATGGGGGGACGATCACTGCTGTCTGTCTTCCACGCAGGTGGGTGTTGGTTCCCCCCCCAAATAAAATATTGAGCACCAGCCACCACTGACGGTGACCAGTACTGACGCCCAGTAATGGTATCTAAAATTAGGGAGGGCTAATACTCCCATAGACATAGGGAGATGCAGAGTGTTTTTTGCTAAGCAGGGGCCCTTCCCTGCCCAGAAAAAGGTGGTAAGAAGCTGAACAATTTTGTCAAAGAAGACCATAGGAATCAATACCAGGGTGTTGTGAAACTGTGTTAGGATTACTTAGTGCTCCTGCTTCTCATTCCAGCATCCGGGTGTTTGCTGTTGCATTCCCCCTGTCAATGTTTCCCTGCAAGGTGATTGATCTGGTCAGTCACCTTATATAATCAAACTAAACATTCTATCCCTTGCTTGTGACAGAGACAGAGACAGTGTGTATGACCTGGATCGGATATTGGACTATTCCGTGAACTCAGCATGAATTTTACCTGGACTGTAATAAAACCATGCTATCTGTCTGCCAAACTGCAAGTAGTCTGTTGTTTGCTCTGTTCGCATCTGCCGTGGTGTGGTGGCCAGGCACTATAGCATTGTGTATAAGTCCTGGGAGCAACCAAGTACCGGTTGGTCTGCTTGCCTAAACCACTTCAATACCGGCACTTTCCCCGTATGCAACACTGTACCCAAACTGAATTTTTATCCTTTTTTCTTCCCACAAATTTTTGCGCTATAAACAATTAAAAAAAAAAAATCTGATGGGCACTAATAGGCAGCACTGGTGGCACTGGTAGGCATCAGCGATGAGCTACTGACAGGCATTACAAATAGGGTACGGGCACTTTTTTGGGCACTGTTGTGGGCACTGATTGGTACTGGCATCCATTTATTATGGGGACAGGCTGGCAGGTGTTGGGCACTGATTGGCAGCTGATGGGAAACTTTTGATGGGGGCTGTGCTGATAATCAATGTGCTGATTATCAGCACAGACCCCCCCTCTGACAGGGAGAGACGCAAATTGTCTCTCCCTGTCAGCGTGAACCGAGGAGAGACGTTTACAGGCACTTCCTGGTTCACGCAATGATCAGCTGTGATTGGTCACAGCTAATCACGTGGTAAAAAGCCTCTGTCAGAGGTTTCATATCACGATTCGAGTTTCAGTGTGTCCAACTGACACACAGCAACTCTGATCACTGCGCTGTGCGCCCACGCGGTTGAACGCCAGCTCTGTTATCCTGATCACGTCATATGACGTCCGATCAGGATAACTAAACCACTTTGCCGCCATCATTTTGCTATATGGGGGGCAGCAAGTGGTTAAGGGAAAGGGGGCTGCTATAGGTAAAAAAAGGAAAAACTATTACAATGCACACATACAAAAATAGCGAGGCTATTTAAAAACACCTGAGAATATTGAGAAAATATGTGGATTTAGTTACACCATATGGCTATATAGTGCTAAGCCCACTACTACGTCAAGGTACCCCAATATCAGTGGGTGCTACACTATCCATAGAATGGAAGATCCTGCTTCACTAAACCATGGGAGAAATACACTACTCTATATGGGAGAACTAAAGGACTCCTCCTATAACACAGATGGACACTAATAAGAGGCAATGATGGGGGGGGGGGGGGGGTGCTCCAGCATACACTTGACAAACAAAGATTTGGGGGGCACACCCTAAAAAAATGCATTAAAGATGGTGCAGTCATAATACAATACAGACCAAAAAAGATTACAGCGCACACATGCAACTCCTGCAAGGCTAAAAAAACAAAAAAAAATTTAAGCGGAGTTCCACCCAAAAATTTTACTTCGCTTTTCGGAAATCCCCCCCGTGTCACATTTGGCACCTTTCAGGGGGGAGAGGGGCGCAGATACCCAAGTCATCTAGGTATTTTGCTCCCACATTTCCGGGCATAGATATCCAAGGATATCTAGCCACGTCCGGCACCTCCTCCATTCCCCGCTGTCTTCTGGGAGACATGTAGGTCCCAGAAGACAGCAGTGACCATTCGAATTGTGCAGCGCAACTCGCACATGCGCAGTAGGGAACCAGGGGCTTCACTTCCTGATTCCCTTATCGAAAATGGCGGCAGCACAAGAGAAGAGAGTCGAGGAACAGATCGGCTTCGGGTCCCGACATCGCGGGCACCCAGTACAGGTAAGTGTCCATATTTTAAAAGTAGCTGCAGTATCTGTAGCTGCTGACTTTAAAAAATCTAAATAAATCGACGGAACTCCGCTTTAATATCACTTTAACACTTTAGTATGCAATATTTAAGAACCATGAAATCAGTGCTGAATTTGAATAGTGTCAGGACTGTGTATGGTTCTGAAACGTGAAAAATATCACGGTGCTTCCATGAAGTTTACAAGGATTGGGTAATTAAAGTACAGAAATATAGAAGAATACAAATGCCTGTACATGTAAGAATATATATCCCACAGTTAATAAGTAACCCTTTGCTTTGTTTTCTGCATTGCTATTTAATATTGTACTTTGCACAAATAAAGAGGACTATAACATTACTAGCATTATATTTGTTAAACCATAAAATGGTGATAACATTTAATTGCATTGCTTTATAATTGTAATAAACACGAACATGCACTGACTCTGAACATTTTCAGTTAGAGAACACAATATGTAATTCATAGCCACGGGTATCTTAAAACACCAACCGAGAGTAATGGGAGGTCAATCTACTATGTAAAACATATGATTATATTTGTTTCTTCCTAGGGTGCTATATTTATTTTAAGCATTTCTTCCTGTTCTGTTATATTGCTATTGCTCATTCTTATAGCAAGTAATTTCTGGTGTGTTTTTTACCCTTTTTTCATTCATGGCACTAATTACTAATTTCATTATTTTTTTGTAAGACATTATTGTAGTCGACCAACCTTAACTTTTTTGTAAATGCTGGTATCTGCCTACTGAGAACACATTTTACATCAATTCCAGTTTCCCAGCCTGGCTCAAAAAATACTTCAGCCCACAGCCTGATTCAATAAACTGCAAAGTTAGCCTGTGTTAAATAATTAATCTGATTCAAGACAGTTTGTGCACACACCAATTCTACAAAAAGTTGTGTACATTTCTCTGCCATTATGGTCTGCACGCAAACAGTTTCCTATGTAAGCTGGGCTGTGTTCCAATGGAGACACAAGTGGAGAAAAAAAAATTCTGCAGTGGTTACTGGGCTGCATTCAAACTGATCTGTGGGTTACCTGCATTGAGTTATAGACTTCTGTTATTACCTGCTAGTTTGGTGAGCTTTCTGAAAGTGCACCAAACCTGCAAAATATATTAGAAATCTATTGCAAAGTGCAGGAAAGCCAAAAAGGTACACTGCGTTGCACCCACAGTGCAGGAAAAACCACAGCACATAAGTGTGAAAGCAGCCTTGGGCCTCTTTAACAAGGTCAGTCCGACCCATTTCGACATTCCAATGCACCTCAAAGGAGTGGCAGACGTAAACCGACTTGTGTCCTACCTCCGATCCGATATAAAAAAAAGTATAGTGCACATGCAGAGCAGACACGGGCATCTCGTCCATCCGCTCTGCTCATTGTGGCCGCGACTGGTTACCGCTTAAGTGGCCCTCGCTCTTCAAAAGGTTGGGCACCCCTGCTTTAAGATGTCAGCAAGAGATTTGATATTCTGTGGGGATGGGATGAGTTACGAGACTTCCCCTTGTAACAGTGGTCAAGAAGGGTTGCCAATCAATAGAATCCTTCTCCTTGATGCCAAGTATTCTTGGGTCCTTTTACATGCTTTTGAAGGATAAGGGAGCCCATACACCGCAAGTTTGCAGAGGCATGAGAAGTAGACTCTTTTGGGGTCAGTAAGGATTACAGTATTTGGAACTGCCTCCTCCTAGCCATGTACTAATCCCAAGGGTTCTGGGAATGGAAAACCATTTGTTAAGGGTTGACTAACGTTCTGCTCTGCTTCAATGCCTCCAAAGCTGCCAGAATCCTCCTCTTGTGTGTTCTGTGGCATAGGAAGAATGGTGTATCCATAAAGTGGGCCTTGAGAGGATGGAAAGGGTCCATAATGCCACGCAGAGTCTGCTCCAGCAGGAACATAACAGGGATTGTGTCACTGATGCATGCATTGTCACGGCATACCATCCATGTGGCCTCCTCAAATTGTGACAGTACAGTGCATGCATCCTTTATGAGTAGCCATTGGCGTGGGAAAAAAAGACGAGCTGGCCTGAGCCTGTCGTTGTGCCTGTCATGGACTTACCTCCTTCCTGGCTTCTTATCACTGACATGTGCTGGCAGCCATCTTGCTTCTTGTAACTTCCTACTCCCTGTGGCTCCTCCTTCCCATTGGGAGGAGCTGGATGCTCAGCACATATATACCACGGCTGTTGCAGTACTCCCTTGCTTGGTCCTTGTCTTACAGCCTCCTGTGATCGTGCTGCTGTTTGGATCACCGACCCAGCTCCTACGGACGTTCCTTCTGGTTCCTGATCCCCGGCTTCGTCTCGCCACCCTTTGGCTACTGACTCCGGCTTGGCTGACTTCCATCCCTGGCTATCGACCCTGGCTTCGGCGGAGGACCCTTCTGGCTGTTGATCATTTGTTTGGACTTTAACCTTGCTGTCTGTTTTTTTTATAATAAATAAATAAAACCTTCTTCTTTCATTTACATCTGTGTACGTCTGATTCATGCTTCTTGACATTAGGACCAAGCCATGAATTCTGACAGTACAGGGCCTCCTCCGCTACTCATGCTGGTTGCCGGACTTAATCAGCAGGATCACCTGTTGCAGACCCTGCTTGCACGCACTGCTCATCTCGTTGATGTTGCTGATAGGCCGATTGTCGATCCTGGTACCGCTCCCACTGCTGCTCCGAGTAACGCACCTGGGCCCGCTCCTACTGACGCTCCGGTTGATGCGCCAGCGTCTAACCCGGCACCTGTTGTTGTGCCTACAGTGTCTCGGGGTATGTCCGGCTCTGCCCCCCTCCCGCAGCGCTTTCGGGGGAGAGGCAACTCAGTGCCGAGGTTTCGTTAACCAAGTGGGCATTTATTTCGAGTTGCTGCCACATGCCTTTCCCACTGTGAGATCGAAGGTGGGCTTCCTGATCTCGCTGCTCTCGGACAAGGCCTTGGCCTGGGCAAGCCCCTTATGAGAGAACAACAATCCGGTGGTTGCCGAGTTTTCTGTTTTTTTGCTTCTCTTCGGAAGGTTTTCGATGTGCCGGCTCGCTCTGCCTTTGCTGCGAAGCCCCTCATGTCCATCAAACAGGGTTCACGATCGGTAGCCGAATACGCCATTGAGTTTCGTACTCTGGCAGCAGAGGTGGGCTGGAATAATGAGGCTCTGGTGGCTGCTTTCTCTCATGGTCTCTCGGATGCCTTAAAAGATGAGGTTGCGGCTAAAGACCTACCTGTGGAGCTCGACGCTCTCATTTCCTTCCTGATATTGATTGACACCAGACTCAGGGAGAGACCTTCCTTTAAGGAGTGCCTGCGGAGGTCTCCTAACAGAGTGGTGCCTATGTTTGCTGTCCCACCCGTGCCTCCCTCTCCTCCCACGCCTCCTGAGACTGACCTGCCTGGGGGTGAGCCCTTGCAACTGGGGTTTGCTCGCCTGTCTGAGGGGGAGAGGGCATCCCGGAGACGCGAAGGTCGATGTATGTACTGTGGTCTCAGTGGGCATTTTCGGTTGTCATGTCCGAAACGTCTGGGAAACGCTCGCACCTGAGATCCTGTCGGGGACAGATCTTGGGTGGAGTCTCTTCGTCCCCGGTTTCCCGTGCTGATAAACCTCTGATCACCATTGTCATCTCCTGGGTCGGGGGCTCGGTGACGACCCAGGCGTTGGTGGACTCCGGTGCCGGTGGGTTTTTCATTGACAGTGAATTTGCTGCCGCAAACTCCATTCCCCTGCAGGCTCTTGTTTCCCCGCTGGTCCTTGAGGCGATAGACGGCAGACCCCTCCAGCCGTCGCAGGTTACACATGAGACCCTTCCTGTGGAGATAGCCATTGGGGCCGTTCACAAGGAGTCGGCCTGTTTTCAGGTCATTTCGTCTCCACACTATTCGGTGGTCTTGGGGTACCCCTGGCTCCAAAAGCATAATCCGATCTTTAATTGGAAATCGGCCGAGATCCTCTCATGGTCCCCACAGTGTGGGGCTAGCTGCATCCATGGGCCTGTCAAGTTGTTGTGTGCCTCCTCGCTCTCTGGGTTGCCTCCTGAATACGAGGAGTACCTGGATGTATTTCATAAGGTTTGCGGTGTTGCCTTGCCTCCGCACCGCCCTTACGATTGTGCCATAGATCTACAACCTGGTGCCATTCCTCCTCGTGGCAGGGTATATGCTTTGTCGGTTGCGGAGAATGAGGCCATGGAGGAGTACGTGAAGGAGGCGCTTTCCCGGGGGCACATTCGCAAATCCTCCTCCCCGGCAGGGGCTGGATTTTTCTTTGTAAAGAAAAAGGGCGGAGAATTGAGGCCTTGCATCGACTATAGGGGCCTAAATTGCATCACGATTAAGAATGCATACCCGGTTCCGTTAATTTCCGAGTTGTTTGACCGCCTCAGGGGAGCAACGGTCTTTACCAAACTCGACCTGAGGGCTGTGTACAACCTTGTAAGGATCAAGGCGGGTGACGAGTGGAAGACCGCGTTCAACACCAGAACCTGTCGTTATGAATCCCTGGTTATGCCCTTTTGGGTTGTGCAATGCGCCCGCAGTCTTTCAGGAATTTATCAATGATGTTTTCCCTGACCTGTTGCAGCAGTGTGTGGTGGTCTATTTGGATGATATCTTGTTATACTCCGAATCTATGGAGGCCCACATTCTGGATGTCAAGCGGGTGTTGCAACGGTTACGAGAGAACAAGCTTTTCGGTAAGCTTGAGAAATGCGAATTTCACCGATCCCAGGTAACCTTCCTACGTTACATCATCTCCACGGAAGGGTTCTCCATGGACCCTGAGAAGGTCTCGGCAGTCTTACAGTGGCCCGAGCCCAGTGGTTCATCAGGGACTTCTCCTCGCTGGCCAAGCCTCTCACGGATCTGACTAGGAAGGGCTGTAGTTCCCAGGCCTGGCCAGTCAAAGCCATCCGGGCCTTTGAGGCTCTGAAATCTGCCTTTGTGTCGGCTCCCATACTGTCTCATCCCAATCCTGGGTTGCCTTTTGTCCTCGAGGTGGACGCGTCTGAGACGGGAGTAGGCGCCCTTCTGTCTCAGCGTCGGACACCAGAGGGTCCCCTGCTTCCCTTTGGATTTTACTCCAGGAAGCTGTCTCCCGCGGAGTGCAACTACCAGATTGGGGACAGAAAGTTGTTAGCCATCGTGCAGGCTCTCAAGGAGTGGAGGCACTTGCTCGAGGGTTCGGTGGTTCCGGTTCTCATCCTGACGGACCACAAGAATCTGACTTACCTTTCGGAGGCCAAGAGATTGACACCCCGTCAGGCCAGATGGGCTCTGTTCCTGTCTCGTTTTAATTACGTTGTCTCCTATTTACCCGGTTCCAAGAACGTCAGGGCGGATGCCTTATCACGTCAGTACTGCGAGCTGTCCAGGTAGGAATCGATACCGACTCGGGTCATTCCTCCAAATCTGATTTTGGCTGCCATCCGCACCAGCTTGACCTCTCCACTGAGGGAGCAAATTCTGGCGGCTCAACCTGGTGCTCCCGCTGGGGGACCCAACGGCAAATGCTTCGTGCCTGAGGAGTTGCGTACCCGGCTGTTGCGAACCTACCATAACTCCAAGACCGCTGGGCATCCTGGAAAGAATCAGCTGTCCTGGGCTGTCTCACGCTTGTTCTGGTGGCCTTCTCTAAGCTCCGACATTGCCGCATATGTAGCGGCATGTTCTGTTTGTGCTCAGATCAAGTCCCCTCGGCACCTTCCGTTGGGACTTCTACAACCCATTAACACTGGGGAGCGCCCATGGTCACATCTGGGGTTGGACTTCATTGTGGACCTTCCTGCGTCCAGAGGTCATACGGTCATTCTCATGATTGTCGATCGGTTCTCCAAAATGTGCCACTGTGTTCCACTTAAGAAATTACCTACGGCGCAGGAGTTGGCCACGGTATTCGCCAGGGAGGTCTTCCGGTTGCACGGTTTGCCCAAGTAGATCGTTTCGGATCGGGGAAGCCAGTTTGTGTCCAGGTTCTGGCGCTCCTTTTGCTCCCAGTTAGGTATTCGACTCTCCTTCTCTTCGGCTTACCACCCTCAGTCTAATGGGGCCGCAGAGCGATCCAATCAGGCTCTGGAGCAATTCCTTCGTTGCTATGTCTCCGATCACCAGGACAATTGGGTTGACCTTCTGCCATGGGCTGAGTTTGCCAGGAACACGGCGGTTAACTCTTCTTCTGGGACGTCTCCCTTCATGGCCAATTATGGGTTTCAACCTGCCGTGTTACCGGAGTCATTCTCTCCCCAAGATATTCCGGCGGTAGAGGACCACCTTTCGTCTCTACGTGCTTCATGGGTACAGATCCAGAGGTCCCTCGAGGTCTCTGCGCAGCGCCAGAAGCTCCAGGCTGATCGCACACGGTTGCCTGCTCCTTCCTATCAGGTCGGGGACCGTGTATGGTTGTCCACCCGCAATCTCAACCTCCGTGTGCCCACTCCCAAGCTGGCTCCTCGCTTTGTTGGTCCCTTCCGGGTACTCCGCAGGGTGAACCCCGTTGCCTATGCTCTTGCGCTCCCTCCTGGTATGCGGATTTCCAATGTGTTTCACGTCTCCCTGTTGAAACCATTAATATGCAATCGCTTCACCTCCTCGGTGCCTCGGCCTCGTCCTGTTCAGGTGGGCGATCATGAAGAATATGAGGTGAGCGATATCCTGCACTCTCGCTTGGTCTGCGGTCGGTTGCAGTTCTTGGTCCACTGGCGCGGCTATGGTCCAAAGGAGCGTTCCTGGGTTCCCTAAACAGATGTTCATGCTCCTGCCCTCCTCCAAGCCTTCCACGCGCGCTTCCCTCAGGGGCCCTTGAGGAGGAGGGGCCCTTGAGGGGGAGGTACTGTCATGGACTTACCTCCTTCCTGGCTTCTTATCACTGACATGTGCTGGCAGCCATCTTGCTTCCTGAGCTTCTTGTAACTTCCTACTCCCTGCGGCTCCTCCTTCCCATTGGGAGGAGCTGGATGCTCAGCACATATATACCACGGCTGTTGCAGTACTCCCTTGCTTGGTCCTTGTCTTACAGCCTCCTGTGATCGTGCTGCTGTTTGGATCACCGACCCGGCTCCTACGGACGTTCCTTCTGGTTCCTGATCCCCGGCTTCGTCTCACCACCCTTTGGCTACTGACTCCGGCTTGGCTGACTTCCATCCCTGGCTATCGACCCTGGCTTCGGCGGAGGACCCTTCTGGCTGTTGATCATTTGTTTGGACTTTAACCTTGCTGTCTGTTTTTTTAATAAAGACCTTCTTCTTTCATTTACATCTGTGTATGTCTAAATCATGCTTCCTGACAGTGCCATACTTACAGGCACTCATTGACGGCCCTCTGCTGCATGTGCAGCCGCTAAAGCATTGCCAAATTTGGGTTCCACCTGGTGGACATGACACAAATCAGGTGGTTTACAGGGCAGGTGGAATTAATGCTGAATTTCAGCCAATAGAGCACTGGCTGTCTATGACTGCCTGAAATGGCTACAGACTTTTCTGGCCTGCTTTAGAAGATCTTCCACCCCTGGGTATCTATATAAAAAGCGCTGCACTACCAAATTGAGGACATGTGCCAGGCATGGCACATGTGTCAACTTTCCCTATTTAAGGGCAGACAGGAGGTTTGTGCTATTATCGCACACCACCATTACTGGCTCCAGCTGGTGTGGCATTAACCACCTCTGGGCCTTCCCCTGCAGAGCTGCCAAAATCTCTGCTCTGGTGTGGCTCCTGTGCCCTAGACAGACTATCTGAAGCACTGCATGGCACCTTTCAGCTTGACTCATTGAATTACTCTCTTACTACGTCCGTCAGGACCTCTGGGTCGTGAAGCAAACTCTTGTTCAGTCTTCAGGGCTGTTTTTGCGTTTTATGAATATCTAATATGACATACTATAGTGTTATTGGGGCATGGTCTGACCATGTAATTGACCCTATTGTGGCATCCTTAATTGCTTGTAAGTGCCTGTGGGGGACCATAAAGGAATCAATACGTGAGTACGTCTGGTGTGGTCTAGAGAAGAAAGTATAGTCCCTCTCCCTGGGATGAAAGAGCCGCCAGGCATCAATCAGTTGTGCAGTATGTAGTGATGTGGAGATGCGGATCATGGTGGCACCGACATGTTACCCACATGACAATTGGTGGAATGTGCAGTCCCATTGTCACCTCAGGGGGATAAAGGGAAATGCGGGTCTATGCGGGGGTGGGAAGTTAGTCAGGTGTACATGGCACAATGTCTACTCTCGTTGTCCCTCTCCTGATGCGGCCCTGGGTCTCCTCCTATTTCTCTGCTGGCGACGTTGAGCTGGGGCCCAGCACGCGGAGGGGCCCGATCTGTCAGTAGGACGCGGGAGGACTTGAAGCCAATCCGGGACCAGAATATGGTCTGTGTCGAGTGCCGGAAGGTCTGCTGGTGTTTGCAGAGTGAAGGCAGCTCCATCCTTTCGGAATGACAGCAGTAGGTGAATCCCTTTTTGCTTTGCCAGGTCCAGGATGGGTCTTAGTGTCAACCTGGAGAGGTCAGGTAGGATTTTAATGTGCGCTCCCTCCAAGATCACTTCTCCTTGGTCCCAAGCTCTGTGCAGGATCATGTCTTTCTGCGAGTAACGGAGCAATTGACATACTATGTCTCAGGGCTTTTCCGGATCCACCGACCTGGGGCCGAGAGCCCCATGCGCCCTGTCCATCTCGATTGTGCCTATCAGGTCCTTCAGGATGTCGCAGAAGAGACCCTGGACTGCCTCCCCCAGATCTGCTGCTTCCATCGTCTCTGGTATACCCCGGAGCTGCAGATTATTGCGGCGGCTCCAGTCCTCCGCATCCTTCAGGTGGAGTTGGAGGGCAACAGTGGTGTCCCGGTGCTGGTCTCTAGATCTCTCCAGCTCTGACACCCGGTGCTCCAGCACAGTGAAAAAAGCCTCCCTGAGGTTACCCTTTCAGTCAGGGTGGATACATCGGCCCTCATCTCTTGGAAATCTCGTTGGTGAGTCTCCTCAAGGTGGATGATGAGGACCTCAATGTCTGATCTAGTGGGGAGTGCCTGCAGGAGGGCTTGGATGTCCTGGTCTGCCGGGTTACACCCGGGCGTTTGTGCAGGGGTTGCCATTACTAGTTGTGGCATCCTCGGTGTGTCCGGTAAGCTGTCTGGAGATGCAAAGATGTCATGGGGAGAAGTTCTTCAGTTTCAGCTTAAAATAGCGATGTACTGTATATCACCGCAAGATGTGCTGGAACAGGTCACCCGGGTTACTTCTCTCGGCTTTTTGGCTGATGTCATACCGATCTGAGTAGTATATGTGTCGATAACGAAGGGCCAGGGCCGGGAGCTCCAAAGAAAAGCAGCTTCACACAGCCATGTCCAGGCCATGCCCCCCTTGACTTCTATTTTATTAAATGACACCTCCTTATTGTTCTTAGGCTCCCCGCAAAAAGAAGGGATCACAATCTCCTCAGATCTATGAAAGTCAGATGGTACTTTTGGAAGAAAAGCTGGGTCTAGAGAGAGAAAGAGAGTAACTTTGTCCAAAGAAATGATGCACAAAGGCTCCGTGACAGAGAAAGCCTGGATCTCGCTGACTTTTCTTGCAGAAACCAGTGCTATCAGAAGTACCATCTTTAAGGTCAGTAACTTAATTGGTAGCTCCTCTTAAGTGTTCAAAAGCCACCCTACACACACAAAAACTCTGCAGCACCAGATATAAATCCCATGACGGGAATCTACTTGACCTGGGAGCCCTTCTACAAACTATGGCCGTAAGAAATCTCTTGATTAGGGGCTCTTCTATAAGCCTCCTACTTGGGAAACTAGACAATGCTGACACCTGTATATTGAGGGTACTAACTGCCAAGTTCAAGGCTGCCCTCGTCTGAAGAAAATCTAGGACTGCAGGGATCATTGGCCCCCAAAATTCTGGTATTAAGCCTGCGCCAGAAGCTGATTTTTTTTTTCTAGATGGTTCACCACTCCCTGATGTATGAGGTCCTCTCTGCAGGGTAGTTTCCAGGGATCCAACATGCTGGGTTTTAGAAGACTTGGAAACCATGACATTTTTGGCCAAAAAGGTGCTATCTACTGTAAAACAAAAATGTGCTAACAATAAAATTCTATGTTGTAAATAGCACTCTTTGAAATACTATTTTTGCAGGTTTAAATGTTAACCACTTTTGCCCGCCCACCGCATATATACTACGGTAGGGGGAAATCACGCACATGTATGTCATTTTGTGCAATGGATACCGTGAGTGCCCGCACACTGCTAATTGGACAGAGGGGGAACCAATCAGCAGCTCTGGCAAACCCGATGTCCACTTGTGATCGTTCCCTAGAGAGGCAGAATGGGGATCCGACTTGTTTACATAGGCAGGGGAATTATGTAACATCACAGGAGTGTGAGTGCTGCCGACACCCCTAATCGAATAGAAGATTGAAGGATTCCCCCAGGGGAGGGGCTTTATAGGCAGCAATAGTAAGCGTATATATAGTAGTACCAAAAACAAGAAATTATTTTATGAAAATCAATAAATATTTAATTATATAGAAAAAAGATCATACAATATGACATAATATAACACTCAACAAGTCATAGAGTTGCAAAAAAATTGAAACTGATCCACATAAGTAAACTCTACAAGGCCCTACGCGTTTCGGGGTTTTCCCTTCTTCGGGGGCCGGAGTCTGTGTGGAAACAAATTAGGTTGCATCAGGTTTACATAAACATAGCATCAAAAATATATAACTTTAACAATCGCGTCAGATTTTAATACAGCAAGCATAATAAGTAAAAGATAGACAGAAAAACATACCAGTCAAGAGATGGCAACTCAATAAAAACACAGGGTAAAAAAGTCCATGGTGAAAAATTCCTGAAGGGATGGTATACAGGAGTTGGGGAGCAGGCACCGTGCATCCAAGGGAAGCAAACCCCAAGCCAAAAACTGCCAAGCTTAGGAAAGTTGTATAATTCCTAAAATGAAGGACACAATGCAAAAAAGATATATATATCTATGCAAAGTAAAAAATAAAATGTAATAAATATAATGGTTCTAGTATATATGTATGTGTCATATCAATTTGTGTCAAGGTCTTAAATAATTGTAAGTTATATACCTGACAACAGGGAGTAACCCATAAGAATGGCCAGCAGGGGTCAGCGGAAGGCACAGCACAATAGATTGTCTCCCGATCCAAAGGAGGTAGTACTTGAAAATGGCCAGAGGGGGTCAGTGAGAAGCACAACACAAGGAGGCTGAAAACGAAGGAAATTTGAGAGGAAAAAAAAAAAATATAAATAAAACAATTCCTAGGTATGGACATAAGCAAGGAAGCAAAGGAGTATTGGAGAAGGGAAGGCTGACAGGAACAGACCGTCAGCCAGTGATGTACCTTTTAAATGGATGTGTAGAACCATCGCCGTCAGCCAAGTCAGCCATTCCCATGAGATGGCTGTGTATAAATAGGCAAGGGAGGGGGAGTGGTCACAGGAAGTAGTAAGAGGTATGAAATATCACATGACCAATGATAGTCACATGGGCGGAAGTGTTATGGCAACTGTCAGCAAAGGACGTCCGAGGAGTTGGAAAAAAAAAATAAATAAAAAAAAAATAAAAAAAGAAAGAATCATATGTTAGAGCTGTGCTGCTGGGGATGAAAAAAGGGGTGTGGATTTACGTTCCCTTACTGGCAAATTTGAGTATCGCTTAAATGAAGGCAGTGGGCAATGAAGGGGTACAGAGAGCAAGCCCGGAGAGGGGAAAAAGTCTAGCAAAGTCCCCTGTCCGAGCAAAATCCCTGTCCAGCGCAAAAATTGACCCAACAATCACAGGGCACATAGTGCCGTGTGACTGGGCCAAAAAAGGGGGCCGCCAACTGAAGGTGGCGGCCTGGGTGCGCCGTGCTTCCCAAGAGGATGAAGGTGCCGGACTCCCCAAGTCAAACCAGGCAAAAAAAATAAAAAATAAAAAAAAACCCTGTGTAATTATAACGAGGAGGCATCTCATATAGAAAAACATGATACCTGAATCTTGTTTGTCCAAGGGAACAAGCAAGAAGGCTTCAAAGAGAAAAGCACAAACACAACAATGAATACAAGAATGACAACAAAACCAAAGCACGTCTAGAAAGCGGGTTATGAAGATAAATAATATGTACAGCAGACAAATATAATTATCATTGTAAACATATGTAACAAAGATGACTGCAACCACCTCACTCTTTTTCACAACCACCCGAAGAGAACCCTTCTAAGAAGGGTCTAAAACGAATCTGTTCGTTTAGACCAGGAAAACTAGTCGCTTCAAGGTCTATGATCCATCGGGTTTCGCGTTGTAATAGGGTTTTGTTCCAGTCACCCCCTCGAGGATTGGGGTGAATCCTATCTAGGATGAGGAATTTAACCCCTGAAAATTGCCCATTGTGATGGAGCAAAATGTGGCGTCCTAGGGGCATATCAGGATTTGCTGAACGCATATTACTGATATGTCGGGCAGCCCGTTTAAAAAAAGGCAGTTTGGTCTTGCCCACATAAAACCTGTTGCATGAGCAAGTGAGTAGATATACTACCCCAGGGGTCTTGCAATTTGCAAAATGGCGTGATCTAAAGGGTCGCCCATTTGGTAGCAGGGCTTCTGGGTCAATGTTGATATATCGACAAATCGAGCAACCACCACATGTGTATGTGCCCTTTCTTTTACAGGGATCTTTCCTGAAGTCTCCCTTAAATTCACTCGTGACTAGTTGGTCCCTGAGGGAGGAAGCCCGTCGATACGTAATAGCTGGTTCTTTGGTGACAAAAGGTCCCAAATTGGGATCAAAAGAAAGTAGATGCCAATATTTTTTAAGGATACCTCTAGTTTGTTGGTGTTGCATGTGATATTTGGTAATTAGTCGTAGAGTATTTCCATCTCTAGTCGACTGTTTTTTTGGTTGGGAGAGTAAGTCTTGTCTAATATGCGCATTAGCACGTTGGAAAGACTTTTTGAGGCATTTCTTGGAGTACCCTCTCAAAAGCAGTCTTTCTCTTAGTGCTGCCGCCTCCAACAGGAATACTTCCTGATTGGAGCAGTTGCGCTTAAGACGTAAGTACTGGCTATACGGTATGGACCTTATTAGAGGTAAAGGGTGGGCACTAGTAGCATGCAATATTGTATTGCCCGCTGTAGGTTTTCTATGAAGCCCTGTGGAGATACTGCCATCCACGTTTTTTCGTAGGATTACATCCAAAAAGGCAATCTGGGTGTCACTTGATGTCATTGTGAATTTTAAGTTCCAGTCGTTGTTGTTCATAATAGACATAAAACTTTGCAATTCATCAATGGTCCCTTCCCATATCACTAGGACATCATCTATGTATCTAAACCAAGCCGACACTAGATGGATGAACGGTTGTATAGATGTACTGGTCAAGAAAGACTTCTCCCACTCCCCCAGGTACAGGTTGGCATACGATGGGGCACAAGATGTCCCCATCGCAACCCCCTGCACCTGGAGGAAATGGGAGCCGTCAAACGAAAACACATTATGGTGGAGAATAAATTCCAAAGCCATTATCAGAAATTCCCCAAGTTTGGGATCAGCTTTAAAAATGGGTAGAAGGATATTGCGAATAGCAGCCAAGCCTAGGGAGTGAGGGATGGAGCTGTAGAGGGCCTCTACGTCAATGGCTACTAGCAACGTATTGGAAGAAGTATGGAGGTGCTCGACTTTTTGCAGTAGGTGAATAGTGTCTTTTATAAAAGACGAAAGACGTTCCACGAATGGCTTCAAATATGAATCCACATATATACTGAGGTTCTCAGTTATGGCACCGTTGCCCGAAACGATTGGTCGACCGGGTGGATCAGTCATATGCTTATGAATTTTGGGAAGACAATAGAAGGTTGGAATTCTTGGGTACTTAATACGGAGGAATTCCCAAGTGTCACGATTAATGACCCCGTGAGAAAAAGCCCCGTCAACCAAAGCATAAAACTCAACTTCAAATTTGCTGACAGCAGTTTTCGAAATAGGTAAGTACCAATCTTTATTGGAAAGAATTTTCAAGCACATGGATTTATATTGTTGGTTAGTCAAAATGACAATATTACCCCCTTTGTCGGATGGCTTAATAGTTAATGAATGACAGTCTTTCAATTTTTCCAAAGCATTGTTTTTCTGACGGATGGAGTGAATGGTACTTCGTGAATGATGAAGCTTTTTGATTTCAGCAGTGGTAAGTGCTACAAACGCAGCCAGATTGGAGTTGGTTTGTAACGGTGGAAACTTGTCCGATTTATTTTTTAGAGGGTTGGCCGGTGTTTCTGGGGTGCCCTCCGTATCCAATTCAAATGACATTTCTTCCAGATCATTCATTACATTAGGGTCAGAGATGTCAGCTTCGCCACACAGTGACAGAAGCAGATCCATATCTTCCTTATGTTGTTGCATAGTCCTATACGTGGAGTCGTTCTTTGGTTTAGAGTAAAGGCTTTTTAATAGGAGTTTCCTAGCAAATAGGTTGATATCTTTAATCAATTCAAATGTATCCAGATGAGCTTCGGGACAAAAGGTGAGACCCTTGGCTAATAAGGTCTTCTCGTCTGATGACAGTACATAGTCAGAAAGATTTATGATGTCAAGTCCCTGAGTTGTACCTGATTGATCGTCAGGTACACAATCGTCCCTTAAGGGTTTGTCGATATGTGTGTGACCTGGGGAAAAAACCCAGTATCAATGGTTTCTTTAAGATTGGGTCTTAAACCTTCATGAGTAGTTTGTGTATTGAGTGAGTGAGGGGTCGCAAAGACAGAAAATAATTCGGTCGGTTGTGTAGATTGTTGGTTGGATCTATCAGAACCACCCAATGTATTGGTGAGACCTGATTGTTGTACTAGACGTTTTTTGGTGGTGCTATCGTCCTCGCCCGATAGGGGTCGTTTTGGCTTGTTATTCCTATTCCTGGTGGGGTTTTGTGTGGGAGCATTGCTTGAAACAGTTGATGAGGTCTTATAACCTTTTTTGGGGGGAATTATACTAGTATTGCCCTTAGCAAAATACTTTTGAGAAGAATTGGCCGATTGCCATTTATAGGCTCTTCCTTCCTGGAATGATCGTTTATCTCTCCAAAATTTATTCTCTTTTTTATAAAGGGTTTCTGCTATCACTATGTCAAGTCGACCTTTAATTTTAGTTTCATGGTCCTTGAAGGCTGGAAGAGCCAGGAAGGGTGAAAGTTTTATATATATATCATCGATTTCTTTATTGACTTGGCTTGTTCTAATTTTGTATTCTTCAATAAGGAGTTTCATCATGTTAGCCGAACATTGTTGCAAGTTCTGCTCCCATTTTTTACGGAAGTCGGTGTTTATGTTATCTAGGAGAGGGAAGATCTGAATGCGGAGCCCATAAGGGTTGATATTTTCTTTTAGGTACTTGTCGAAACTTTCGACATGCCAGAAAAGAGCTGCCTTTTTTTCAACTAATCTTCCAAGTTGATTACATAAAGAGGCAAGCTCAGAGTTTTTGGCCTCCCCATTGTGATGACTGGCTGAGTAGCTCAGCATCAGATCGTCCCAGTCCTTACCTTGAAACATAGTAAACTGATAGGTATGTCAATCTATACAAATATGCTACCACTGTCACCGTCAGATGACAGCAAAAAACCGGACAAATAAGATTGAAAAGCAACAAAATAAAAGTGGAGAAAATACGTAATAATAAAAACGTGAGAGAAAAAAGTTTTTGAATAATAAGATAGTCATAAAGTCCCCAACACCAATGGGGATATGTA
The DNA here is from genome assembly GCA_029574335.1 of Rana kukunoris. Taxonomy (NCBI): domain Eukaryota; kingdom Metazoa; phylum Chordata; class Amphibia; order Anura; family Ranidae; genus Rana; species Rana kukunoris. The sequence continues at coordinate 662,900,453 of CM056049.1, forward strand.
GGAGTCACTGAAGGATGTTACTAGGGGGAAGAAAGAGGGGGATGCCCCAATTTCATAGGTATTTGCTACCTTGGATACAGAAAAGGGAATTATGTAACATCACAGGAGTGTGAGTGCTGCCGACACCCCTAATCGAATAGAAGATTGAAGGATTCCCCCAGGGGAGGGGCTTTATAGGCAGCAATAGTAAGCGTATATATAGTAGTACCAAAAACAAGAAATTATTTTATGAAAATCAATAAATATTTAATTATATAGAAAAAAGATCATACAATATGACATAATATAACACTCAACAAGTCATAGAGTTGTTTTATTTATATTTTTTTATTTTTTTTTATTTTTTTTCCTCTCAAATTTCCTTCGTTTTCAGCCTCCTTGTGTTGTGCTTCTCACTGACCCCCTCTGGCCATTTTCAAGTACTACCTCCTTTGGATCGGGAGACAATCTATTGTGCTGTGCCTTCCGCTGACCCCTGCTGGCCATTCTTATGGGTTACTCCCTGTTGTCAGGTATATAACTTACAATTATTTAAGACCTTGACACAAATTGATATGACACATACATATATACTAGAACCATTATATTTATTACATTTTATTTTTTACTTTGCATAGATATATATATCTTTTTTGCATTGTGTCCTTCATTTTAGGAATTATACAACTTTCCTAAGCTTGGCAGTTTTTGGCTTGGGGTTTGCTTCCCTTGGATGCACGGTGCCTGCTCCCCAACTCCTGTATACCATCCCTTCAGGAATTTTTCACCATGGACTTTTTTACCCTGTGTTTTTATTGAGTTGCCATCTCTTGACTGGTATGTTTTTCTGTCTATCTTTTACTTATTATGCTTGCTGTATTAAAATCTGACGCGATTGTTAAAGTTATATATTTTTGATGCTATGTTTATGTAAACCTGATGCAACCTAATTTGTTTCCACACAGACTCCGGCCCCCGAAGAAGGGAAAACCCCGAAACGCGTAGGGCCTTGTAGAGTTTACTTATGTGGATCAGTTTCAATTTTTTTGCAACTCTATGACTTGTTGAGTGTTATATTATGTCATATTGTATGATCTTTTTTCTATATAATTAAATATTTATTGATTTTCATAAAATAATTTCTTGTTTTTGGTACTACTATATATACGCTTACTATTGCTGCCTATAAAGCCCCTCCCCTGGGGGAATCCTTCAATCTTCTGTTTACATAGGCAGATCGCCGTTCTGACAGGGGAGGACACAGATCTTCTGTTCCTGCTAAGCAGGAACATGGATCTCTGTTTAGTCACTCCATCCCCACACAGTTAGCAGGCACCACCTAGAGACACACTTAACCCTTTGATTGCCCCTGGTTTTAACCCCTTCCCTGCCAGTGGCATTAATACAGTAACAGTGCATATTTTTAGCACTGATCACTGTAATATTATCACTGGTTCCCAAAAAAGTGTCAGGTGTCCGATTTGTCCGCTGCAATGTCGCAGTCCTGCTAAAAATCACTGATCACCGCCATTACTAGTAGAAAAAAAATGCCACCATAAAAATATCCCATAGTTTGTAGATGCTTTAACTTGCGCAAACCAACCAAATTATGCTTATTGCCATTATTTGTTTTACCAAAAATATGTAGCAGAATACATATTGGCCTAAATTGATTAAGAAATTCAATGTTTTTACATTTTTTTTGTATTGGGTCAGATAGATTTTTTTTCAAAATTGTCACACTTTTTTTTGTTTATAGCGCAAGTAAATTAAACCCGCAGGTGATCAAATACCACCAAAAGAAAGCTCTATTTGTGGGGAAAAAAGGACATCAATTTTATTTGGATCGCACAACCGCACAGTTGTCAGTTAAAGTAACACAGTGGGGTAAAACCTTCTGGGGCTGAAGTGGTTAAAGAAGGATTACATTTTCACCAGATATACTATGGCCGCGTACACACGATCAAATCTGTCTGCTGAAACCCGTCTGACGGGCCGTTTCAGCAGACAGATTTGATCGTGTGTACGGGCAAACCGACGGATTTGGCCACCCGACAGATTTCAAAGCATGCTTTGAAATCTGTCGGCTGCAAACCCTTCCGCCCGACATGTCTGCTGGTTAGTACGCTAACCAGCAGATATATCTTCTCGCACATGCATCGAATGGATTCGACGCATGCGCGGAAGTGTTTTACTTCCGGATGCGGTGACGTGGCGGCGTCAACGTCACCGACACCTCAGCGCGCTGTCTGTCCGACGGATTTGAACAAATCTATTTGCTCGTGTGTACGAGGCCTATTACCCCAGTAGCGCTCCCCATTCTTTGTTTGAAGGAATGTGGCGAGTGAGCAGCTACAGGTGTACATATACTTGAGATTTGGTTAAAAATTATAGACTTATTTGGCATATACTTGGGCCTATCAAATATCTGCAACTCCATTTGTCTGCATTCCGGATTTTTTGGAAGACCTTAAAATTGTGTTATTTTACTCTAAGTGGGGATCATGTTGGCATGAAAGTGATCCACCTTGTCTACATTGGAGAATAGATGAAACAAATTTAGTTAGTATTACCCCTATATAACAATTATAGGGGTCATCTGAAATAATTTGATTGTATCTGAAGCCCATGGCTTGCTTCTACCTCCTCTATTCCGGACTTGCTTTAAAATGTTTGTGACATTGTTGGTCTAAAATGTACTTTTAAGCTAACCAAAAAAAATGTACTTCAAAGTGGAACTTCACCCCAAAAGGGGAAGTTTTGCTTATTCACCACTCCCTCTTTAATAATTGCCACTTTTTTGGGGGGTGTTCGGGAACCTGGTTTTGGACACCCTTCACTCGCAACCTTCTGGGACACATCACAGGTCCCAAAAGACTGCGGGACCATTCACAAAATGCAGCGCGGTTCACACTTTTTTCGCAGCCATTTATCCTTAGTTAAAATGCCGGCGCCTAGACACTAAGCCCGTTTGAAGAACTGGCTTAGGTGAGGACAGTGCTGGATCCCTGGACAGGTAAGTGTCCATATATTAAAAGTCAGCAGCTACAGTATTTGTAGCTACTGACTTTACATTTTTCTGGGGGAGACTGGAGCTCCTCTTTTAAGTGGGGTATACACTATAAGAAAATTAGGCGAACGATCATTCCAATTTTCCTCGTTGTTCCACAAAAAAATCGTAAAATTCCTAGGAAGATTCTCATATGACAAAGGCTTTTTTTTTTTTTGTTGTTGTTGTTTATTGTTTCTGATCATACGCAGTCTTTCGTTTCTGATTTTTCTTGTACGAAAATCGTATGAAAATGGTACACATTAAACGAAAATCGTTCGTTCTGTTCTTGTATGGGAAAAATGTTGGAGCTTGTCCCTTTGGAAATTCTCAATCAGTAGGTCGGAATTGGCTGTAGAATGTTGTGTACACACTATACGAAAATTGTGCAAAAGTTCTTCGAACGAAACTTTAAGCCAATTAATTCTATTACTGAATCTCTGAGCATGTGAATTGCAATTTTTACTGTCAATGACAACCATAATGAGAGGCAAAAAATGTAAGTGGTTGTAAACCCTTTTTTTCATATTTACCTACAGGTAAGCCTATAAATAAGGCTTACATGTAGGTAATGAGAATATCTCCTAAACCTGTACAGTTTAGGAGATATTCCCCTCGCAATGTGCCGCTGATTGCAGAGGCGCATGCGCGGGGGGGATTCTCGGCTAAAGGACCGTCAGCCGCCGGACCTTGCCGATTGAAAACTCCCGCGCGCATGCGCGGGAGTGACGACATCGCCGCTCCAGTCAATCACAGCGCTGGAGTGGCGATACCCGGAAGACACGCCAGGCAAGATGACATCTCGCTCGGCGTGGACCAGGTAAGTTACTCTCACCTCGTTCCGAGGTAAGTATTTCATAATGAGCTAATATGCAGTGCATATTAGCTCATTATGGCTTTTGCCTTGCAGGAGTAAAAAAAAAAATTGTATATACGGGTTTACAACCGCTTTAAGTAAGGTTCTTAGTCATAATGGACTAATGTAAATCTGCTTACATGCAAAAAAAAGTATAAATTAAACAATTGAACTTGAACTGAATAAACAATTATTAACCAATTCTGTCCAAATACATCTAAGTTGCTAAAGATTTCCTACATTATGGGCCAGATTCACAGAGCCCTTACTCCTGTCTAACTTGTGTTAGACTGGAGTAATTTCAAATTACGCGCGTTTTTTAGCTAGTCGAAAACCTCAAACCATGAATAGACGGCTGCGGGCTTCAATTCGACTGGATTACGTGTTCGTACGCCTTCAGATCTACGCTGCAATAAAATTGCGGCCACTGGGTGGACTTCCCGTCGTTTTCCGCGTCGGGGTATGCAAATGAGCTTTTGCCGGCGATCCCTGAAATTACGATCTTCATTCGCAATCTCTTACGGCATCTTTAGTCATCTTTTTTTTGCGTAACACTATACCAGCTTTTTGCTGCTCTAATATTAGACAGCCCATGTTAAGTATGGCCGTCGTTCCCGCGTCGAATTTCTACGTTTTCGACGTCTTTTATTATTTTTAACGTAAGTCGTCCGGGAATTGGAATGTTCGTAAACGACGCTACTCAAACAACGAATGACGTAACGACGTGATTTTGCGCAATGCACGGCGGGAAATTTCTGAACGGAGCATGCGCAGTTCGATCACCGCGGGGACGCGCTTAATTTAAATGCTTCACGCCCCCTAATCGCGTATTTCGATTACGCGGCGAGAAATAGACTACGCCGCCGTAGCGTACGGGCAAAAATCTAACAGAATTCGGTGTAGAGCCTGGTGAAATACGGCAGCGTAGAGTATTTCGATTACGCAGCGCAATATTAAGTGTATCTGAATCTGGCCCTATGTTTCTAATTTATAGTCAAAATATGTCCATGTCTGCCTTTCAATTATAGTCTTTATGTTACTTTTTCAACTAAAAGATATCAATTTCACACCTAACACATACAGTATATTACGATGGGGGTGCTGATAAGTATTGAGCCTTACCCAGAGGCCACTGTCACTCAAAGTATGTGACATTTCACATGGATTTGCTTTACAACTTTCCCTTTGGAGAAACAGAAACTTGATTATGGTTCTATGCCCTTCCACGTTGAATTTTTCTGGAGGTGCTGCCATGTTCAATTTGGACCTGAAAAAGAAAGATAAGTTAAAATCATAGGTAGCTGATTTTTGCACCCTTGAATATAGACAAATTGCCCAGTATACCCTGCAATTTACAGCTTCCTCACAATTTTTTCGGGGTAAGGCTTAGTACTGATAAGCACCCCCTCGTATAACTAGGTCATAGAACTGCATTCACGTTAAAACCATACATTTTACAGTACATAGCTTGGGATATTATTAACAGGCTTGACAAATCTTACGGCAGATGCATCCACCATTACAAAGGCATATCTAGCTGAATGCATACAATGGGCCAGATTCTCGTAGATGTCGGCGGGCGTAGCGTATCCTATTTACACTACGCCGCCGCAACTTAGAGACGCAAGTGCCGTATTCTCAAAGCATTTTCTCCGTAATTTGCGGTGGCGTAGTGTAAATGGGCCGGCGTAAGCCCGCGTAATTCAAATGTGTATGAGGTGAGCGTGTTTCATATAAATCAATCATGACCCCACGTTTTTTTTTGTTTTTTTTAACTGCGCATGCGCCGTCCGTGGACGTATCCCAGTGCGCATGCTCCAAATTATGCTGCAAATACATTGGTTTCGACGTGACCGTAACTTACACAAAGCCCTATTCGTGAACGAGTTACGCAAACAACGTAAATGACGGAAAAAAACAACGCTGTCCCAACATCCATATTTAACATTGCGTAGGCCAGACCTACGCAAAGTTAACCCACCATATAGCAGGGGTAACTTTACGCTTACGCAAACGATGTAAACTACGACGATGGGGCGCAAATACGTTCGGGATTAGGCGTATGTAGCTCATTTGCATATTCAACGCGGAAATCTACGGAAACGCCACCAAGCGGCCAGTGTAAATATGCAACTTAGATACAACGGTGTAAGTGACTTACGCCAGTCAGATCTAAGGCAAATCTATGTGTAACTGATTCTAAGAATCAGGCACATAAATCCGACGCCACAAAAACAGAGATACGACGGCGTATCTGGAGATACGCCGTCGTATCTCCTTTGAGAATCTGCCCCAATATATACAGTACATACAATGCAAATGTGATTCAAGCCAGCAACCCATCCCAGAACATCTTTATTGAAAGAACAGAAAGGTTTCGAAACTACAATATCACTTTATTTTATATTATTACCTGACATGTTTGTAAAACAGTTCATTTAAAAAAACATTAAAAAACAAAATTAAAATCAGATGTAAACAATAAAGACCCCACATTCAAAACCATTCACTAGCTATATTCATTATACAATAAAAATGATTTATGAAAACCTTAACTTATTCTCTTGCGTTATGTAAATTGATATTTTTAACAATTTTGTGTGCAATGTAATTATAATAATTAATTTGGACAACTTGATGATAATTAATTACCAAACCTAAATTCATCAATCCAAAGTCAGATTTTGTATATAGTTTTACTGTTCAAATGTATTATAATAAAATATAAGAACAATTTTTGCGCAAATGCACAGGAACTTATTCTCGCATTTTCACCCGTTTGTGCGTATTTGCGTGAGACGCAAATTACTGACCAAAAAAAATCATTTTTTTCTATATATATATATATATATATATATATATATATATATATATATATATATATATATATATATATTTTAATTTTTTTTTTTTCTGTAGAATACACAACGCTTGTACACAGGCACATTGCTATTAATTAGCTGTATTTTAGCTCTGTAAAAAAAAAAAAAAAGCTTTACTGAGCTATTTCAAGCTGCAGTGTGCAAGAGGTCTTAGGCCACGTACACATCGGTTAACCGATGGAGCAGAAAGATGGTCTGATGTGCCTACACACCATCGGTTAAATAACCAATCGTGTCAGAAGACGGTGACGTAAAACACAAGGACGTGCTGAAAAAAATGAAGTTCAATGCTTCCAAGCATGCGTCGACTAGATTCTGAGAATGCGTGGATTTTTATCCCGATGCTCGTGCGTACTGACGATCGGTTTTGACGATCGGTTAGGCGTCCACCGGTTAAATTTTAAAGCAAATTTTTTTTTTTTGACCGTAGGATAACTGACCGATGGAGCCCACACACGATCGGTTTTGACTGATCGTGTGTACGCGGCCTTAAACTTATATATTGTACTGTATTAGCCATGGCCTAATGCACACATTTTGGAGTAATACTCTAACTGCTTAACTTTATAAAGCTTAAACAAGGGACCTAAGGCATTTTTTATAATAAAAGGTACAACCAATTTAATTTACAAATGAAAATAATTGCATGAGAATCCCATATCATCAACTTGAGAGAGCTTATAAAAATATCAACATTTTATAAATGTATATAAAATATTATTGAATTGAATGGGAACATAATTTCATCATGTCTATGAAACATATAAAAAATGAGATAGACAGACTAATGTGGACTCAATAGGATAGTGTTCTCGTCTAATCAATTTAAAGTTGATGTAAACCCACTCTCATCCTTTCTAAAGGACTGCCATTGTGGTTATATGAGGATATACATGCCTCCTGCATGTATCCTTACCTGTCAAATGTCTCCCCTCTGTCTGTTATGAGACCCCGAAAAACTGCAGATTCGGTTGGTGGAGTCATGATATCAGTAAAGTCCCCTTCCACATCTACACTCCCCTTGTCAACATGTATTTTCTCCAGTGTATTTCTTACACTGAACTTCTGCTATGACCACTAACATCCAGTCAAAACACAGAAAAGTCACCACATGACGTCACCATGTCCAATCATGCTGAGGTGTGGAACAGCCAATCTTGGGAGAGCTGGAGGGGGGGATCTGAAGTACATAGGCTGCCTCTCTCAGACTCTGCATGAGATATGTCAATCACCTACCACTGACAGCAAGGGGGAAGAACTGACTCCTATGTCTCTGTGTGTGTCAGTTTTTATCTCACTGAAAAAAGATAAGAGGTCTTTTCAGAGCTAGATAAACTCTTTGTGGCAAGACTGGGCACAGATGACATGAAATATTATACTGTACAAGGTGCAAGCCTTATAAAAAAAAAATAATGTTTTTTTTCTTTAATGTGTAGATTAATTTAGGTGCTTATTCACGTATGATATATATAATGAATGTGAACCCCATTATATCAAGTCTATAGGATAGATAGATAGATAGATAGATAGATAGATAGATAGATAGATAGATAGATAGATAGATAGATAGATAGATAGATAGCAAAAGGTAAATCTCAATCTACAAAAAAAAAATAATTAAAGATTTTTTTTATTTTTATGTTCAATCGAATTTATTAAAATTCAAGTTAAAAATACAGACAAATAAAAATACTTGAATGGGAACACCATCCCATGAATCGATAGAGCTTATAAAAATATCATCATTTTTATAAACATATATAAAACATTCTTGATTTGAATGGGAACACAAGTAACACACAACAAGTAACACCATTCCATATGGAACATAGTAAAAAATTACATTTATAAAAAATATATATATATATATATATATATATATATATATATATATATGTGTGTGTGTGTGTGTGTGTGTGTGTGTTAATAGTTGTACATGTTCTGTAGAGTTTATAGAATATGGTTCTCATCCTATGTTTTAATATGTTGAATAATTTAGGCATGTATTCAAGAATGATAAAAAATAAATATATACAAAACATTCTTGAATGCATATACAAATGAAAATAATTGGTTGGGAACCGCATTCCATCAACCCTAAAGAACCTATAAAATATATTATTCATACATAGTGCATATATATCATCATAATTGGATGGAAACCCCATTCTACTAACTATATAGACCATCAAATATATATTTATTTATTGTATTTCTTGAATAAAAGGTACATCCAAATTAAAGGAAATAATTGGATAAGAACCCTATTTCATCAACCCCCAACAAACCTATAAATATATTATTATATTATACAACAATATATAGTTCATATTTTTATAAGCTCTGTGTTGAGTTGATATAATGGGGTTCCCACTCAATTTTTACCATTATACTGATCTAGGTGCACCATTCTAGAATGATGATATATTCTAAAGAGTTAACAGAATATTTTTTATAATTGGATGGAGAACTCATTCCAACAACCCTTAAGAACCCTCTAAAAAAATGTTTTAGATTATTTGTATACAGTGTGTGTATGTGTGTGTATATATATAGATATATATAGATATATATATATATATTAGATATAATCTTAATTGGATGGCAACCCCATTAAACTAATTGCATAAAACATAAACATGTTTTTTATATTTATATATATATATATATATATATATATATATATTTACACTTACACTATATAGATACGATAGAATGGGATTTCTATTGAAACATTATCGTTGGACATGAACTCCATTCCACCAGATCTATGGAAATTACAAAAAAAATACATAAATAAAGATTGTTGAATTAAGCCTATCTTGTGACATTGTGTTTGGTAATGGTTCCTCCTATTGTTATCATGGTTGGTAATGGTTCCTCCCATTGTCATATGAGTGGGTTAGTAATGGTTTATCCCATTGTGATTATGTTTGATAATGGTTCCTCCCATTGTCATGAGTGGGGTAGTTTTGGTTCCTCCCATTGTGATCATGGCTGGTAATGGTTCCTCCCATTGTTATGGGTGGAGTAGTAATGGTTCCTCCCATCGTGATCATGGTTGGTAATGGTTCCTCCCATTGTCATATGAGTGGGGTAGTAATGGTTCCTCCCCATTGTCATATGAGTGGGGTAGTAATGGTTCCTCCCATTGTCATATGAGTGGGGTAGTAATGGTTCCTCCCATTGTGATCATGGTTGGTAATGGTTCCTCCCATTGTGATCATGGTTGGTAATGGTTCCTCCCATTGTCATGAGTGGGGTAGTAATGGTTTCTCCCATTGTCATATGAATGGGGTAGTAATGGTTGTTCCCATTGTGATCATGGTTGGTAATGGTTCCTCCCATTGTGATCATGGTTGGTAATGGTTCCCCCCATTGTCATATAAATGGGGTGGTAATGGTTGCTCCCATTGTCATGAGTGTGGTAGTGGTGATTTCTCCCATTGTGATCCGTGGGGTAGACCATAACAATGGTTTCCCCCATTGTGATCAGTGAGGTAGTAATGGTTTCTCCCAGTGTGACAATGTGTTAGTGGAATGTCCCTCCATGGTTGGTCTATTGGTTCTATCACGCTATGTAGACCTTCCATTGGGTGTGTACATTGGATGAAGTTGGACATGGAGAGGTGTCATGGCGGTTTCCAGTCACATTCTCCTCCCCACCATCTTGGGGCTCTGCCCATCCTCCATTTCACGTCCACCACACAACACGCGGACACAAAATGGCCGCCGGAACTCTTGGTGACTTTTCCCCAAGGCAGGAGCCGCGCCCAGCACCGGGCTGTTGGCCGTCCCCATGTATCTCCGCCCAAGGACTAACCCCGGGCGGTCAAACTGACTTCACCGCCGCCTTCACACGACGTATTTCGGTCTACTTCACCAAGACCGTCGTGTGAAAACAAGATGGCAGACGTGTGAGGGAAGGCGCAGGGCGCAGCCTCGTTCTGGTTCTGACGTGACTAATCGGCGCGTGCGGGTGAAGCCCCTCCTCTCATCTCCACAGCTGCCTTCCTACCCCACCCCCACCAACTGACTCTGCTATCCCCGCTGCGGATGCACGGAGCTGCACGTAGTCCATAGCCCTAGAACTACGAGTGCTCCTTCCGCCGCCCGGGACTATTTTTCCTTCCGCCTAGCTGGTAACAGGGTGTAAAGCCGATAACAACGCGTCTCTGAATTAAGTATTGGTCGCCCACTAGTAGCCGTACTCGGTCTATGGAGCTACAATAACGCATTTCTAATCGGACTATTTTCGCTGAGCGACGTGCCCACGTCTATTACATAGGCGGCGGAGGGATACGCTTTTTTTTTTTCAGTGGGAGCCGTCACTGGATTCCCCCAGCGCTATAGGGAATCGCTTTATAACTTGGGAGGGAGGTGGAGCGTCGCTTGGGTAGCTTAGCAACTCGAGCTTGATCGACGTTTCCGTTTTCCCAATCGGAGACGGCAACTGTCTGCCCGGCCACGCCTTCCACCCCGTATTGGCCAATGGCAAGTTAGGAGGCGCGGTTTGCAAGGTACGCGTGCAGCATTGTACCGCCTCCTCCTTCTCCTCCTAGCATAGTAGTATCCTGCTGTACGGAGCTGTGTGAGGAAGGAAGGCTACCGGGCAGTCTGAGTACAATAGACGGTGACGGGGGAGAGAGAGCCTGTTTTTTGGGAAGGTGACAACCGCTGGATGAGAAAGTGGCTATAAACGGTGAGTACCACCATAGGAGCGCACTCTTCTGTAGTCACCAGTCTGCACCATCGTCTGCTTTATGTACTGGAGGACTGCGGGCTGTGCCCTGCAATGCTTGTCACCTTTCCAGACTCCATTACATCATACAAAGCCTCGGAGGGGCACCTGACAACAATGTATCGATATGTAAATATTGGCACACTGTATAACCCCCACGAGTGTATGGGTCTGGGAAGATATGGGGTCACCTAGCAGAAAATAACATGGCTGGTCATGTACGTGGATTTGTAGACCCCCTTATGTTGGTCACCACCTTGGCATTGCCCACCATTGATGGGTTACATCGGTGTCCTCAGCCTGGTTGGATAAGTTGGACCTTATTTATGATTGGATGAGTTGGATCTCCTCCTGGTTAGGAGCGCAACCTAGTTGGTTACTTTGAACCCCATCTTGGTTGGACCCTGACCTGGTTGGATATGTTAGACTAGAACTTATCCTGGTTAGATGTGGTTGGATCTTATCCCGATTGGTGGACATCATTGCGGTTGGATCTCATCCCGATTGGTGGACATCATTGCGGTTGGATCTCATCCCGATTGGTGGACATCATTGCGGTTGGATCTCATCCCGATTGGTGGACATCATTGCGGTTGGATCTCATCCCGATGGGGAGCCCATCATTGGTGGACATCATTGCGGTTGGATCTCATCCGGTTTGGGAGCCCATCATTGGTGGCCCCCATAGCGGGTGGATATCATCGTGGTTAGGAGACTTGTGTCCCGGTTGGATATCATCCTGGTTGGGAGACCACCGATGGTGGACCTTATTGGACTTGCGTCCCGATTGGATCTTATGCTGTTTGGACAGATTGCAGAGACCCCATCCTGGTTGGATATGTCAGATTGATCATATCTGCCTTTTTATAAAGTGACATGGGTTGCATTTTTTTGGGGTGACGACCCCCCCCCCCCAATCTTCCTACCCTTGTTACACTGCATGTAAATATTTAGTCATTGCGTCCTAGTCACCCGCTGAACCCTGTCTTGGTAGGATATGTTAGATCCCATCTTGGTTTGGATGTGTCAGATTGATCACGTCTGCCTAATCTGAAAGGAATCAAGGTTGTGTTTTTGAGGTGACAAGTCCAGGTGACCCCCCAAACCCCCCCCCCCCCCCCACATCTTCCGGGACATGTGTCACCTCTGGATGTAAATATTTAGCCACCTGCTTCCTGTTCTCGTGCTCTCATTGGTATGCAATGAAGGGGCGGGGACTTGTGCTGCTGCTGCATGTATGACCCTGGCCATAAACTTGACGTTGGTGTCTAATGTAGAGTGGCAGACACTACATAGTGTGGTTTTGTTAAGGAAGGACCCTGACCTGGTTGGATGTCTCATTGAGTACAATCTTGCCTTTTATGAATCTGTAAGGAACTGGGTTTGTGTTTTTGGGTGACAAGTCCAGGTGACCCCCCCCCCCCCCATCTTCCTGGCTATTTGTTGCCGCCTGCTCCCTAGTCACCTGCTGAACCCTGTCTCGGTAGGATATGTTAGATCCCATCCTGGTGCAAAGTGTCAAATTGATCGCATCTGCCATTTATGAATCTAAGGAACTGGGGTTGTGTTTTTGGGGTGACAAGGTCAAGTTGTCTCCCTCACCCGCACACCTTCCTGGCCCATGTGTCACCATCTGATGTAAAATATTTAGCTGTCTGCTCCCTGTTCAAGTGCTGTCATTGGTATGGTTAAGCAGTAATTTATAGTGCGAAACGCGTCAGCTGTTTTACTCCAATGTTGTGTGCTGTGACTTGTAGTGCATTTTTCCTTTTTTAAATAAAGACAACCATCAAGGTTTTTTGGAGTGCGGCTGTCCATATTTTCTCTTTTCATTTATTGCTGTCATTGTTATGCAATGAAGGGGGCAGGACATGTCCCTGGTCATAGACTTGACAATAGAGCGGCTTTCACCCTTCATAGTGTCTTTTGTTAAGGGAGGGACCCCCTCCTCTCCTAGTTGGGATGTGTCATTGATTACATCCTGTCTATTATTCGGCAAAGAACTGTTTTGTTTTTGTGGGGGGGGGGGGGTGACAAGCCCAGATGACCCCCATTTTCCTGGCCATGTCCTAAATGTAAATATTAAAGCCACCCTCTCTCTGGTCACATGCAGCACCCAATCCATATTGGATATGTTAGATCCCACCCTGGTGTGAATCTGTAAGGAACTCGGTTTGAACTTTTGGGGTGACAAGTCCCCCCCCCCCCCCCCCCCCCCCCATCTTCCTGTCCATGTGTTGCCTCCTGCTCCCTAGTCACGTGCTGAACCCTGTCTTGATAGGATATGTTAGATCCTATACTTTAATGAATATGTCAGATCACATCTGTCTTTTATAAATCTAAAAGGAACTGGGGTGACAATTGTAGGTCACCCCTTATTTTCCTGGCCATGTGTCGCCTCTGGATGTAAATATTTGGCCACATGCTCCCTGGTCACGTGCTCTCATTGGTATGCAAGGAAGGGGCGGGGACTTGTGCTGCTGCATGTGTAACCCTAGCCGTAAACTAGACGTTGGTGTTAAAGGTAGAGTGGCTCCACACAGACGCCCCATTCCTTTTTCTAATAAAGGAAAGTGCTTTTTATGTAATTGTTCTGACTTTGGGTAAGGTCATCCTCTAATATTTTTCTTTCTGTTTGATCTTTAGAAACCTCCATGATGGTGCTCGTGCACCAAGAGAGTATGAACGTCCTGGTGGGACAGAAGTTTGTCTGTGTGTTGGGGGACGATCCAACACTTGATGTCGATGATGTAGCAGACTGGCCATGGAAGAGCGGTATCATTCGGGCTGCCTCCCATAAAGAACTGGGCTGTGACGACTTGAAGGTAATTGGGTGCTTGTGAAGTCTACGTTATTCTTCTCATCATATGGAAATGTTTGGCGGCTGTGTGTAGTCATTTGTTGTATGTAATTCTCAACAATAAATGTGTCTATTTGCTCCCTTTTGGTCTTTTACCATTGAAAGTATTTTGTGATTATCTGTTAAGTGCAAAAAAAAAAGCCCTTTGACCATGTCAGAAATTCCAAGCTGTCTTGTTTGTCTGCCTGTGTTGTCTCAAAGAGCCCTCATAGTTCTTATCATAGACTACAGAATGATTTAACCCTTTATGTTGGAGATTGGAGTGTGGTAGCAGTAGTTTATCGTTAGACATTGGGCAGGGCTGACACCATTCAGTCCACGAAAATGGTTTGTCAGCCCACATCATTGGCATAGTGCATTTCTGGCAGATCAATGGGTTTTCCTGAACATGTCGTGTAACTAAAGAGTTAAAACACAGAGAAGCGTCCATGCAGAGAAATACAGCGTGTTGTTTTTTTTTCTCATTTTACCATGACATATATTTCCAATACTGCATGTCATGTTGTGGTATTTGTTGAAATACTGTAGACCTTGCGTTTTTTTTAAGCAGCTTTTCATTGACGCATCTTTCTAGTGGTAGGGGTGGGTGCTTTAGTGTAACCCTTTAGAGTATGACTAGTTCGAAGTAATGAGTGTTGGGTTGTACAAGTTCAAAGTTATTGTGTTATATTTCCAGTTGCCCAATCTATGCTTCTTGGTAGTGAAAGCATCCTCTAGGCCTGCCTTTTTCAGCCAGGGTGCCTTCGGGTTTCTACAAGGGGGGGGGGGGTGACTTGGCAAAATTTCTAACATTTTCCCAGAAACTCTATACAAGGCAGTGGGTGGATGAAACCCGATTTTTAGTTATTTAGGCTGCGTTCACACCTAAGCGTAGGCGATTTGCGGCAAAACGCGACGTCAGTAATGTAAAACGCCCGATACGCGCGACAAAGGGTCCGGGACTTGTTTGAGCTTCAGGCGTTCGGCGTTCGATGTGAACCATCTCCATAGACAATGTTATTTTTCCTCTCTAGCGTCTATGAGCGTCGCGCTTCAGGCGACAAAACGCTCAGGTGTGAATGCAGCCTTAGTCAAAGGTGTTTATTGTGCACCATTACAATCGTCTAGCCACCAGGGTCCTAACAATCAACAATGTCATTGGTTGATAAGGGGACATTGGGGACCTACACAGCATCCTTGTTTGACCTCCCCTGCCCCCCTCCATCAGCACTGGGGGTCGCATTAGCTGAGTGAGGGAGAAGAGAAACCTTGGAATATTAGTCAGTAACAGTGTGCAAAGTTTTATATTTGCTTTGGAAGAATAAATCTCCTCCAACTTTGGGTGTCCTGTGGATGCTGCTGTTATGTAAAATCACTAGTCTTTCATTTATACAATGGGATGCCTTGAGATTTGTGCAGAGTTTTAATGGGTGCCTTGACTGAGTGTTGGGGAACACTGGTCTTCTAGGCTTTGTTGGGATTCATGATCCTAGAGCAGTTTTACACCCATGGTAACCTTGAAATATTTTTTCTGAGGGACCTCCTGCTAAAATGATTAGATCTATAGCTAAATGATACATTAGTGTGATCAGTAGGTTGTAGCGACTTTTTTTACATTTAAAGAAGGTGGCGGGGTGGTTACTTATTGGTTAAGAACTGAAACTTATGTTGGACAGAAAAAGCATAGATGGTGCATAGAGCACCCCCCCCCCTAAAGCAGAGTTCCACCCAAAAGGGGAACTTCCCCTAATTTGTCTCCTCTCCCCCTCCGGTGCCACAATTTGCACCTTTCTGGTGAGGGGAGACAGAATACTGAGTAGCTTCTGGCTTTTTAATTTTTTGTTCATTCTTATTCTCAAGGAACCCCCAAGGTTTCCATGTAACCCTTGTTGACAATGTCTACCCTAGACCACTGTTACCCTGTAAACACCATGGCCGGTAACTTCAGGGTCTGCTGTTGACCTGTAACGGTTCATTCTTCGCTGTGTTTAGTCTGTCTCTTTACTACAATAGTCGTCTATCTTTGTGCTCTTTTTATTGTGTACCTACTTCAAGTTCCAAAGACATGTCAGCATATATCTATTGATAATTTGAAACGTGATCATTATTTGCTTGAAATTGTGGATTTCCATTGTGTCCGCTATGGCATTATCTGTGCTTCAGCCTTCAAGAATGGTGAGATTCAGCATTCTCAGAGATGGTCCCATGGATTTTTTATCCCCCCCCCCCCTTTTACTCTTTTTACCTTTTTTTCATGCTGTATTATACCTACAAACGGTGTGGCTCCAGCAGTGTCCTCCTCTGAATGCCCTCCTACTCAAGATTTTGTCCCGCACCACTCTTTTAACATCACAGGGAACCAGCTGCTTCTTTACGGTTCTTGCAGTTGGGCCCCCCCAATGGCATAGTGCTAAGATCTATGTGAGCCGTTAAACTTCCACAGCACGTGTTGGGATTAAAAGAGCGGAAGGGGACAATCTAGTGCTCTGTTTAAACGTTGTTTATTTTTCATTAAAATATATAAAAATTACGCACAAGGAAATCACTCAACGAGTCGCATATGCAAACATATCTGGCTGATAAATCTAAATGATGGGCGCGGGTGATGTCAGAGGTGGCTCCCCACCCGTACGAGTTACGTCCTGTAGGCGTGGACTTCTTCAGCGTGGGGACAGAAGATTTTACTTTTAGACTTGAAGCAAAACTTGACTTTGTACGTATAGTGTCATTTTTGTAGTTGCCAGCCAAAGCTGTCCCCTTGCACTCGGTTGGGTACTGTTTCTATCCCATAAGTAAATGAATGGAGCCTGGGACACTGATCAGCAAGCATGGCCATTCTTTATTTGGGGCAAATCTGTTGATAAGCATTGTGTTTTTCTTTTAGAGTGTCGCTATTTGCATAGGCATTAGGGAGGGTGGCACAGGCATTGTCGTAGGTCCTTTCATTCCATGTTTTGATATGCAAGGCGTTTGTGTTTTAAAATTGAATGACTTCATTTAAATTGCTTAGCCATGTGATGAAACTCTTGTGTATGTTACATTGTTTCTGGTAAAGTGTAAACTAGTCTGTTTGCCAGGAAGTATTGTAGACGTGTGTGTAGATGTCCCCCTTCTTGTTGAACCTCTGAGCGTGCTGGTTCTTTGTGCAAAAGAGATTAGAATGCCTCCTTTTTTATTCTTTAACATATGACCATGAGATTATCATTCATTATGTACCGTTGACAACTTTTTCAAAACTTTATAGCCTACCATTAGTAGCGTGAGTTTGTATGGAAGTCAAGTCAGTCAGTGATATAAGAAAAATGGAAGCCGGTCAAACTTCTAGTATGTGTTTTTTTTTTTTTTTTTTTTTTTTTGGAATTTTGACTGAAACCAGAGCAAATGAAAAGTAATCTCTCGTGTGACGGAGCATATAACCTCTGGGCACATGGGGCGCTGTCGTGAATATTAGTCAGGAACAGAACATTGAGGTCACCGTGCTTATCTCGAATGCACTGTATTTTTAACCCGTTGATATCGCAAATCTTTATGGCAACCTTGCATTTCTGGATACCTCCAATGAGTGCTTAAGTATTAGCTAGATGGATCTAGTCGTCCACGTTGAACATTCAGAAGTCCTGCTATATTTCCCATACATTTTTTTTCTGTTGCCTTCCATACTTTATCTTTCACTGCCTAAAATTAAAGCAAACGTGTTTAGAATTGCCCTTGACCTTGATACCTGTTCAAATTCTTACTTTCATTTCCAAACCTGAGCTGGAAGAATGTTGAAGAGATGCTCTCGTAGGTCCATTCTCCCCTCTTAAATAACACTATTGGGTTAATGGCTTTTTTCATTGTAAAAGTAATCCGTATTGTGTGCTGATCCTAATGAACCGGTCTTTCTGTGCCCAACCCTGAATGAATGCTTCTGCCAGCTGCCATTGGCATTGTTTGGGAATGCCACTTGGAGTCATCTCTTTGCTTCCAAGAGCCAAGTAGTTACATAGTTAATTGGAGCACAAAGAAACGTGTCCGTTGTGTCCCATCCCAAACAGTCCAGTAGAGCATATGTACAAACGCTTGATATTCTTGCGGATCTTTGTTCAGAAAATTGCTGACAGTTGTCTCTTGTAGTTTCCATAAGTCCCGCTCACACTGGTGGGTTAATGACTTGGCCAGAAGTGAATGAATGCTTGGTGCTGTACACTGTGCGCTAAAGCTGCAAGTCAAACTAGATGGAGACAAGCAGCTTGCCACTGAGTAAAGGAGGCATTAAGAGTGTTTGTTTGTAAGCAGATCTTTCTACAACAGTGTTTTTCAACTCCAGTCCTCAAGGCACACCAACAGGTCAAGTTTTCAGGATTTCCCTCAGATGAAATGGCTGTGGTGATTACTAAGGCAGTGAAACTGATAAAATCACCTGTGCAAAATAATAGCCTGAAAACATGACCTGTTGGTGTGCCTTGAGGACTGGAGTTGAAAAACACTGTTCTACAAACCTGCAGCTGACAACTGGAGGCGGCCATCTTGTGGGATGGGTCACCACTAACAGTATGAACCTGATAGGCTACACTGGAAGCTTGGTTCTGCCCACAATATGGCTGCCTCTACAGTCTGATTTTAGTTTCAGAATCTGTCTTCAAAAACGATGTCTGTATACTGTGTTTCGGTTATGTCATTGATTTATGCCGTGTATAATGAGGACATTGGGAGAATATACAACAGATGAGTGTTGTAGAAATACCTTTTTAGCTAAGTTATCCATCCTTTTTTTTTTTTTTTTTTTTTTTTTTTGTTCTAAAAGCAAATAATCATGCTTAATGTTATGATCATGGGTGGTTTGGGCTTAGAGACCACTTTTTAACGGGGGGGTTATCTATTTTTGTATGGATGGTATGGTGAACACGAATGTTTGGAGCCCTCAAAGAACATGGGTCGTGTATCCCTGCATCAGGACAGGTCCAAATATAAATGGGTTACTTTACCAGTATTTTGTGACAGGATCCAAAAAATTGGTCTTTACACAAAGTCAATGTGGAGTCCAAATGCGTTTCCACAACTATTGGTTATTGGCTTTGGAGGACTGTTCTAGAAGACATGGATGCATATTTGTGCTGGATTGCAAACGTGACTTGCTTAAAATAGAATATTGGTATTTATAGACTAAGTGCAGTATGAAAGTCGTAAATACAGGCATACCCCACTTTTATGTACACAATGGGGTTTATTTACTAAAGCTGGAAAGTGCAAAATCAGGCTCACTTCTACACAGAAACCAATGGGCTTCCAGGTTTTATTACCAGGCTTAATTGAACAAGCTGGGGTTAGAAGCTCCTTTGTTTCTGTGTAGAAGTGAGCCTGATTTTGCATTTTCCAGCTTTAGTAAATAAACCCCATTGTGTACTTAAAAAGTACAGGCATGCCCCACTTTTATTTTTTGTTGTCTTTGAATATTGTGACTGCCTGATGGTGAACTTGTTATGTTTTGCCATCTGAGGCTCCTTGTATG
Organism: Rana kukunoris; assembly: GCA_029574335.1. NCBI lineage: Eukaryota > Metazoa > Chordata > Amphibia > Anura > Ranidae > Rana > Rana kukunoris. The sequence continues at coordinate 662,920,290 of CM056049.1, forward strand.
GCAGTGCCGGGGCTGTGTGCCTCAGGAGAGGTGTGTGTGTGTGTGTTGGCAGCATTGGAGAACTTTGTTTTTCCACGTAGTATTTTTTCGATCTGTTACCAGGCAGAGTTGAGCAAAATAGCGCTGATCTCTCTGGGAGCTAGTGTGATCGGTGTAGTAAGCAGAATATGGAGATTTAGAACAGTACATTATGCTATCAAACGTTCTTCACCTTGTAAAGTTAACTATGTGGTTTGTCTACAGTTTAGTGATTAACAGCATGTCCTTTGTTGCATGCCTGCTTGGTTAATTTTTATCTTTTTGTGTGTAAGAAGCCATGTGACCCAGCCCAAGTGGTGAGAGACAGAGCCATTGTTTTCTAGTGAATGTCCTTTGCAATGGTGTGCTGCTGCTGCTTCGCTTCTCTTCCCCCACCCCCCAGCTGCTGTGGGTTTGCGAGTTCCTCTGTGTGTACGTGCTGTCTGCCTTACAGAGGAGGGGGTTGTTATCGTGTGTAAACTTGGGACAAGCAGATTCTTCAGCATACAGTTGGGGAGGGGAGCGCCAGGCTAGCTTGTTGCTCTCGTGACTCATGGTGTTATGTGAGGGGTGTAGCCCTGCCAAACATGACATTATCGTGCGCAAAGTCGATGAGCAAGCCTTTTTTATTACATTGTAATATGCAGTTATATGAATTGAGTGTTATGGATTAATGAGCAGGAAATGAAGAAAACATTAAGTGCTTGAAATATTACTAATGACCTTGTGTATTGTGTGCGGTTTTTATTTTTGTTTATCTGAAGTAGGGTTGTCCAGATACCGATACTAGTATCGGTATCGATACTGAGTATTTGCGGGAGTACTTGTACTCGGGCAAATGCTCCCGATGCCTAAATAGAATCCTTTTTTTTTTTGTATTTATCATCATGTTCTGTGAAAATTCTTTGAGTTTTTTTTTACTACTGCGTGACAAGCAAATAAAACATTTTTACAAATTTTTATTCTTTTATAATGTCTTGAGTTAGAGTTCTTCATAATTCTAAAGAAAATATCCTTAGTCTGTATTGTGGTTTGAAAACTGTCACATTTAAAAAAAGTATCGGTATCGGCGAGTACATGGGGGGAAAAAAAGTATCGGTACTTGTACTCGGTCCTAAAAAAAAGTGGTATCGGGACAACCCTAATCTGAAGGATTGCCTCTGGGGTTAAAACAACAAAACAAAACTCGGAAAGGCAAAATAATAGTTGGGATGTAAAGTATACCTTGCATTGGGTTTGCCTGCTTCAGCACACGTGGCCATTGAGAATTTTGGTATTGGATTGAAAGCAAGAAGATCGGCAATGGTGGCCTCAGTGATTTACTCCTGTGAAATTGGTTTGCATTGGTACCAAACCCACAACCGTAATATCTGTCTGTATATGCAGTAAACATGCTCCTTGTACTCAATGTGAAACCTAAGGGGTTACATTTTTCTAATTTAAAAAAAAAACAAACAAAACGCTGTTTTGCTCTCATCTTCCCTTTCCGTTGTCCCCAATCATCTCCTGGCAAAGGCTTTGGAGTCACTGTGCACATGTTCAGTATGGTGTGTATTGCTAGAGTTGTGTGTGTGTGTGTCCCCCCCCCCCCTTGGGGAAAGTGCATGTGGTCAGCACTGTCCAAACAGAGGGTCAGGGGTCCTGCAGGATAGTCAGAGCAGAATAAATCCTCATGGAAGCTTTAGCCAGACACTGATAGAAGTCACAAGACTGCTATATATTGCTAATGAGTAAAGGTATTTAGCAGTTTATATTTAATAAAATGCATTTCTGTGTAAGACCAGATATAGTGAATGTAGGGTCCTGGGTTTAGTAACACTTTAAGCATTTTGGCCAGGAGAGTGCCTTTTTACCTGCTTATTTTTTATTCTGTTTTGTATCAGTCCCAGCTTTTCACAGCATCCAGTTTAGGGTCCCTAATGTTGGCCATGAAATCAGTTGGGGGCCATTGATTTAACCAGAGAAAGCCAAAGCACCCCAAGAGGACCTCCTTTAACATGGACCAGAATGTTTAAATCCTTTATATCTTTTTCTGAGCTTGAGGTCACAGTGTTGGGTCACGACTGCAATTGTTATGCTTTGATCCAGGTAGCCATTGTTTCTTAATTACAGTTGGCACCAACATTTTGAGGTTTCCTCTAGTTGTTGAGCTGCTTCCTGGAATGGACAGGGTTGCTCTTGAATTCCATACTATGAACACCCCTGATGAAAAGGTTTCCTTTTACAATGCAAACAAATGGCTTGCTGGATGCACATCAGTCTCAATGCTGTCGTGACATTAAATCCATGCGTTGCTTTCTATCTGATTTTAAGATACTTGCAATGTCTTGGTTGGAATATCAGAACGGCAAGCATTTATTTCCCTGACGTCTGTCGGCTGTTTACTCTTGCTGACTCCTCCCACCAGCCAGTAAATTTCAGCCTTTCAGTTTCAGGTCTGCTCTTATAGGTTAACAAGCAAATCAGGAAATGATGCAAGCTCTTTCATAAGAAAAGTCTGAATGAATGACTGTAACTTGGTAGAATTAGACCTCATGCATATGGGCCATGCATGCTTGCAGTCAATTTGCTCCTGCAGTTTTGCAATTTATATAAGCTATTCTAATCTATATTGCTCTATTGTTGCCTTATCAGTGGAAAGGCATGGAAGGGAAAGCTCCTGTTATTGGGTCAACCATCTCCAAATTGGACCCTTTTTACATTTTCTTTGCCTGACTTGGCTGCCTCCCTTTCCCTCTTGCAGGAATGGGTAGAGAGGAGACGGGAGGGTGCTTGTATTGCATACTATAAAAGGAATTTGCTGGGGTTTTGTGCAGGCTGTTGGAGGAGTAGAGGATGTGTGAGAGCGGATTAGTCTGGCAGCTGTGCACTTGAATAGATTTAAATATTGCACAGAGATGTTGCTCTTAAAATGATAAAATATACATTTTGGCTTGTGAGTTTAGGTGTGTATTTTGCATCATCTCTGCGTGTCGTTACAGATAACAAAATTCTCTGAGAAATGATTTGCTATGTTGCCTTTTTGCTGGATGGTGTTCAAAGCTAAAGCCCAGCCTTTCTCAACACTTTAAACAAAGAGGAACCCTTGAAACTTCATGTCTTAGGGAACCTCTAATAATAATAATTGCAGTATATAGATCTAACTTCTGTGGGAAGACGCTTGCATGCTGTGTCAGTGGGAAAAAGTCCATCCCTGAAGATGGCTAAAAATATCATTGGTTACTTATCGGAGAGTACGGCATTGCTCCTAGCCGAAGGATCCCCTGGCCATCTCTGGAGGAATCCTGGGGTTGGCAACCCTAGCATAAAGTGTGACTAGTGAATTAACTGTGGAGGTGAATATGCAGTCACAAGTCAGTGGTTTGGTAAACAAATAGTCATTGATGGGGGGGGGGGGGTGAGCCAGTTCCAGCAGTTTCCCTCATACTGGGTTAGATGTAGCTTGGAATAGAACTGTAAATGAGCATTGGACATGTCTAATTACTACACTTCACATAAAAAAAATAATCTACCCGTGAAAATTATACTATGGACACAAGTCTACCTTGGCTCCGTTCACATTTGGTGTAGCAAGAACAAGCATTCCCTTGTGTGGTGTGTATTTTATCCCCCCCCCCCCCAAGTGTGATTTGTTGCGCTGTAGGGAAGCCCATTCATTTCAGTGGGCTGCCCTATGGCACGTTGTCACCCAAAAGCTCCTGCTTTAGGCATGTTTTCCTGTTATTGTGTTGTGCGATTAATCCCTGCAAATACGCCCCATGTTTGGGGTGCCATTAAGAATTCTGGCACCAAAGTGCGCGGTTTACCACAATTTTGGACTCGCAGGCAGCATTACGGTGATTCTAAATTGCCCAGTGTGAACCAGGTTTCCATAAAATTCTAGGGTTCCTCCAGAGGTTGCTAGGAGTTCCTTGAGCAACTTCTGTTTTTGTAGGTTCCCACTGAAACCATTGATCCTTTTTTATCTACCTGTAAGGGGTAATTCAGTGACTGCAATTGTAAGGGGCATTCTTCCCACCGACCATTACACCAACGTATCACGAGTTATAGCTATATAGTCCTTTTTAGCAGGGACTCCCTGAGACCGGATTATTATTTTTTTTTTTGGAAGGGTTCCTCTGTGTTGAAAAGATCTAGAGAGGATTTCCACCTCTCCATTTAACTGATGCTGAGCTGAATGTATGAACTGAAGAGGCTGGCTGGGCAGGGACCTTGCAGAATAAAGAGCCACTTTCTATGCAGCCGTTCTCTCCATTGCCCTTGGCTTCCTAGGGAATGGCAGGTGAAGACTATTTGCTTGGAGATGCTGCTTTAAAGGAAACCCCAATGGCATTTTCCTAAAATGTTTGGCTCCCAGTAATACTCATTACATGGGCTGAGTGGGTATAACTCTGTCCTGTCTGTAGGGATCTGTGATTAAAGGGGTGTTGCAAAGCATGATGTAGGAAATGTGTGTGTTTTTGTAACTTTATTGCTTTTGCAGTTGAAGAATGGTTAATGCCTGTGCATTGGTTTCATTGTGTTAAGCTGGGTGTACACTAGTAGAATTGTGACCTTTCTTTCATGAGGAAGTTGTTTTTCTGCTAATCTTTGAAGACTGGAAATACAACATTTTGGTTGGGTGATGCTCTCCGGTGGGAGAAAACTCAAGAGTTCTTCCCTCCTAGTTTTGGGACACCAAGCTCCTATTTTCAAACTGTTTTAGCATTTTATAAACTGTTAATCCTTTATGGTCACCATGCCCCACTAACCGTTCTGTTACCACCGGTTTATGTCCGTGTTTAATGTGCATTTGTAGGCTTTTGCTTGTCCCGGATTCAGGTGACATGGAGAAGGATTTGAATAGTGAGAAACGTTCAGTTTGATAACATTG